>NW_021024962.1:1471627-1579399 GCF_004153795.1 Camellia sinensis
TCGATTGTGTCCATGTAATGGTTTTGATCATCCTTGCCTTCTCTGAATCCGATAGTTCGGTTGTGACAACCGGATACATAGGCAACTTCGTCCTGAAGTCCAGCCCTACGCACTTTCAAAGTGACTGTGTCCATATATTGGTTTTGACCATCTTCGTCTTCTCTGTATCCGAGAAAGTTCGGTCGTGATCATCACTAGTAAGGACTGTTTACAATATGCTGCGGCATCATCCAGACAAGAAACAACTTTTCGTTGCCATCTGCCGCCGTTCAAACCAGGGGCAACTTTCCGTTGCCGTGCAGCGTCCTTCAAACAAGGGGCAATTTTCCATTGCCTCTGATCTGAGGTTGTGCATCTCGAGAGTAGGTTCCATGCTCTTTGAGCATTGACTGTTTGCAAAAATAGTTTTTGAGAATTTTTACTGAGGTTGACTATTTTCTCGAAAACTATTTCATTTTTCCAAAACTTAGACCATTTTGGACCCAAAAAAGAAAAAATTTCAATGCTCATAGCCTGACTTGCATGATTTTAAATCAGAAAATTGAACAAGTGTGTTAATCTGACTCTCATCTTGGTCAAAATTGTTTCAGTAGAGAACCAAAAAAAAAATGGTCAAAATGATGAACTAGGGGTACAGTTGAGTCAGGCTTCCTGCCTTTCCCCCGTCGTCAACATTCCCGCCAGAAAGGGCACAGCTGAAGCTGTCATTAAAGGGCTGAAAGCTCTCTTAACCTCCGAGCAACGAGGTATGAAACCAAGTGCGAAGCACGAATCTGAAGGGATCAAGGTACTCCGTTCCCTTTACCTGGGGCATCGACCAAACGCCACCAAAAGAAACAATCGTGAGCTAACCATGTCGGGCGTGAACCCACAACTTCCTATTCATCCATTAAAAATCCTGGGGAGAGATAAAAATGAGAGAATAAAGAATAGAGAGGTGTGAGTTGAGAGAAAGAGCGAGCAAAAAGGGTTTTGAGAAAAAAACCAAGCTTGAGTGCCAGAGTGATGTGAGAATCACAAATGAGAAAAGGGTGGGAAACACTACCCGGAGAAACTGGCTCCTCGCGAACTGAGAGGTCTCTTGTCTTTGTAACACCTCTGTGTGTCGTGTCTTTTGTTTTGTTTACCTCAACTTTTGTTTTGAATCTTTTTCAAGTGTTACTCAATGTGTTTAGGTCGTGTACCTTTTATTGAGTCATAGTATGCTGTGTTCAGTTGTAGGCTCAATACCCGGTTGGGAACCCTTTTCTCATTTTCAAAGATTAATCGTTTTGTGCTCAGCATGCTGTGCCATTCTCCACATTTGTGCAAAAACATGATTTGGTTCTTTCATACAACTGCAGGGTCCACCCCCGATAAGTGTGAACAGGAAAACCTGGGCCTCTTTGAAGCTTCTGGGTTTCAGATCGCATCCGAGTGTGCTTCAACTTCAGTAGATTCAACCTTCATGGTCCGTCTTGTCAGAATCGGGCTGTTTATTCAGGATCCACTGTGTGCAAAATGAACCAAGCGCTGTGTTATGAGCTGTATGCAGATTAATCCCCAGTAGAGTATGAGCAGAGTGTTCGGAATGAGCAGTGGTTGGTATGGGTTGTTTTGCTGTTGGCTGGTTCGTTATCTGATTATTACAATACAAGTGTTCAATTTTCAGACAACAGATCAATTTCATTTACATTGATATTTAGAAACTACGTTGAGGTATGCATCAATAACAAAATCCAAGTTTTGATAATAATGTTTATACGGCTGTCCTGTAAATGTAAGATATAAAACAATCAATAAAAATAAACCACGTCAGCTAATTTGTGAGCCCTGCCAAAATTTTATTTTTCACAAATATACTGTGATCACCTCTCCCTTCACTCTCACCTCCATCTTTCCTCTCCCTTGTAACTACCACCACTGAACACCAGAAAAAAAATTCAATTTCACACAATTATCAATTCTAGTGCTTCAAATCAGATTCTATTGCTGAGAATTTCTAGTTACTAGTGACTGTTGCTTGGGAGACTCTTGAAAATATAATATAAATAATAAAGTTGTTCTTCTCTCTAATAGTTTGAGTTTTTAAATGAGTCAGTGGTCAATAATATGATATTAGAGCAAACAATAAATCTTATGAACAACTTAATTCCTCTTAAAGTACAGAGGTCAATCATGCTCTATTACAAGAATTGGTAGATTCAAAGCAAAGTTCAATCAAATTGGTGAATTCACTTGGCCAAATCAGAAAATTCAAAATGAATTAAAGTTTAATTAGTAGTAATAAGCTTCTAAGAAACTATTTATTCCCTTGAATGTAGGACGAAAGGATACCAGGGCGGGAGTTGGACTCCTGTGGAGATTGTTGGGTCACTGAAGGCTGTCTTGTAGACTCAAATGATGAGCCGACTGCCATTGATGCTCACATGTACAGGTATCTATGTTATATAACTACATATGTTACAACTTCAAGGGTTGGCCTGGTAGTTAAGGCTTGAGGTTTAGGAGTGTGTTTCTTCCAAGGTTTCAAGTTCAAATTTTTTTAGGTGTAAACAATTCTTAAGGCCAGTCATATGGGCTGCATGTCATCATCGTGGGTAGCGCTAGCCAGCTACCCCCCCGACCCCTCCAAGCTCCGCTCCTGCCATAGACACGAGTTGTCCTAAACGTCCCTGCCCTTGCTCCCGCTCCAACTACCGGCACCGCAGGCCTCTCCCTCTCAGCTCGACGGCCACCGCTCAGAGGCCGCATAATGTACGTCCGAACGTACTTTGAGTAGTCACCTTCGCCCCTAAAGCCCTCCGCGTCCCAGCCGATCGTGTAATCGGCCATCTCCTTGGCAGTGCACCTCTCGGTGTCCCTCATGTGGGTAGGAGGCGGACCCGGAACTATTTGCTCTGACAAACCCAAGGTCTGGCGTAGGAAACGCTCACCCAGGTACCAAGCCCGACAGACTGGGCCCTCCAGCAAAATCTTGAAATGTGCAGTCTCCTCTGCACCAGCAAATCGATCTGGAATCATCGCAGGCAATGGAGCCCAAGGCTGCCAAGTGATCTGTACATGACATGCAGTTTGTTATCTACTGTTATTGAAAATACAGTGTAAAGCCAAGCCAAACAAAACTCTAAAAGTTGAACATACCTCCACGGGGGTGATGGTGTCGAAGTAGCGGCGGAAAAAGATAAACGTCTCCCGGGGCCTCTGCATGCACCTCACGTCAAAGCGGCGCGAGAACAGAACGACGAGAGAGGTCTCCACGTCTGGCACTGGGGCGAGTCTCGGAAAGTAGGCATAGACCCACAACTGCAGAATAAATACCAGTATGCTTATCAGATACAGCAAAATACAGAATAAAGCAGAAATTGCAGAACCGTGTATTATGCAGTGTATTGTGCAGAGTGTACAGTGTGTGCAGTGTACAGTCAGTGTAAAGTAGGGTATATGTGCGCCGTGTGTGCAGTGTACATTCAGTGTCAAGCAGACTGCAGTGTGTGCAGTGTACAGAGTACAGAAAATGAAAGGCAGAAATGTAAAACAGAAAAAGAGGTGTACCTCCCAAGCTTGCCAGTAACCCCCGAGTAACTGCCCTTTACAACGGGAGGCTGAGCTCATGTATCCGTATAGAGTGGCTAGAGCAGCGCCACCTTAGTCGAAGCGCAGAATTCGTGTGACGTCCACCAGTGCGCTCAACAAACAGAGGGGCACGTTGTTCGCCCGATCGACGAAGATAGTCGTCCCCAACAGAAACATGAGGAAGCCGCGTGCATATCGCTCCACCGCCTCCTGGGTCATCGGAGCCTCCTCAACTAAGGCCGGCTGAACTCTAAACTAGACCTCGAACCATGAATACCTAACAAAGCCAGAACGCGCGAGAGGTGGCACCTCGCCAAGTAAGTAGGTCTGAGTGGCCTCCCACTCGTCCATGTCTTTGTCGAAAGGGATCGGATCACCCCCTACCCCGTTGCCAGTGAGCATCGAGAAATCATAGGGAGTCATCGTCATGTCTCCCGCGACAGAAATGAGGAATGAGTCGGTGGTGTCCCACCACCTCTCCACCAGAGCGGCAAGGAGAGGCCTGCTCGCAGTAAGCTGGGAGAGTCCCCTGCAGAATGCGCCGAAGCCGACCTGATCCACGATGTGGCGAACTGCGTCAGGTAGCTCCATGTACCAATCCATGGTGGCGACATTCCCATACCCGTGGATAGTATGGGAATCTCCCTGTTCAAAAGCAAATAGTTGCGAAGCAATATTCAATGTACAGTTTTGAAGAACAGTCAAAAATTTATGCAAATATAGCGTGTGTGCACGTTTTCAGATTCAAACAGATATTAGGTGCCGGTGTGCTTATAGTGAACTACAACACACGATGTGCCAGTGTGTTTGGGTGGTTCAGTGACAATGCAACGTGTGTGCATGTGTTCAGATTCAAACAGACATCAAGTGCAAGTGCGTTCACAGTTAACTACAGTATACAGTGTATCGATGTATCCAGGTTAAGCAATTAAAGAACAAAATCAACTATGGCAGTTAAGTGTTCTACATTGCGGAAAATGAAACGGGGAAGAATATACCTCGGAAGCGCCGTATGATAGGTGTGACTCTGGCTCGCGCAGAAGGAGCTCTGATGGCACGCCTCTCGCAAAACTCCGGAACTGACGAAGTCCGTCGGGAGGAAGCACGTGAACCGCCGGCCGGTAGGTCACCGGGTCGAACGGGCGAATGCTCAAGGGGAGGAGCTCGGCCTCTGGGTCCATCTCGTGATCCGGGGGAGTCCCGCCCCGTGGAATATCGTCTGCCATCTGAGAGAAAATGTGAAAATGACCAGGAAAGTGAAAACAGGGCTAGAATGCGAAAGGTCAACAAAAAGTCAACCCCGGGAGGGTGGAAAATGGTCGGAAAAGCCGAAATGTGGAAAATGTGATGGAATCAAGGAAAACTTGGGGGAAATAAACCCCAAGAGGCGAAAATCGAAAAAACTACACTGAAACGAAGTTTCGATCGGATGAAAGTGTTCGAAACGCGATGAACTTCGCGAATCAAACAACTAAATGGGCCCTTAAACTGAGGAAACCGGCGAATGGGAGAGAGGAAAATACTCTAGAGAGAGGGGGGATGAAATTTCGGCTAGAGGGAAGTAAGAAAATAGGGTTTTGAAACCCTATTTTAAAAGACCCAAGGCGAAAAGTCAAAACTGCCCCGATTCAGCAACATTTATCCGGTCGGCTACATCTTTGCCCTAAAACCGAGGAAAC
This sequence comes from Camellia sinensis, assembly GCF_004153795.1. Classification (NCBI taxonomy): domain Eukaryota; kingdom Viridiplantae; phylum Streptophyta; class Magnoliopsida; order Ericales; family Theaceae; genus Camellia; species Camellia sinensis. The sequence continues at coordinate 1,476,862 of NW_021024962.1, forward strand.
CGGCGAATGGGAGAGAGAAAAATACTCTAGAGAGAGGGGGGATGAAATTTCGGCTAGAGGGAAGTAAGAAAATAGGGTTTTGAAACCCTATTTTAAAAGACCCAAGGCGAAAAATCAAAACTGCCCCGATTCAGCAACATTTATCCGGTCGGCTACATCTTTGTCCGGTCGGCCAAATATTTGGCCGGTGAGGTGTTTTGATGGCCGGTGCATGGCCGGTGACCTCCCTTGATGGCCGGTGAGCCTCCAACAACCTTTTTTGGGTCAGATGTATAGTTTGGGATATTTATTGCTCAAGATAGTGCAAGAAATGGCATTTTCGAAGCTCAACCGGCCTACGTTTTGACCTCGGACCGTGTCTTCTGTGCGTGGCACTCGAATATGTGCAAAGTGTATCCTTTTTGTATCCTTTTGTCCCTTTTAAAATACGAAAGTTTCCCCACACGCATTGTTTTGCCAACACGTGTTGAGTTATACGTCATTATGCTTGCATTGTTATGCATTTTCAACGGTCTAGCGAGACCTTAAATATGCTTGATCTGGCGAGACCTTAAATACGCTCGGTCTAGGAGACCTTAAATCCTTTGAAGGTGCAAGTCCTTCAGTGTTTGTCGTGCCCGAACGACTTTTAGCAAGTTGCATTGTACATGTATTTCAAACGACTCGCGTCGTCGCATATTCAAGTTCACATGCATTATCATGCATTTCAAGCGATGCGCGTCGTCGTGCATTCGAGTTCATAAGCATTTCGAGCGACACGCGTGGTCGCACATTCAAGATCATTTGCCTTGTCATGCATATCACAAGACGTGCGTTGTCACGCGTTTACATCAGCATGCATCAACATGCATTTCAAACAAAACCGAAAAAAAACAAAAAAACAACAACATGCATTTGTCATGCATTTCATTGTAATATATTGCATATGTCATGCATCCCACTATATCCATTCCATTGCATATTGTAGATATTGCATTGTAGCTTGCATGCATTCATTGCATCACCTCCATCTAGGGTTTGCACCTTTCCTTGTTGAGCTTCGTTTGGTATGTGCCCATACTTTTCTCGTCTATACACTTATAGTTCTGTATGACCGTTCTATGTTAGACGTGGTTTGTTTGTGTCCATGCCTTTCCTAGGCAAGATACGGTTTGGATGTAGGCCTTAATCCACTATATCCATCCACTGCATATTGTATATATTGCATTATAGCTTGCATGCATTCATTGCATCACCTCCATCTAGGGTTTGCGCCTTTCCTTGTTGAGCATGGACTGCTATGTGCCCATACTTTTCACGTCTATACACTCATAGTTTTGTATGACCGTTCTATGTTAGATGTGGTTTGTTTGTGTCCATGCCTTTCCTAGGCAAGATACGGTTTGGATGTAGGCCTTAATCCACTATATCCATCCACTGCATATTGTATATATTGCATTATAGCTTGCATGCATTCATTGCATCACCTCCATCTAGAGTTTGCGCCTTTCCTTGTTGAGCTTGGACTGCTATGTGCCCATACTTTTTACGTCTATACACTCATAGTTTTGTATGACCGTTCTATGTTAGATGTGGTTTGTTTGTGTCCATGCCTTTCCTAGGCAAGATTTGGTTTGGCCCGCGCGCCATATCCATCATACATATTACATTGTAGTGTAATTTTTGCATCCTGCATTAGGATCATGTTCTTTCGTTAGCGGATCATTCCCCACTTGTGTCATTCCACCCAATTACTTGTTCTTGTGTCCGTCTACATCACTCATAGTTTTGTGTGACCTTTTCTATGGTAGACGGACTTGTTACTTCTATCAATCTATTTGACATTTGTGTGGTTTTCAACCGCTCAGGATTTGATCATGATTCAATTGCATTGCATTTTCATTTGCATTGTTTATACATAGTTTTGCATATATTACATATCGTTTTGCATTCATTTTGCATGTTATGCATGTTGCTAACGATATCATACTTGTTATGTTTTCTTTCTTTTTCAGGCATGATATTGTATGCACGGTTCATTTGAGGCTGGTGCAACCAGACGAACCGGACAGGTATTGTATCCTCTGCGTGAGACGTATCGAGAATTGCATAATTCTCTTACATCCTTTCTGCATTGTAGTGTAGTTCGGCGTATGCTAGCTTAAAACTATCGTATGTTATGCTTCATTACAGCTTTCTTGCATGATCATAAGCTATGTTCAGCTTTGTGCATTGTCTTGCATTTTGCCCCTGCCTTCGGGCGCATATCTTGTTTGTCTTGCATGTTTGTCTAAGTCTTCGGCCTTGTCAAAAATGGGTCGTCTCTAGGCTTTGACACTCACTTCCGTCATTGTTATGACTTTCGAGTTCTGTCAAACAGGGGCAACTGTAGACACCCCATTTTTGACCATCCTCAAGACTTAGACATCACCGTTTGAACACTCGGTGATCATCCATGTTTGTGTTCGTCTTGAGTTCCCGGAGGTCTCGGATACGCGCCTTGCCTCAAGATCTCTCAACTCGACTGTTTTGTGTTTGGTTTTGCACCAAACACTTGTGTTTTGCCTTGGAGGGGCAGGGAATGGCTTGTGGGCCATCCCCACACATCACCGGCCATGGCTTGAGGCCACCGGCTATGTTTTGCTTCCACCGGCCAAATGTTTGGCCGACCGGCACTATAGATGGCCGGCCGGCTATCGTTTTTTGGTCAATTGCATTTTTGGCCGGCTGACTACTGTGCATCTACTTTTGCAGATATTTTTGTGCAGCTGGTATACACTGTCCCCCCCTCCATACATGTGTATGGAGGGATTGCCCTCTTGTTAGCTTCCTTTGGAAGCTTTACAAGACCAATTGTCTTTAAAAGAGACCCTCCTCTCTCTTGTTCAAGGGTTAGACAACTTAGACAACATTTTCAAAGGGTTTTGAGTTTTAGGGTTAGGGTTCATATATCCTCCATCTCTATATCTCTCTCTCTCTCTTGTGTTTTGTGTGTGTTTTGTCTTAGTTTTGCACACAAACACCCACCATCACACCTTTTCTTGGAGCTGAGGCCCTTGAGGGTTGTTTTTGGAGTTATGGAGCTGGTTTGAGCTTGAAGAACTAGCTGGTTTACCATTGGTGAAGACGGTCTACAAGGGTAAGAAACTTGTCCCTTTATTCCCCAATTTTGCATTGCATTTTTTCCTACCTTGCATCTGTTTTTGAGCTTTGTGTATGACATATAATAGTTCTGATTTTTAGTGCTCTAAATAGTTTGTTAAGGGTGTTTTAAGTTTTGGGGTTTTTTGACCCCTCTTAAGGCTTGTTTGGCCCTTGTTTTGTGCCACTTCGGTTGAGCTCTGGGACCATTGTGTTTGGGCCTCCTCACCACTGAAATCTTGAGGAATTTCAGTGATGAGGATGGTGCCTTGAGGTCCTAGGAAGGAGAGGGCCACCCCCTCTCCTTGTTGTCCTTGAAAAAGGTCATTTTAGCCTCTTGAGAGAGCATATTGTTTAGGTTCATGTTGGCCATGCCTTAACTGATTTTTGTGCTTATTATGTCATAATATGGCTCTGTTTTCAGTTGGTTTTGGTACACCATGCTTGCTTAGCATGCATGCCTTGTAATGCCATGTTTAGGTCTTAACATGCTTTTGGTTTTGATCCTTGTTCTAGCATGATTTTGGCCAAGCTTTTTGAAGCTTTTGTGTTTTTTTTAGCATGCTTAAGCTCTGTTTTTGGTTGTTTTGGTCGACCATCACATGCTTAGTATAGCCACCTTGCATTTTGGCTTGTTAGCCTTGGTTGTGTGAGTATGTAGCATACATTACTTGCAGTGTTTCAGTGGTTTGGAACCACTTACCATGTTATTTCAGTCCTTTTAATATGCTTGCATGCTTGCATTTAATGCTCCTTTGATGCTTTAAGAGGTTGTGTTGAATGCTCCATGTTTAAGCATTTGTGCATGTCCCCATTTGTGGATCATTTAGATGCCATCTAGGTGGTTTTTAAGGCTTGCCTTAACATGATTTAGGACTGTTTTGATCTATTTTGGTCATTTGCTTCATGTGTCATATGATCATGCTTTAGGTCCTTGGACCAATTACATGCTTTGCTTGCTTTGATTAGTTGTTTGGCACCTCTTTTCTATGCAATTTCAAAGCTTAAGGTGCATGCCATTTGTCCATGATTGCATCTTCTTAAGTGTGCTTGAGAGTTACTTTTTGATGTTTAAAGTTTTAAGCCATGTTTGCATGCATGCTTATATATGTAGATACTTGGCTCATGACACATTGTTGCACACTTTTGTGTTGTTGCATTTGGCATGCTTTGTATCTAACATGTTGTCCATATTGCACCTTGCATGTGTGCATGTTGTTGTTACACTTTGCATGCTTGGTTAGTTGCATCTTTGCATTACTTGCTTGCATGCCCATATTGCACACTTAGGCTCACATGCTTAGGATTGCATTGCATTGGCATGCATGCTTCACCTCTTGATCAAGCCATGATAGAGGTTAAACGCCCCTCTGTTTGTTTATGTGCATTGCATTTCATTTGAAATCGAAATGCACACTTGATTCTTTGGGCCATCATGCATGGAAATGCGCAATTGGTGGTCCGAGAATCGAGAATCATATCCATTTGAGTCATGAATATGATAAGGGGTGTGATTGATGCATACATTGCTTGAAATGCATTGCCATGCCTTGTCTGCCCTTTGCTGCTATCAAACAGGTTTCTACAGGAAGTTTTGGCTGGCCGGCCATATATACTGCCGACCGACCAAATATGTTTGGCCGAGAGCTCAATGGATGGTCGATGACCACTTCAAAATGGCCGGTGATGATCCCACTTGGTCGGTGATGCTCCCCAATATCCATAGAGCGCTCCTTGGGAGTTGTGCAATTTTCAGAGAAGTAGAACAGTCAAAGCAGAGGCAACTTGTGCATGGCAGTGACTTTTCGAGCGGAGCCGAGTGCACATTGCATTGGGCCCTCTTCCTGAGGCTGTTTACTGCTTTCATTAGATTAGTCAATTTGCTTAGCTAATTTAATTGATTTGTAATATTTAATTAGCTTGTAGGTTACTTAACTTGTATTATTCTTTCGGTCCCTCCGAGCAAGGGCAAATTTGTAATAAGTGCGGGTGCGTGTGTGCATGTCTTCTAACCCCCACTTCTTTCTCCCTTTTACTTACCTGCTTTTGATGGTTAGTATTAGGACATGTTTACTTTAGCATACCTTATGCTATGCATGCATGCATCATTCATTAGTCTTGCATGCACCAGGTAGGCGAATCATGCTAACTGCATAAAGTATTTCAAATCTAACTTGAATGAATGCTACTTGTGCATTTTCAGATGTCAATTATAGACTAGCCGAGCCTACTCTGGTGACATTCTGTATGCGTTGCATTAGGCATTTAAACATGGACTTGGATCATGCATGATTGCTAACATATTCATGTTTTGGCACGGAGTACTAGGTGAGCACTTTATGCTTTAGCATCTCACTTGAGTGTGAACGTTAACATGATAGCATGATTACCATGAGGCTAGATGCTTATTTGATGAACTGCTTGAATGCCTGTGGATGAAGGTTGGATTGTTTGAGTTGGAACAACTCGTTGGAATTTGTGCTTTAGCCTACTTATGAGTAGCAAATTCCAAAGCGTTTTTCAAACAAACGGATATGCAATGTTTTGTTCCAAATTAGGCGATCTAGTCTATACTTGTTTGCTGCGCGCATAACGTAGTAAATCTAGGCTAATAACCAGAATAAGAACACATAACGTTTTCAAAAACGGATATTACGGTTAGTAGAGACCGATCTTCGGATTGGGCGAGAGGGGGTGCTCATAGCTGACCTTCCCCAATCGTACCCAAGCTCCCGAGCCGAGGCAACTTTGGTGATGACGGACACGTGGCCTTAGGCAAACGAGTCGAGGTTTCCTAAATTCCCCCAAAATAAAATATTTAGGTGGCGACTCTGTATCTGGCAAAGTAGTCCATGTTTGGCACTTCTTTTCAAAAATCTGTTTCTCAAAACGATTTGCCGGATTTGGACTCTTTGGTTTAGATTAAGAACCGTGACAATTCGAGAGTCCGAACTGTAGTGAACCCAAAATGAACAGAACGGGACTCGTCCTCCCAGGGCGTTCGGGGACGTCTACAAGCGACTGGAAGGACGTCGCTACATTGGCTGAAGTGCAACACAACCCTTATACTTTTGGTTTAGGTTACAGGCCTACCAAAGAGGGTTGGGTAAGGAAGGGAAAGGAAATGGTAGGAAGGGCCAAGGCTAAACAAATTGGGAATCACTATGATTTGGTGCATAGACCTATTCAAGGAGCCCTGAACGACCGCTTTGTCCGGGAGGGGGAGGATTTCCCATTTTGTTGCTTTCTTCAGCCATGGCTGAATTCTAAAGTGGCGTTTGCCCGGTTTCGAGATCTTTTTCGACCTATAATTGCATGGGGATGAAGTTAGAGAAGAGTAGACTGACCTACTAGCTGAGGCTGAACAGTGCATAGAGGATGAGTTCGATGGCACAGAACTTGAGATGGGAGCAGCGCTGACTTGTCTCCTCTCAGATCCTTAGATCAGACCAGAGTGCTTGGGGGATAACTTCTCTGTTTCCATGATTGGAGATCAAACGGCTATGGGCCCTTCTTCCAGCATTCTGGATGCATCTATCGCACCCTCCCTCGTTCGGCAGTATGAGGAAGGCTTTTTTATCCAGCAGTTCTGAGTCAGGTAGTGAACCGGAATCTGATTCCATAGAGTCTGTGTAGTCGGAATCAGATTCTAGTTCTTCTAAGTCAGAGTTCGGTATTCCTGGGGTTGATAACACGGATGCTGTTGTTTTTCCAGGTCGTCTTTTTCCTTTTCTTTTGAGTCAGTTATAATTGAGGAATTGGACGAACTGGAAGCTGTGAATGAGAATGGTACCACTATTGCTTCTGAGTATTTTTCCGTGCCACTCATTTATTGCATTAATCAAGACTTTCAAAACTTTGATAAAAACGACGAGGAAGAAATTCCTCCGGTTTTAAAACATTTGATTGATCGAGAGGAGAAGAGGTTTGTAAAACCTTTGGTTGATGAAATCACTTCAATTAATGTTGGTACTGAGAAGGATCCGCGTCTGGTCCAGATCGGGTCCACGTTGTTTTCGGATGAACGCGAGCGCTTAGTCGCTTTATTAAAAGAGTTCAAAGATGTTTTCGCGTGGTCCTACGAAGACATGCCTGGAATTGATCCTGAGATTGTACAGCACCGGATCCCTTTGACCCCGAGGCCCGACTCGTCAAGCAGAAGCTTCAGAGAATACGCCCAGATTGGGCTTTGAGAATCAAGGAAGTGGTCACCAAGTAGATTGATGTAGGGTTCTTGCTAGTATCTGAGTATCCTACTTGGTTGGCCAATATTGTTCCGGTGCTGAAGAAAGATGGCAAAATTCAGGTGCGTGTGGATTTCAAAGATCTGAACAAAGCTAGTCCGAAGGACGACTTTCCTCTACCACACATCGATGAATTGGGGGACTTCATCGCAGGCCATGCGTTGCTTTCTTTTATGGATGGATTTTCCAGGTACAACCAGATCTAGATGGCACCCGAAGATAGGGAGAAGACTGCCTTCACCACGCCGTGGGGAACCTACTGCTATAGGGTGATGTCGTTCGGTTTGAAGAATGCTGAGGCTACTTATCAGCGGGCTGCAACTACGATCTTGCATGATATGTTCCACAAAGCGGTTGAGGTGTATGTGGATGACATGATTGTCAAGTCCAACGAAAGAGAAGGCCACTACATCGCCTTGAAGAAAATTTTCCAACGGATCAGGGAATATCGGTTGCGACTAAATCCTCAAAAATGTACTTTGGTGTCACAGCAGGGAAAATACTGAGGTTCTTGATTACACAAAGGGGCATCGAAGTTAATCCTTCCAAGATTAAGTCCATCTGAGAAATGCCACCACTAAGGACTGAAAAGGAGGTGTGAGGCTTTCTAGGTAAAGTGTAATTCATAAGATGGTTTATTGCAAAATTAACCTTGACTTGTGAACCACTATTTGGTCTCCTCAAGAAAGGAAAGAAATTTCGATGGGACGATCGATGCCAAGTTGCTTTCGAGCAGATCAAGCAATATCTACAGAACCCACCCGCGTTGTCATCGCTAGAGCTGGGAAAGCCGTTGATTTTGTATCTGTCAGTAACCGATACAACAATGGGCTGCATGCTTGCGTAGGAATCTGAAGATAGAGTGGAGAAGGCCATCTATTACCTGAGTAAGAAGATGCTGGAATATGAGACCCTTTACACTCCACTGAAAAAGGCTTGTTTAGCCTTCGTGTGGGCTACCAGGAAGTTGAGGCACTACCTGTTAGCTCACTCTGTAATTCTGGTTTCGAGATTAGATCCATCAAATATCTTTTCAAGAAACCAGCACTTACGGGTAGGCTAGCCCGTTGGTTGCTTCTTCTCTCCGAATTTGATTTGAAGTACATGACTTGCAAGTCTGTGAAAGGGAGAGTTGTAGCGGAGTTCCTAGCCGATCACCCAGTGGAGGGAGATGAAGCAGTAGAGTATCTGTTCCCAGATGAGGCCATTCTGCAGGACGAAGAACATATTTTGCTTATGTACTTTGACGGAGAATCTAACCAATACGGTTATGGGATAGGGGCGTTGCTGATAGTGCCCGACAATTCCCACATACCTTTAGCTTTCAAACTCCGGTTCAAAGTATCGAACAACAAAGCAGAATACGAGGCATGTATCGCTGGCTTGGAAGACGTCCTGGAACTAGGGGCAAAACGGTTGGACATCATTGGGGACTCGAACCTGGTTGTGTCTGAAGCGAAAGGAGACTGGAAGGTTAAAGAAGAAATGATGAAAATCTATCACCAAACCTGTCACGCCCCAGACTTGCCCTAAAAATTTGGGCATGACCTAAGCAGAAAAGGACACTTAACCTGGTTCCATAGAGGGGCCTGACCGGAAGCTGTAATAATAAGTGATATAAACCAGATAATATGACATCCATTGAGCTACTAAGTCATGCCAGGATCAAAAACATTTTATAGGACAAGTTCATCAAAAGCCAAAATACATTTGAAAGTTAATTATTTACAGGCATATACAAATCCAACCCCGAGGCGGGGTATATAACAAAATTATTAAGTACATAATAACTTAAGCCAATAGCAAAAGTGTAAGCCATCATCTAACAACTCCACAAAAGTAGGGTCCCGACCCCAAGCTTGGCTGTGCCTAGGCTGACAAAAGTATGACGATGCCGAGTTAAGATCGACCTCCTGGTTGATCACCTACAGAAACAGGCATAACACAGGGTGAGCCAAGCTCAGTGAACAATAGTACTGGTATGCTTGTAAACATAATTAATGCTGAAATCATGTAATCAGTCTGTCTCTGTACAGCTTGTTGGGACAACGTAATCGGTTTATAATCGTCATAATGTGGCCCCTGGCCTAAGAACTTCACACATTCAGAAAAGAGTCCTTGGGTTCATAATTTACAATTCATCACATAGACCTTTGGTTCTTTTTGATTCACAAGCTTACAATAGTATAAGTTCATATTTCACACATCGGCCCTTGGCCTCATAATTTCATCGTTCACAAAAGGCCCTTGGCCACAAATGTTTCCACAATTTCGTATTGAATCACTTATAGCAAATATATCATTTCATGCCAACACAAGTTCGATAGTGAAGTTCGTAACGTCAATACATAATATGATAATACTTTCAACAAGGGTCACAACGTCAATAATAATAAATACTGAGTAGAGGTACATTTAAGTACTATTACTCACTGTGTTGTGTCGGTGCACTTCCTCTTGAGGCGTTTCCTACACACATGAAAAATCACATTAGTCCCTTTATCCTTGTTAAATCAACATTCGGTGCACTTACTTTGATTGAATTAACACATTCAAACAATATAAATTGCAGGTTTTGACAACATTAGAGGACCCAACACGCAAAACGGAGCATCCTAACTTTTCTGACTTGAGCCGCACGTGCGGCTAGGATCTCCCGCACGTGCGGCACACCTCCCGCACGTGCGGCATTGAGGCCCCGCACGTGCTTTTTTTGCAGTGTTGAATTCCAAAATTTGCCATTTTCCCGCACATGCGGCAGTGACTCCCGCACGTGCGGCCTTAGGCCCCGCACGTGCGGCGATTCTGCACCAAAAGTCCGAAAATTCTGCACAATTTCCTCCTCTTGTAGACATGTTTAGGGCCTCAAAAATCTAGCTTTAAATTACTAATATATAAGCTCAAAGCATATGAATACATGTGAACAAGGATCAAATTACATATTTCATTTGAGTAAAAATCAAATCATGAATCCACAACTTAAATTCACTCCAATTCATAAGATTCCTACTTGTTCCCACATCTCAATACATAAACATAAAATCATGCCACTTACTTGAATTCAAACAAGTCAATTGAAGAAATAGAGTAAAGCCTCTCATAGGTACTTCAAATTGAGTCAAAACATGCAACGTAAGGTCATTTTGCTAATTTACTTCTCATACTCACAACACCACAATCCCAACTCTTAGGTACATGATTATAGAAACATCTTCACATAAATTATGACAAGAAGGGTTGTGGATGAAAATTAGACAAACATTTACATACCTTAAGCCCAAATCTCAACCTTTTTGAGGACCTTCTCTCTCTACCCTTCAATTCTTAAGTTTAGAGTTATGAATTCCTTGGTTTGTCAAATGACCAAGAACACATATACATATTTCCATAAAGAGAGAATAAGACGAAAATCAATCGTTTATACATCCGAAAATTGAAATTTCACAGAAGTGCTTAAAATTACCTAAAAATTATACTGGTTCCAAATATATGATCAATTTTGACTTATTAAGCCGCTAAGGCCCTCAATTTCTACTTTATCGTTCTAGTAGTAACAGATACATTTCTTTCCCAACAGATACAATTCATTCCACAAGGCATTACAACATAGTTACTTGAACTTATTTTCTTGTACAGTTTCATCTTAGGCATTTAACAGCACAGAATAAAGGACTAACATATATCACAAGCACATATGAGGATCGGGTTGTTACAAAACCCTGGACATTCTAATTCCCTGGTTTGAGAAGCTAACCTTCACGCAGCTGTTAAGAGAGAGCAACAGGTTCGTTGACGCCTTATCAACTCTATCTTCTGTGATAGACATCCCTTTGGGAGTCCGGATGCATCCAATCATTATTGAACAGAGAGATGTGCTGGCTTATGAGTTAATAACCGCAACAGATGAAGTACAAGATCAGAACCCCTCGTACTATGATGTCTGAAACTTCTTGAAAAAGGAGGTTTATCCACTAGGGGCAAATGCCAAAGATAAAAGGGCAATATGACGAATGGCTGCTAAGTTTATCATCTGCGGGGGTAAATTGTACAAATGGGGCCATCTGGGAATGCATAAACAGTGTGTTGATGAAGAAAAGTTGAAGCACCTAATGGAGGCCATCAATGGAGGAGAGTGTAGATCGCACATGAGCGGAGTGATGCTAGCTCAGAAGATTCTCAGACGAGGTTACTACTGGTCAACCATGGAGGAGGATTGTATTGGTTTTGTTCGGCGATGCCACAAATGCCAGATCCATGCAAATCACATGAATATCCTGCCGTCGAAGCTGTACAACATGACTTCACCGTGGCCGTTTTCAGTCTGGGGAATTGATGTTATTGGGGCAGTTCCTCCGAAGGGGTCAAATGGGCATGAGTACATACTGGTGGCGATTGACAACTTTACAAAGTGGGTCGAGGTCCAATCCTACGTAGTGCTGAAAGCGTCACATGTATCCAAGTTCATCAAGAACAACATTATCTGTCGTTATGGGGTTCCGAATGCGATCATTTCGGACAATGGTTCCCACTTTAAGAAGGAACCGATCGACTTGTTGGAGAAATACAACATGGCTTTTCATAAGTCATCTACATATCGGCCGCCAACCAACGGAGTTGTTGAGGCCGCCAACAAGAGCATCAAGCACATTCTACAGAAGAAGGTGGAAACCTATAGGGACTGGCCAGATAAGCTTCTATTTGCTCTTTGGGGCTACAAAACATCAATTCAGACTTCTACTGGGGCAACTCTTTATTCTCTAGTTTATGGGATACAGGTTGTTCTGTCGATTGAAGTTGAGGTTCCGTCGCTGCGAGTTATGGCTGAATGCCAGATAGCAGAAGCCGATTGGTAGTAGAGCAGGTTCGATAAATGTATATTGTTCGATGAGAGGAGGCTGAAAGCTCTGTACCACGTCCAAGGTTATCAACGAAGGATATCCAGGGCTTTCAACAAGAAAGTTAAGTCCAGGAATCTTAAAGAAGGGGATTTGGTGCTCAAAGACAACCGGGCTCCCATCCATGGCCTTAGGGACAAGTTCAGACCTAATTGGACTGGTCCTTATATCATCAAGTCTATCTGGTCGGGTGGAGCTGTCATCCTTATGGACTTAGATGGCCTTGAGTTCTCCCAACAAATCAACATGGACAAGTTGAAGAAACACTAACCTTGAGAGTCTCGCTAGGCCGAAAACCTAAAATGGTGACCTAGGCAAAAGTTAGAGCACATAAAATTTGAAATAAGAAAAACTGACCTCGCAAGGTTGAAAACCAGAAAGGGCGGCCTTGGCAAAAGTTAGAGCACAAAAGGAGAGTGTTAAAACCCAAGTGAACCCCAACCGAACTACGTAAGGCTTGATTCCCATCTCTGGGATACGTACGCAACTTCATTCTGACGTCCAGCCATAAACACTTCCAAATCAACTGTGTCCATGTGATTGTATTGGTCATCTTTGTCTTTTCTGCATCCAGGAGTTTGGTTGTGATCTTTGCTATCAGAGCTGGTTACAGTGCAGTGCAGTGCTACTCAGACAACGGGCAACTTTCCAGTTATTGGATTCGGGGTTATGCATCTCAAAGATAGATCTCGGGTGTGTCCAGTTGTGATCCTTATCCAAAATGGTTTTGAAAAGTTTTAATAAAAGTTTATTTTGTTCAAATTAATCTTTGTACAACTTAGACCATTTTTTGACCAAACAGAAAATTTTCAATGCCCACAACCTTCAATTTCATTGATTTCAATACAGAGTTCTCCCACTCTTGATACAAATCGAAGTTTCTTTTTATTACATTCAAAAAAAAACTTGAAAGTACAAATTAAAGCAATAAACTTGGGAAATAGTTGAGTCAGGTGTTCCTGCCTCCCCTCCCAGATCTTGTGGAAGCTTCAGATGCCAAAGTAGGCCTGATTTGTGCCTCATCTTGAAGCCACGCTACGCATTCTACAGAAAGGGAACAACTAAAATTGGGAGCGGGAGCCAAAAGTTCTCTTGTCCTCCATGTAGTGGAATACCGAGCTAGCTGTGAGCCTCGGATTGGAAATGAAGCTGGGTACTCTATCCCCTCTTCTGGGCAAGTCTAGTCATGTCCAAATTGATGCCAGAACCGAAATGGAAAATAGAAGACATAGTGTCTCAAGCCAATCAACTGAACGCCAGGTTGTCGAGAGATGCTGTAGCACATCTTGGGCAAATCAAACCAGGGGCAACGCCAAGCAATGTCAACAGCGAACCTGTTGCACATCCATTGGCACCACCATCCCTCATTCAAGAAATCAACTAGCCGTTGGCGAAAGAAATAGCCGCGTGTTGAATATACGGGGCAAGTGTCCACTACTTTCAACCTGTCCATGAGCCATACTTGGGGAGGGATTGACAAATAAGAGAGATTAAAGAATAGAGAGGTGTACATGGAGAGAAAAAGTGAGAAAGGGTTTTGAGAGAAAAACAAAGCTTGAGGACCGAGTGATGTGAGAAATACATGTGAGAAGGGTGCGAAACATTGCCTGGAAGAGTAGTGGACTTCCTGCGAACCTAGTCGTCTCCCGGCGATGGAAAGTATCCAAGCCCATCAAAGTTTCGGCTAGTGTCAAACCAATGCAGCTTTTACCCTCTTTCAAGCCTTCAGCAACTTTGATCAAGCGAATGCTAGACCCTCCGAAGCCAGGGGCAAGCAGGAAATAGGCCAACATACACAAGCAGAGGGCACACTGCCGGAAACCTTGCCAAAGACTGTCGTCGCAGTCAACGGCATCAGAAAACCGATAAATCAAGCTTGGAATGTCCAGCTCCCCTTTGTGAACCAAGGACCAAGCACCATGTAAAGTGAGCCCACACATTCTCCCTAGAGCCTGGATGTGGCCAAAATGAAACTAGGGCGAGATCTCCTCATCACGCCGGGATTCCATCAATGCTCGGAATTCTTTGAATGTGGGCGATATCTCTTGTACCCCAAAGCTAAAAACATGTGTAATCGGATTCCAACACCTAGCCGCAGCATGGAGGAATGGAAAACACAACGGAGTACGATTTAGCGGGAATAGTCCATTTATCCCGAAATCTCAGAAATTCAGCTTTTCCGAGCCATCTAAATTCACAATCCAATCAAAGAGTTTTTTTGGTGACGATTGGCTCCATTTGGGGCCAAAATAGAGCTGGAATGAAGAAACCACGAAGCTGGAGCTTTTGTAAAAGATAAGGCAGTGAGTCGAGGCCAGGTGTCAACGTTTCGGAGGTTCTGCTCATTAATGGCCTGCAGGGGTTTATTAATTGCCGGCAGAGGCTCATTAATAGCCGACAACCTCTCTCTCATGCTTACTGACCTCCTTCGTGAAGATTCAGTTGTTTTTAGCAGTTGTATTCTGTTATTGGCATCTTTGGAGTTCTTGTTTTTGGTCCGTTTGGGGCTTAAGTATGTTTGTTTAAGTTGTAACTGTCTAGCTTTGTTTGTTGGCCGGCAGGGGTTTATTGATGGCCGACAGAGGCTCATCAATGGCCGGCAGGGGCACATTGATGGCTGGCAGCCTCTCTCTCATGCTCATTGACCTCCCTTGTGAAGATTCAGTTGTTTTTAGCAGTTGTATTCTGTTATTGGCATCTTTTGAGGTCTTGTTTTTGGTCCTTTTGGGGCTTAAGTATGTTTGTTTAAGTTATAACCGTCTGGCTTTGTTTGTTGAGTTGTATTTATGTTGTTTATCGAGTTGTTGTAATTTGCTTATCGAGTTGCATTTACATTGATTAGTCTGTGAAGGCCTTGTGTTGTTTATCGAGTTGTTTTGTTCTTTCAGTTGTTAGTTGGTTCACTACCTGATTAAGACAAAGCAATTCGAACGTGAAGTTTTCAGCAAAAAATCAATCTCATTTTCATGTTGTGCGATGTTATGCGAATCTCAGAATACAAAATGCAACACTTTTTAATCAAAAAGCTGAGTTTTCATTCCAATCACGGTTGTGGGGGCCGAGTATACTATTACGTAGGATAGCTGAATAAATTAAAGAAGGAAACTAGATCATGTATTATTCGGCTCATAGCCCCGAGGAATAGAGGCCGAATATCCAGATTGGCCTCTATATCAACTGTAGATTGGACCGAATATGAAGAGATAGCCGAATGAGCGATTGTTCATAGGACGAAAGGTGAGCCCAGCCATCAACATCGAGGACGACTATAAATAAAAGGAGCATCAGCCAAAAGAGGTATGTGAGAACATATAATTTTAACTTGAGATATAAGCAATCAAGAGAGTATACAATGACTTATCCGTCGGAGTGCTGATTCCGGCACCCCCGATCGGAGTGTTCTTTCTTTCTTAGGTAACTAGCTGAGGATCATGAGCATCCTACTAGATCCAAAGGGTATTTCCGAACCACTTCTCCACAATTGGCGCCGTCTGTGGGAATACTCCAGCATATCCATGGCGGGCATAACAGAAGATCCTCTGATAGTCGCTGACGACCTTACGCGACGAGACGAAACCACTCCAAGCAACATGCTTGAGCCCGAGACCATCGCCGCATGAAGAACCTTGAACTTCGACTCCGTTGCCCAAACCTTAGCCTCGACATCAGCACATGAGACAATGCAAGCGATTATGGACCAGGCAAAGCAAAACAAACAGAGGTTGGAAAACATGATCGCTGAGAATGAGCGCCTTCGACAAGATTTGGCCTTGGAGGTGGCAAAATCCCAATAAGCCACACGCCAAGATCTGGGATGACCTCTGAGAAGGGATGGTCGATGACATCGAGTTCGGAGACAAGATAGTGACGGAGATTCCGACTCATCATCCCCAGAATCCAAAAAGAAGGGGCGAGTCGAAACCTTCAGTTCCTCCGAAGAGAGTCCGCATGCACGGAATAAGCGAAGAAGAAATGGTTCAGACGAAGAAGATCAACATGACCCCTTTGTTCGGAGAATCGCAAGGCCAGTGCTATCCAAAAAGTTCAAAGCTCCATCATTCACCCTATACGATGGAAAATCGGATCCCACAGATCACATCTGTCATTATAAGCAAGCCATGGTGCTGCATGCAGACGACGAGGCCCTCGTGTGTCGAATATTTTCGAGCAGTTTGGGACCTTTGGCCTTCAGATGGTACTATAAATTGGAGCCGGCATGATTCATCACTAATGAGGTCCATTCGAAGCAAGCCGACTCTCTCTGGGCCATGTAAATCCAGCCAGGGGAAACCTTACGAGCGTATTCGGTGTACTATTGGGAATGCTTTAATCTTGTGGACGATGCCTGCAACGATTCCATGGCCATCACCGCCTTTAAAATCGGGTTGCATCCTGATAGTGCCCTCTGCAGCTCCTTAACTAGAAGGGCCCCCAAAACAGTCTGGTCGTTGATGAAGAGAGTCGAGGAATATTGCAAAGTGGAAGATGATGCCTTGTGGGTCAAATCCGGGCACAAGGCCAACCACACGGCCCCATCTGAAATCGTTCAGCCGATAAATTTTGTACCATCACGGAGCCCTGAACCACGAAATCAGACTAAACGAGACAAAAGAAGAGATTCGTTCCGATCAAACGACCAATGTCTACACCGATCTAATGAACAACTTCAAGTGGATAGCAGGCGCATAAGGCGCGCATACAAGAAATATACAGAGTTGTCGGAGCTGATCAGCATGGTTATGTCTAAAGTGCAACATCTACCATTCTTCAAATGGCCACCCAAGATAGTGGGACCTTCCGACACGAAGAGACGGGATAGGCGGTGCGAATATTACAAAGACCACGGTCATGATACCGAAAGTTGTTATGCTTTGAAAGATCACGTTGAGGCGATGGTACAAGACGGTTGGCTTAAGCAATACGTCCGAAAGAACGACTCAACCTAAACAATTACTCTATAGCACGATTCACCTCTACTCGACGTAATCCATATGATATACAGCTTGCCAACGGCATCCGCCATACATACAATTCAGTTACATCCAAACGCCCAAAAGCAAATTATACCAACGAAACGGCCCCACGAAACTCCAAGTATTACTTTTGATGATTCAGATTTGGCCGATGTGACGCTCCCCCACATTGATCCCTTAGTCATCGAGCTATGCATAAACCGATTCACCATTAAGCGTGTTCTTATTGATCAGGGGAGCACTTCGGAAGTTATGTACTACAAGACATTCGTCAAACTCAGCTTCACTGAGTTGGACCTGTCTCCAGCTCATTACCCATTATTCGGCTTCAACGCTAATCCAGAATATCCATTAGGCAAAATCACATTGCCAGTTCGAGCGGGCTCCCGATCAGTTGACATGGAATTTTTGGTCGTCAAGCTTCCTTCGCCATATAATCTTATCATGGACGAACTTGGTTGCATACCATGCACGCTGTGCCAAGCACCTATCATCAACTACTTCACTTCTCGACTGAACGCGACATTGAACAAATTCATGGTTCCCAGAAATCGGCACAAGCATGATATCTTCTTGTCGCGAAGACACCAAGAGAGCTGGAAGTGAATTCTATTGAGGTGCCGGATTAAGAGAGCCTTGATGATGTTGGGTGGCTTCCAAGTGAAAAGGCAACCGAAGATCTGGATCGAGTTGAAATTGATGGGAACCCTGACAGGTTCATCATGGTCAGCGCTTCCCTGAATAAAGTCGACAGGCAGCATCTAGTCTCCTTTTTACTCGGCAACTTTGATGTATTTGTGTGGTCCCCATATGAGATGCCGGGGGTGGATCCATCTGTTTCTCAGCACCAATTAAACGTTGACCCCAAATGTAAGCCGATTATTCAGAAAAGCCGGCGGTCAGCCGCAGAACACACTGCTGCCGTTGTTGAAAAAGTTGGCTGGTTACTTGATGCCGGGGCAATCCGGGAAGTGACCTATCCTACATGGCTGTCGAATACTGTGGTTGTAAAGAAGAAAAATGAGACTTGGCGCGTTTGTGTGGATTTCACAAACTTAAACAAAGCTTGTCCCAAGGATTGCTTTCCCCTCCCCAAAATAGACCAACTCGTAGATGCCATGGCACATCATCAACGTATGAGCTTCCTGGATGCCTACAAAGGCTACCATCAAATTGCCATGCATCCGGAGGGCCAAGACAAAGCTGCATTCCTCACCCCAAGAGGAACCTATTGCTATAAAGTTATGCTTTTTAGGCTGAAGAATGCGGGGGCAACTTACCAAAGACTAGTCACTGCCATGTTGAAGGAGCAACTCAGCCGTACTATGGAAGTGTACATTGACGATATGGTGGTGAAGTCCAAAGAAGAGCAAACTCATCTAGCCGATCTGGAAGAGACATTCAGCATTTTACGCAAGTACAAAATGAAACTAAACGCTTCCAAATGTGCATTTGGGATTGGATCCACCAAATCCCTTGTCTACATTGTCAACTATCACGGAATCGAAGCCAACCTGAGACAAATCACAGCAATTCTGGAACTCGGCTCTCCTCGATCGGTCAAGGAGGTTCAAAAGTTGATGGGGATGGCCGCCGCACTCAACAAGTTCATGAGTCATTCCACAGATCGCTGCCAACAACTCTTTCATACCCTACGGCAGGGAAAAGCTTTTGAATGGACCTCTCAGTGCGAAGCTGCTTTGAACGATTTGAAGACTTACCTTCGATCAGTTCCACTCTTGACAACACCTTCGACAGGTGATCCGCTTATTTTATATCTGGCAGTTTCCGACCGGGCTGTTAGCGCCGTACTATTAAAAGAAGAACTTGGGGAGCATCGGCTAGTGTATTATGTGAGCAAAGCAATGGTTGACGCCGAAACACGTTACCTTCCATTAGAAAAACTCATCCTTGCTCTCGTCATGGCAGCAAGAAAACTAATGCATTATTTTTAGGGCCATACCATTGGGGTACTAACGGACTACCCCTTTCAGTCAGTACTTCGTAATGCAGAAGCATCGGGGCGCATTTTAAAGTGGGCCCTCGAACTCGGCCAGTACGATATTCAATTTCTGCCTAGGACCTCAATCAAGGGGGAAGTGCTCGCCGACTTTGTGGCCGAATTCACTGGAGGCCTCACCGAATTTAAGTCTGATTAGATTCAACCTAAGCCGAACTGCAGAATTTATGTTGGGGACATTTGGCAGTTGTATTGTGATGGATCATCCAACCAACGTGGCAGTAGGGCGGGTGTAGTGATCATGGCTCCTGACGGGGCAATAATTGAGCAAGCTGTAAAACTGGGCTTCGATGCATCTAACAACGAGGCCGAATATGAAGACTGTTAACCGGCTTACGGAATGCACATCTCCTTGGTGCTCGACGTCTGCTTATCTTCTGCGTTTCAAAGCTAGTTATCAACCAATTGAAAGGGGAATACGCAGCCAAAAATGACCGAATGACAGCTTACATGAAAACGACAAATTTTTTGCTGGCAAAATTTGACCATCATGAACTAAATCAAATAACCCGGGATCAGAGCACACATGCAGATGCCCTGTCTTGCCTAGCCTCCGCCATCAACTCAGAAATCAAACAGACAATTGAAGTAGGATTCATCCCTGAGTCGAGCATTCCCCCTCAGAGTCAATTCAAATTAATGTCATAGAATCAGGTCCAAGTTGGATGGACCCTATCACTGCATTCCTGTCTTCTAAACAGCTCTTGGCAGATAAGAAAGAAGCACATAGACTGCGAAACAAAGCCCTGCGATATTACTTGGATCCTCAAGGAAAGCTCTACAAAAAATCCCTTTCTGGTCCATATCTAGAATGCATTCATTCGGATAAAGTCGAAGAACTCCTGATTGAAATACATGAAGGTAGTTGTGGTGCCCATTCCAGCGGGCGCTCTTTGGCTCATCGAGCTGTGACACAAGGATATTATTGGCCGACAATGAGAGCTGATGCCGAGATATTACTTGGATTCGCAAAGAAAGCTCTACAAAAAATCCATTTCTGGTCCATATCTAGAATGCATTCATTCGGATAAAGTCGAAGAACTCCTGATTGAAATACATGAAGGTAGTTGTGGTGCCCATTCCAGCGGGCGCTCTTTGGCTCATCGAGCTGTGAGGCACTAACGCACATTCGAGATACTGATGTTAAGCATTTTGTATGGAGAAATATCATAACACGATTTGGCATTCCAAGAGCACTTATTTCAGACAAAGGTACCCAATTTGATTGTGGCATCTACCGGGAACTGTGCAGCACATATGGTATTCGGCCTTACTTCTCTACCCCGGCTTATCCACAGAGCAATGGTCAAGAAGAAGCCTCCAACAAAGCGATCTTAGACGGCATCAAGAAGAGGCTGGAGAAAGCCAAGGGTAGGTGGGTCGAAGAATTGGCAAGTGTGTACCTCATCGTACTACGCCGAGGCTATCCATTGGGGAAACGTCGTTTGCTTTATGCTTTGGAACCTAGGCAATCATCCCTCTGCAGATCGGTCTCCCAACCATGAAATCAAAAGTTTTTTATATGGGTCGAAATGATATGTTGTTGGCCTTGGATATGACTCTGATTGAGGAATTGAGAGACTATGCCCCCGCATCCGTGGCACAGTACCAACAACCGCTTGCTAAGTCATATAATCAACGTGTTCAGCTACGCCACTATGTGCTAGGAGAATTAGTCCTGAAAAAGTCCTTCCCGCTGCCATGAATCCGGCTAACAGAAAATTGGGTCCTAACTGGGACAGCCCCTATCAAATCGACTCGATCGCAGGAACAGGGGCATATCGGCTCAAAGAAATGTCTGGGAGAAGCCTGCCGCATCCTTGGAACGCCACGCATTTGTGTAAATTTTATCATTAACCCGACTTATGGGGCATGATAACTTGTTTTGATTATTTGCTGTGTACATCTCTCTCTTTTAATGTAACTTCTTATTTCGCTATATAAAATTTTAGTTCGAAGATAAAAGCCCCCGAATTCAGAGCCCCATCAATGAACGACAATTTTGGGCCAAATTAGCCTACGGATTCGGAGCGCCCTTCGTGGATCTCACGATTGACCAACGTAAAAGCCTCCGAATGCGGAGCCCCATCAGTGAACGACACTTTTGGGCCGAATAAGCCTCCAGATTTGGAGCGCCCTTCATGGATCTCACGATTGACCAAGATAAAAGCCTCCGAATGCGGAGCCCCATCAGTGAACGACACTTTTGGGCCGAATAAGCCTCTGGGTTCGGAACGCCCTTCGTGGATCTCACGATTAGCCAAGATGAAAGTCTCCGAATGTGGAGCCCCATCAGTGAACGACATTTTTGGGCCAAATAAGCCTCCGGATTCGAAGCGCCCTTCGTAGATCTCACGATTGGCCAAGATAAAGGCCTCTAAATGCAGAGCCCCATCAGTGAACGACACTTTTGGGCCGAATAAGCCTCCGGATTCGGTGCCTCCTTCGTGGATCTCACGGTTGGCCAAAATAAAAGCCTTCGAATGCTGAGCCCCATCAATGAACTACACTTTTGGGCCCAACAAGCCTCCAAATTTGGAACGCCCTGCGGGGATCTCACGATTCGCCAAGATGAAAGTCTGAATGTGGAGCCCCATCAGTGAATGACACTTTTGGGCTGAATAATCCTCCGAATTTGGGGCAGCCATCGCAGATTTCACGATTGGCCAAGTTG
The DNA here is from genome assembly GCF_004153795.1 of Camellia sinensis. Classification (NCBI taxonomy): domain Eukaryota; kingdom Viridiplantae; phylum Streptophyta; class Magnoliopsida; order Ericales; family Theaceae; genus Camellia; species Camellia sinensis. Next base: position 1,498,788 of record NW_021024962.1, read on the forward strand.
AAAGCCTCCGAACACGGTGCCCCATCAGTGAACGACATTTTCAGATTTCACGATTGACCAAGTTGAAAGCCTCCAAATACGAAGCCCCATCAGTGAATGACACTTTTAGGCCAAATAAGCCTCTGGATTCAGAGTGCCCTTCACAGATTTCATGATTGGCCAAGATGAAAGGCCTGAATTCGGAGCCCAATCCTTGCAAGACATGATCGATCCGAGTTTGGCCAAGAAAAATGCCTTGGAATTCGGCGCACTTTTTGTGCACTATGATTAAAACGCATGAACGTAGTTAACAAGAAATGGAAGATGATCATAACCGAATTTATAAACATAAATTAAAACAACACAAACGTTTAAAATGAAATGTTTCATTGAATTAATTGATAAACACATAATTCGCTCCCATTCTACGATTAGAGCATTACAATATGTCTACTTTTATTCGGCATCCCCCTCGTCGTCACTCTTCTCGACTTCGAAAGTCGCAAAGGGAAAATGATGACTCTAATATAGCGGCGACACCAAATCAACTCCCGCTACCCGGAACGCCTCTGCGGCCTGGAGTGCCTTTGACCCACCGGTGCTTGAATCCCCGATTCTCAGATCAGCAGACCTCCTCAAAGGCTTTGATGCCTCCTACGGTAGGCACTATATGAGTCTCGGGATGGTACCTCACTGAATCGAAGGGGCGTATGCTCAGTGGTAATGGCTCCGGCTCGACCTCAAAGTCTGGCTCAAACTCTATCGGAGGAAGCGCGGGGATAGCCTCGTCATATGGGACATCATCTGCCATCTGAAATGGATGCAAGAAAAGCAAAAATGAGGAAAAATGAAGAAAAATGGTGAAACTTTGAAAAAGTCAACCCTAGGAGAGAGGAAAAAGTCAAAGAAAGTCAAAGCCCGGAAAAGTGTACTAACCTCGAGAGAAACTCGAGGGGAATGAGCCTAGAATGGTGGAAATGGAGAAAGAAGCGTCGAAATCAAATTCTGATCGGTTCAAAGTGAAGAGAACTTGAGGGTTTTAGCGAAGAAAAGGTTTTTAGGGTGTTGGAAAACACGTAGAATGCGTGGATCTAGAGAGAATGAGCACCTAGAGAGCAATGGAGGAGAATTTCGTGCAAGGGTTTGTGAGGAAATGAAGTGCCATCACTTGTTTTTAAAGACCCAAGCGTGAAAAGTCAAATTTGCCCCAATCTGCCATCGATGGCTAGCAGTGGCACATCGATGGCTGGCACTTGTATATTGGTGGCTGGCAATGCCTACCAATGGCTGGCAGGGGCTGCGGCCTCCCCTAATGGCTGGCAGGCTTCCACAAGCTTCCTCTACCTCTTTTGCTTTGATTTGTGTCCTTGGATTCGGAGAAGTGCAAGGTATGCTCAGTGTTTGACTCAGAATGTCTTCGCGGAAGCTCAGAATCGCATTTACAATGCACAATGGTCATCACTCATCAACACGAACAAGGTGTATCCTTTTTAACATATTGCAACTCTTCCGAAATGTAAATCGGAAGTTTCATTTGAGTCGTCTTTAGCAAACATGCTTTTGTCGTTGCATAGAATGTGCATTGCTTTTATCGTTGCATGGAGCATACAGTTTGAATTGTTGCATAGAACATGCATTATCATGTTTACATAGAATATGCATATTGCATTGAATATGCGTCATTGATTATTTTGCATAGAATATGCCTCTGTTTTGTTTCTTGCATGTTGTGTACAAAAGCATGCCTCTAACATTTGTGTTACGGTTATTCATCTCGCATGGAATATGCATTTGTATTGCATTGTACTTGTCAAAGTTTCTTTCTTGTGCAGGCACGACATTGTATGTACAGTTCATTCAGAGGAGCTCCAGAGATCATTCCTGTCCTTTGAACGCCTTGTTTGAGTTAGAAACATTGGGTCGTGTGCCCGATGTCTAGACTCCTTCGGTTAGAAGTGTTTGGATCGTGTGTCCGACGCTTATACCGTCTTGTTGGTTAGAAACATTGGAACGTGCTCTAATGTTTATACCACCCTCCAGTGCGTGCACCGTTCTCTTCTCTCTCTCGCGTGTGATACGCTGAGAGGTGTTGCCTTTCCCTCTCTCATATGTGATACGCTAAGAGGTGTTTCTCTTCCCTCTCTCACATGTGATATGCAGAGAGGTGTTGCCTTTCCCTCTCTCGCGTGTGATACGCAGAGAGGTGTTTCTCTTTCCTCTCTCGTGTGTGATACGCTGAGAGGTGTTGCCCTTCCCTCTCTCGCGTGTGATACACTGAGAGGTGTTGCCTTTCCCTCTCCCGTGTGTGATACGTTGAGAGGTGTTGCCTCTCCCTCTCTCGCGTGTGATACGCTGAGAGGTGCTGCCTTTCCCTCTTGCACATGATATGCCAAGAGGTGTTTCGTTTGAGACTTTGGGTGTTCCCGATAGTCACTTTTAGTCTTTCCTGTGTGAGCCGTAGTTAAGATTGCATATAATTTGTTTATATCCTTTATGCATGAGATGTAGTTTGGTTCGTGTTTACTTGCTTATGTACGAGTTTGCTGTAGAATTTCATTGCATAATATTTGCTTAAAATGTTGTATTTATTTTGCATAAATGCTTCATTATAGTCCTCTTTGCATAATCATAAGTTATGTTTTGCATTGTGCATGTCATTTGCATTTTGCCCTTGCCTGCGGGCGCATCTCTTTGTTATCTTACGAAATACACTGCTTTTAAAGGGAATACAAAAAATTATATATCGGGGAAAACTAAGAAAATCAAGTATATTTGAACAACATCAGAATTGAGGCTACATATACTTTTTCTGTCTATTAATGTAGCAAATACCAACACAACGTTCATACCTCAAACTCTTTTCCTTCGTGATAAAGATCACCATGGGCCGTAAGCACATATCATTTATGATATTTGAAAAATGCATCAGTAGATATTTTGTGACATTTTGTGCCAGCTGTTTGCACAGATTGGAGCATCTGCTTGCACGTGGATTGTTGGATCTTTTCAAGAGGATTTTGTATCTTCTATATATAGAAGTCATGCTCTTGCATGTAAAGGGTTACAAAAATTTGTGAGAAAAATTTCTCTCTCTCTCTCTCTCTCTCTCTCTCTCTCTCTCTCTCTCTCTTTAGAATCCTCTCTCTCTCTCTCTCCCTATTTTGTGCTTGAAAGTGGGAATTCTCTACATATTTGCATACAACCCCTTGACCAAACACCTTCATCTTGGAGTTGAGGTTCTTGGAGGCCTTGTTTGAGCTCCTAAGGTTGGTTTTAGCTCAGAGTTATGGCTGTTGTGTTGTTGTGCTTCAAAGGTATAAAGCCTACCCCTTTTAAGCTTTGTTTTAATTGATTGCTTGGCCATCTCTTTACACTGCTTTGACCTAGTTTTTCAACCATAAAAAACTCTGCTTTTAAGGTTTTAAAATAGTTGTTTGAGTCTTGTTGAGTTGGCTGGTTGTCTCCTCTCTTTGCTCTTTGGCTTGTGAAGCCTTTTGTGCCATTTTTCAAAGCTTGTAAGTCAACCTTTTTTGGCCTTTTAACCACTGAATTCTAGGGGAATTTCAGTGGTAAAAAGTGTGTTTTGTGGTGCAAAATAGGAGGGGGTGGCCTCCCCTCCTTGTGTCTTGTTTGAAAGTGTAGATAGCCTAACATGTGAGCATGTTTTTCTACCTTTTTGTGACTTGATCTCAGCATGTTTTAGGCTCTAATTTGGCCAACTTTAACTGTGTTTTGAGCCCTCTTGGTCATATGAGCCTTGCCTTGCATGGTTGTAGTGTAAATGCCTTCACTAGCTTAGTGATTTAAGGCCTTTAACATATTGTGCATGTGTTGCTTGCATGTTGTAGCATCTCCTTGCGTGTAATTTCAGTGCATATATCTCTGTCACACTCTCACTTATCTCACTCTTTCGTTGCTTTTGAGAGTTGTGCTTTGAGCCTAGTTTATGAGCCTACATGTGAGCATGTTTTTCTTGCCTTTTATGCTTCTATCTCAGCATATTTTAGCCATTGTTTTGGCATGTTGTAGCTCTGTTTTGAGTTGGTTTGGTCTGTTGACCTTGATATTGCATGCCTCTAGTGTAGTGCTCTTCACTAGCTTTAGTGTTTTTGGCTCTTAACATGATGCACATGAGTTGTTTGCATGTTGTAGTATTATTTTGCATGCCATTTCAGTACTAAAAAGTCTGCAACCTCCCTCCATTCTTCATTTTTCATTTTGTTTTGAAAGTGATCTTTAGCCCCTTATTGGCTTAAGTGTGAACTTGAGGCTCTCATGCCTAATGGTTTTAACTCTCTCTTGAGGGTTCCTCCTAACCAACAGCATGAGGCCTTTTTCATGCTCAAGACACTTGTGGTTTAGGCCATCTTTTCAATTAGAGGACACTCACCTTGGACAAATTGACTAAAGAATGGCTTGGTAATGCTAAAATGTGTAAACAAGAATTGGACAAGTAAAACATGACTAAGATAAGCATGTTGTGTTGGCATTGCATTGTGTGTAATCGGATGTAATATTGAACACAAGGTAGATTGGTCCATTTCATACTCCAAGTGATGAAATAAGCCAATCTCCTTTGTCTCCATCACCCTTGATCATGCATGATAGGGTAGTGGTCTTTAGAGTCTTGTTTTTGTGCATTTATTGAAAGTGTACAACTTGGATCTTTGGCCATCATGCATTGAAAGTGCTTGATTGGTGGTTTTGGATCCAAGAATGCCACTCCTTTGATGTTTTGAGATGATAAGCAGGGGCATAGTACAAACATATCCTTGGAAAACCCTTCCTTTTCCTCTATCTGTGCTCTGTTGCAGTGTGGTGATTCAGCACACCAGTGGCCGGCAATGGCTCACTAATGGCCTGTAGTGGCTTCCTCCTTGGCTGGCATTGCAAACTTTTGGCCGGCAGATGGCCGGTAGCAACCAATCATGGAAGGCAGGCCACTGGTGCATTCCTTACCAGTGAATTGGTAAGGTGGAGCAGAAACTTCTTTGAGCAACCTTGCAAACAGAGCCTCTCAAGAGCAAACCGGAAGACATTTCGGGGCGAAAACCGAGTGCATGCATCCTTCATTACCTGAGGCAGAGCTGAGGCAGAGCTGAGGCAGTCTAGTTTAAATATCTTACATGATTAGTCAGTTGTAATTTAATTAACTAGTTTGTTAACTAGTTAAGTGATGTAATAATTAGTAATTAGTTTGCTAGTTATTCGTTTGGTTTGCAATAATTAGTCTAATTAGTTTAATTAGATTTGCTAGCTTAGCTTAGCTTAGATTAGCTTAGCTTATTCATTTGGACCCTCCTTCGTGAGGATACAATGTTGTAATAAGGGTGCGTGTGTGTGTGCATGGCTTCCAACCCCGTGTCTTTCTCCCTTTTACTTAACCGCTTTCGATGGTTAGATTAGGGCACATTTTCAATTAGCATACCTTATGCTTGCATGTTTACATCATTCATTTGTCTTGCATGCACAGGGCTCGGCTCATCATTCAAACTGCATCGCATTTCAATACTTATCTGAATACGTGTATCAAATCATTGCATTCATATGCCATCTTAGATAGCTAAGCTTATTTAGTTACATTATTGCATGTGTTGCATTAGGCATTGTTAATATAGTTAGGATCATGCACTGTTTCTAACTAGCTTTTTATTTTGGCTCGGAGTACACTGTAAGTCTTTATGCTTTAGCATTCTTGCATGAGTGTGAGTGTTGCCATGATAGCATGCTTGCCATGAGGCTATTTACTTAAGTGCTTAACTACTTGAATGCCCGTGGGTGAAGACTTTGTTGCTTGAATTGAAACAATTCGATAAATGTGACTTTTAAGCCCACTTTGCAAAGTGGCAAAATCATGTTTTAAGCCCATCCAAAGGTGGCAAATTCGCGTTTTAGCCCACTTTAGAGTAGCTCCTTCAAACCATTTTTGAAAACAAGCATGAATTGTTTTGTTTCAATTCTCGCGATTTAGTCTATACTTATATGTGTGCGTCACATAATAAAGTTAGCTAAATAATCAGAATAAGAACACATAAGGTTTATAAATCAACATATCATGCTTAGTAGAGGCCGATCTTTTGATCGGGCGAGCGGGGGTGCTCATTTCAGGACCTTCCCCTCTCGTACCCAAGTTCCCGAGCCGAGGCAACTTTGGTGATGACGGACATGTGGCCTTTGGCATGAGTCAGGGTTTCCTAAATTTTTCAAAATAAAATATTTGGGTGGCGACTTTGTAATCTGGCAAAGCAGTCCAGTTTTGGCATTATTTGATTTAAAAATTGATTTTCCAAAATGATTTTCCGGATTGGACTCTTTGGTGTTTATCAGTTTCACATTGCACTTTGTGAGATTAGATTCAGAACCGTGACAGGAGTCCGAACTGTAGGAGACCAATTCGCGCCTCTCCGAAAGGGGGGGGGGACGTGAAGAAAGTCGAGTCTACATTAACAGATGTGAACATTCACATCATTCACAGTGAACATTGATATAAATACTTGGTACATTATTGTATGCCCATTGTGTGGAGAAAGTCATGCAAGAGTATCCCCGAGAGATAACTGGTTGCTGCAACAATTGCTGGCCTCCCACCCTTCAGTGACCTTCCCTGTGATAAAACAGAGGTACCTGCCAAAAATGAACGACAACCGTTGCAAAACGAATGTTCCGGGGGCAAAACACGCAGTTCGGGGTCCCGAAAATGGGCTGTTAAGCACCGAAAATGGTATTCGACCTCGAAGTGGGTTTCTCAGCCCCCAGTGTCCCTCAAAAGGGATGAAATAAGATGTATGCCAAAAATTAGAGCAAACAAAGATGGTTAGGCGGTCCCGAACCAAGGCACACGGCCTGACGGCTCCGAAAACGGGGAACCGGACTCCGAAATGGGCAAAATGGCCTACGGCCACCAAATGTAGCCTATGGACATTGAGAGATGGTCTACGGGACCTCTCCCTTCCCTCGGAAAAAGAAACATAGAAAACCGAGTCTGGTTCGCAAACCGAGACAAGGCACAGAAAAGGGTTCGGAAGTCCGGAGGCAGGGCTCACTCGATGACGTCTGAGTCTTAAGGTCGGTCAAAAATGGGGTGTCTACAGGGGTGTCCACCTATCACTGTTGTCCGAAACTGTTATCCACATTTAAGACAATTTAGTATCAATAGATTTGACACATTAGAGCAGAGTAGCTTTATTGTAAATCAATTATGTATCACTGCTTGTACTGTTGTTTTTCATTCAATATATATATATGCATTTTGAGACCTATTTCGTGTTGATCATTCACACTGACACACAACATGATGTGAATTTCCATATCATGGAAGAATCATAGACATTCTTATGTTTAAAGCCCTACTGCATGGATGTGAATATTGCTTAAAGTGTTATTATAACACAATGTGATAGGTGTGAAGATGATATTTCTTAACATATAAGTCAATATTCACAGCAAATAATTTGATGATATGAATATTCCAATAATGTGAATATTCACATCGTAATTTTTGATGATGTGAATGGTTGCAGCGATGTCAATATTCACACCACGCCCATGCATGCATCATAATATACACAAGAACATCTTATTTTTGCTAACAAAAAATACTTACAATTACATTTCGTAATACATATTTGAATATTCACATCTTTTGATTTGATTATGTGAATGGTTTCAGTGATGTAAATATTCATGTCATCTACTTTGATGCTGTCAATGGTAACAAGAATATGAATATTCACACCACAATAATGTTAAAAAGTTCAATCCATGTGCAAGTATTCACATAATGTGATTATCTTACACAAGTGTGAATGTTCACATCATGTATTCATCCTTAACACACGAACAAAAATGTCAATTTGCTACCCACAAAACACACACACACACACACACACACACACACACACACACAAAAAAAAAAAATCAAATACTAATGCATTATTAGGTTTGCCAATGCATTATTATGTTTGCCAACACAACGTAATCTTATTGCAGCACAATGTTTGCCAACATAACACAATCGTATTTCCAAAATCAATATAAGAATCACATGTAAAACACAATGTTGAAATGAAAAAATGTACACCATATATTAGCTCCTTGCATGATTTTCAATTGTAGCTTCCCAACTTATCACATCTCCTGCACCTTATTTGCTTCAGTTTCTCACCCCTTGGCGGGATTCTATTCTTTTTTGGCCTGCCAGGTGGTCTTTTCACAGTTGGTGGGTTTATAGTAAAGTCTGTGGGATCAAAATGCGGCTTTTCCATCGACGGTATAGGGAATATGGCACTCGAATAGGCTGCACAATATGTCTCCACATGAAAGTAATGTTCCACACAATCATTGAGATTATAGGGGCTCTTCTGAATAGCAATTACAACAGGGTTACATGGGAATCCGTTGATTTTCCATTTGAAGCAAGAACATATACGCCTTACAATATTAACTATAACAGATGGTATAGAATCAACCTCAAACATATCCTCATTGGCTTTGCTCACTTGCCAAGACCTGTTGTCATTGAACGAATCAGGAAGCATTGTTTTGAATGTAGGACAAATAAGCTCATTTCACTTGTTTGCTTGGTCACGCCGCGCAGACATTTGAAGCATCATCGGAGTATGAATTGTGTCCACCATCTGAGTGATAGGAAGATTGCGTGCTTCTTTAATCTAATTATTAAATGACTCTGCCGCATTGGATGTCATCTCTCCATAACGCATGCCATTGCACAACATCACAAACATTGTACAATATTGAATTAAATTTCTTCACGACTGAATATGAAATTTCACATCGTCAGAAAACATAACTGAAATTTCACATCGCTACCATTCTAAACTTGACAAATGGAATACATCAAGAATGTTCTATCCAGGAATAATAAAGGCCGACAAGAATTGTACTTTCCTTTAAGGAACGTTCCATCCAGGAATAATAAAGGCCGATAAGAATTGTACCCAGAAATACACGCAGCGAATGATACAAAGAAATGACAAAACTGTTGACTACTCGCATCATAGTCAATATTGACATAACTCCCTGAATTGTAATGCATCACGTCATCCGAATACCACCGCAACTGGTCAAACGATAATGACTGATCTCCATGAATAACAGCCTTTGCTTTGTCCACGCTCAACCACACCACATGGTAACTCACATCTAGCCCATAATCCCTCTTCAAAATAGTCACCACCTCACATGCCCGAGTCAACGGCTTATCCCTCACAATTTCAGATATAGTACTTGACACCAAATCAGAACTAACTCTCGAATTCTTTAATGTTCGGACATCCATACCACAACTATGCACATCACTGAACCTCTTTCTCAAGACCCAAACCCGCCCCTATAGGTTTAGCGTCATGACCGGCCAGTAATCATAGATTACCTATGGCCTCCATACAAGTAAACATTTAATACCAACTACGGGGCTTAGTGGATGTCTAAAATGTTATAGAGTTCATCCACTAAGTTGTGCATGTATGAGGGGAGTAAATTTATTAAGCAAGGTTTGTATCAATATATATATCTAACGTAAGTACAACTCATGTCATTACAAAATACAACCTTAACTATGCACTACATACAAAGCCATTAAACCTCACAAAAAGGGGTTTGACAAGCATGGTTCCACACAAGCCTGACTACTTCACTTGGAAGCTCCACCAAAAGCTAACACAGGTAAACTTGGGGCTAACTAACTCTGATGCTCAGGTTGCCCACCTACAATTACGTATATAAATAAATAGTAAGCAAAAGCCCAATGAGGAATAACAAAATAAAGAGGTTATATGAATGAAGTTCGACAATATTATGAACAACAAATTTTAACATCAATAGCCATTCAACTAACATGTATTACATTCGATAGAATAATAATGTTGTTATAGCAATAGAGCCTCGAGGGTTAATCAAAATATCGTATCCAATTATCCAATGGGCCACGGTATTAATCTCCCCCGGGCAACGGTCAATGTGCCATGGTATTAATCTCCCCAAGCAAGGGTCAATATGCCATTGTATTAATCTCCCCCAAGCAAGGGTCAATTTGCCATGGTATTAATCTCCCCCAAGCAAGGGTCAATATGGTTGAGTCATGGGTACATATTTTTTTTTAAAAGGAACTTCATTCATCTACAACAACTAGAGTTTCAATACCCCATTCACAAATCGATGCTGATAATAATAACGCTTTCAAAAATAAACATAATTGAACATATCTTTATAAGGTTATTACTCACAGTGGTTTGCGATGACACTTAGCCTCGACGTCCACCTAAATGAAGCACATAACAAGGTACAAATGAAATTCCATTTTATTCCAATTCAATTCTCTTTGTGCGTCTCTAACTTATTATATGATATATGTGTCCAAAAAGGTGCCTAAGAATGCAAGGAATGGCATGAGAATGCAAGTATGCACTTAAAAGAGTTGGTAAAATTTTGCTGAAAAAGAGTATCCGCTCGAGCGCAACTTCCTACGCTGGAGCGGGGGTTTAGAAAGAAGGGTGGTCGCTCGAGCGTGACATCCGTCGCTCGAGCGGTCTGTAAAAGTACTGGATATATGAAATTCCTGCTCGACTTTCGCTCGAACGGAAGACTGAAGAAAAAGGGTCCTTGCTCGAGCAGACTTTAAAATTTTGAAAACTTCTGGGAGCTCAACTTCCACGCTTGAGCGTGGACTTCTCCGCTCAAGTGGACAACACGAATTCTGGAATCTTCAGAACTGCAGTTGAAGATCAAGCATGGTATTCAAAGCCTCAAATCTTGCATTTTTTATACAAAAACATGGAGAATCCCTACATAACATGAAAACATTTCCATTTGAAACCATTTATTCAAAAACATGGAAAATTCTCAACCATTAACTTCAATTTCAAGTTGTAAAATAATGTTTAGCCCAAATTGGATGCATATCTCTTCAAAACATATTCAAAACATGATCAAGTGGTATGAGAAGCATGAAAACATGGAGGATTCTCCAAATTAAGGTACAAATATGCCATGCATATAGGATTTCCATGAATTCAAACTCAAATTATGCATGCATGTGTGTAATTCAACTTCATTCTTCCATTTCTTGAAATTCATAGCTCTTTTTCTTCAATGACATGCCAATGAACACAAAAATGACAGGAATTCAACTTCTTTACACCATATCTACACGAATTAATGTTGAGTGTCATACCTAGTGTTGAATTCAAGTATGTTATGGCTCCAATCTTTGAGTCTCCCTCCAATTCTCTACAATTCACCTCTTTCTCCCTCTAAATGTTGAACTCTCATCTCCTCTCCCTTAATTCTCAGCTGAGTTGTGTACACAAAATGAGCTCATTGCGATTAAGTTAGCCTAATTAATGGTGATTAGGATTAATCAATTAGGCTTAATTCTAACTAATTCGATCAATTTATTCTAATTATTTTGAGCTAAATCAAATTTGAATTGAAGTCTCCATAAAATTCTAAATATTCTAATTAGCCTATTGGGCTAGTCAATTTCTGCTTCCGAAGTCATCTAGGCTTCAAATTTCTGACTCCAATTTATCAATTTAAACAGATATTCCATATATCAACAGATAATTATAGAATCAAACATGTAATCAAACAATCAAGCACATAATCATGTAATTAGACTCATTTAAATAATATAATGTACTAGTTTGTAGGTCGAGGTCGTCACAGTCTCTCCCTCTTAGAAAGTTTGGTCCACCGAACTTAGGTTACCTCAGACGGAAACAAATGTAGATATTGTTTCCGCATCTCTTCCTCGTTCTCCCAAGTGGCGTCCTTCCCGTAATGTTCTTTCCATTCAACCTTCCCCATAGGGATAGTTTTGTTTCTCAATTGCTTTACTTGCCAATCAATGATTTGGACGGCCATTCTTTATACATCATATCCTTATCTGGAGCAATCTGGTGGTAATCGATCACATGGAATGGATCCCTGAGATATCCCCAAAGCATGGATACATGAAAAACATTATGCACTTGTTCCATTCCCGGTGGCAAGGCAATATGATAAGCAACAAGACCCAACCTCTCAAGAATCTGAAACCGTCCAATGTAGCGAGGAGTCAATTTTCCCTTTTTACCAAATCTCATATGCCCCTTCATTGGGGTCACCTTGATGAATACATGATCTCCCACCTCGAACTCTAAGTCCCTTCTTCGCTGATCTGCGTAACTTTTCTGTCGACTTTGTGCAGTTTTGAGCCATTGCTAGATGATTTTGATCTTCTCGGTCGTTTCCTGCACCAGTTCAGTCCCATAAATAGCTCTATCACCAACCTCTGTCCAACAAGCTGGCGATCAACACTTTCTGCCATACAGTGCCTCAGAGGGTGCCATACCGATACTCGCGTGAAAGTTGTTATTATAAGCAAATTCGGCCAATGGCATATAAGTTTCCCAACTTCCCTAAAATGCCACTACACACATACGAAGCATGTCTTCTAAGGTATGAATAGTTCTCTCTATTTGCCATCGGTCTGCGGATGAAATGCTGTACTAAATCTCAGTTTTGTTCCTATTACATCAAGTAGACTATGCCAAAATCTAGAAACAAATTTAGGATCCCTATCTGATACAATAGATACTGGAACCCAATGCAGTCGAATAATCTCATCAATGAAGATAGTGGCAAGTCTATAAGTAGTAAATGAAGTCTTAATAGCAAGAAAGTGAGCAGATTTAGTCAATCTGTCAACTATAACCCAAATAGAGTCCATACCTCTAGGTGTCCGAGGTAGGCCAACAACAAAGTCCATGGTGATATGTTCCCATTTCCATTCTGGTATGGGAGGAGATTGAAGCAAACCTGCTGGTTTCTGATGTTTTGCTTTCACCTGCTGGCATTGTAAGCGTTTAGAGTTGAAGTCGGCAATTTCCCTTTTCATGTTGGGCCACCAATACACTAGCTTCAAGTCTTGGTACATTTTAGTGTTTCCTAGATGCATAGTAAACACGGACTTGTGAGCTTCCTCCAAAATTTTCCTTTTTAAATCCGCATCATTCGGGATACACAATTTCCCCTGATATTTCAACACTGAGTCTTCAATTATGAATCCCAGTTTAGGTTTGGTGTCAAGCTCATCACAAATCTTCTTCAAAAACTCATTATCCAACTGTTTCTGTTTAATTTCTTCAATAATAGAGTGGTTGGGCGAACATGGCGGCTATCAAGCCATTTGGTTCAAAAGGCACTACTTCAATCTCGAGTTTTTCAAACTCCAGCAACAGCTCTCTTTGATCTGTGCGTAAACAGGCAAGATTTCCCACATTCTTTCTACTAAGCGCATCCGCTACAGTATTAGCTTTGCCTGGATGGTAGTGAATCTGTAAGTCATAATCCTTGATTACCTCAAGCCATCGCCTTTGACGCATGTTCAACTCCTTCTGTGTGAAAAAGTACTTCAAACTCTTATGATCTGTATATACTTCACATTTCACCCCATACAAATAGTGTCGCCATATCTTTAATGCAAACACAACTGCAGCAAGTTCCAAGTCATGTGTAGGGTAATTCTTCTCATGTGGTCTCAACTGTCGAGAGGCATATGCAACAACCTTGCCATTCTGCATTAAAACACAACCCAAGCCCTTATGGGATGCATCACTAAAAATCACAAAATTTTCAGTACCTGAGGAAATAGTGAGGATTGGGGCTGTAGTCAGTCTTGTTTTTAACTCTTGAAATGTCGTTTCCCTCTGATCCGTCCACTCAAATAGTTCCCCTTTTCGAGTCAACTGAGTCAATGGCACAGCAATTTTTTAAAAGTCTTTAACGAATCTTCGGTAATACCCTGCCAATCCCATAAAACTACGAACTTCTGATACATTAGTTGGGGTAGGCCAGTTAGTAATGGCTTCAATTTTATGAGGATCCACAGATATACCATCCTTATTAATAATGTGCCGTAAAAATGCAATTTCTTCAAGCCAGAATTCGCACTTTTTGAATTTCCCATACAACTGTTTTTCTCTAAGTGTTTGAAGGGTTAGTTTCAAATGTCGTTCATGATCCATTTTAATTTTCGAATAGATCAAGATGTCATCAATGAATATGACAACAAAGTCATCTAGGAGAGGTTTGAAAATTCTATTCATTAAATCCATAAATGCTGCAGGCGCGTTTGTAACCCCAAATGGCATGACTAAGAACTCAAAATGTCCATACCTGGTTCGAAAAGCAGTCTTTTCAACATCCTCGGCCTTAACCTGCAATTGATGATATCCTGATCTCAAGTCATTCTTCAAAAATATTTGGGCCGCCTGCAACTGATCAAACAGATCATCAATACGCGACAAAGGGTACTTATTTTTCACTGTTACCTTGTTGAGCTCTCGGTAATCAATGCATAATCAAAGAGTGCCATCTTTTTTTTTTAACAAAAAGTGCCGGTGCGCCCCATAGGGATGTACTTGGTCTGATAAACCTCTTATCAAACAATTCCTGCAACTGAATTTTCAATTCTTTCATTTCAGTAATAGACATACAGTATGGAGTCTTAGAAATTGGTCGAGTTTCTGGTATTACATCAATTACGAATTCGATTTCTCTATTAACAAGTTGGCCAGGTAGTTCTTCCAGAAACACATCTTGGAAATCTCTCACCACTAGTATACTATCTACCGCAATGTCTATTGCTGGTTCAATTATCACACTACACAAATACCCTTGACAACCCTTATTTAAGGTATGGTGGTGAAACTACCCCTTTTCCTTCAAAATAGAATTCATCTTGCCCGAGAGGTCGGAATATCACTCGTTTCGAGGCACAATCAATAGTTGCATAATATTTAGTTAGCCAATCCATACCCAGAATAACATCAAAATGTCCCATGTCTAATGGTATTAAATCAGCATACAAAGTAGCATTCCCGAGAAATAATTCACATGCAGTAATTACAGTTGAACATAACATGGATCCCCCCGTAGGTGATGCAACACATAGTATATAAATCATTGTTTCATAGGTCTATTAAAAGCTTCAGCAAAAGCCATAGAAATGAACGAATGTGTAGACCCGGAATCAATTAAAGTATAAGCAGGTTTATCACAAACGGAGATTGTACCTGACACCACTACCTCAGTATTTTGAGTATTCCCCGGGACCAGTGCAAAAACCTTTCCTTGCCTTTGTTCATTTCTTGGGGTAGGCGGTGTTGTGGCTAGTTTCTCGTGGGTGCAGTTCCAATTGAGCTTGTGGTTCTTCAGTTGCCATTCGGTCGTGATTGTGTGCAATCCTTTTCCATATGTCCTATCTTCCCACATTGATAACAAGTCCCCATTGTGTGATAGCAGACACCTCCATGTTTCTTTCCGCATGTTGTACAAGCTGGCATTGAGTTATCACTTTGGCTTGAACCGGTATTACCAGAATTCCCCGGCTTGAACTTCTTACTCATTGACATGGTCCCCTTGTTAAAATTATGTTTTCTGCCCTTCTATTCGAAGTTTTGCTTACGGTTGGTCACATTCCTTTCCGCTATCAGTGCCCTGTCAAGTACATCCACATAAGTCTGTAATTTCAGTACATTGATCTTATCCAGAATTGGGTCACGTAACCCTCCTTCGAACTGTCTAGCCTTCTTGTAATCTGTGTCTACCATGTGAGGTGCGAAATGAGCTAATTCTGTGAATTGAGCCTCATACTCGGCAATTGATTTGTTTCCCTGCTTCAGTTCTATAAATTCAGCTACTTTTCTATCCCGCACACATTGTGGAAAATACTTTTCATAGAAGATTTCCAGAAAATGGGTCCAAGAAACATCCTTATTATCATTCCGAACCAACATCCACCAATGCCTTACATCATCTTCCAATGTGAATGTAGCTAGTTGCACCTTCTAGACTTCGATACATGGAAACACTTCAAACAATTTCTCAATTCCCAACACCCAAGCTTCAGCCTTCAATGGTTCAATTCCACCATGAAACGATGGTGGCTTCATCTTCTTAAATTCTCTAGTCAAGGCAACAGTGCAGGTCTTTGGCCGACACCCTGGAGCAGGAGGTGATACAGGCATTCGAGGTAGGGGAGGTGGTTGCTGTTGTTGTTGCTACCATTGCTGTTGTTGTCTTATGGCTTCAGCCATGTCTTGCATCATTCGTTCCATTCTATCCAGTCTTGTGGAGGTTGCCTCCTCTATTTCATCACCTCAGGTTCTCACCATTTTCTATATGAAGCTTTGTATTATAACAAGCATGATATACATATACACATAGTCATGTATTGTCATGACCCGAACCCGCCCCTGTAGGTTAAGGACATAACCGGCCAGTAATCATGAGATTACCTACGGCCTCAAACCAAAACAAATGCATTTTAACAAAGTTAATGGGGGCCAAACGGAAGCAGTTCAAAACTTTGTCCTTAGAGCTGTGTTTACATGGCACGTCCAAACAACCAAACATATATATATACATTAATAACTCACAATAGAAATACAGTAGCACAAGTTCTGAACAAACAGGATCATCCAAAAACTAAGCCAACCTACGAAGACTATATACAGACATATACAAAGACTTCGCCAACAAGACAAAATAAAGATGGCATAGCAGAAAGGCGAAGACGAGTCTCATGCGTGAGACACTAGGGCTGACTCTCCAAAACTCGGTATTTCCACACAGATTTCACTGGGGCTGGGTCTGGACCTCTCTTGGCTCACCTACAAACACATGAATGAGCGTGAGCGATAGCCCAGTGAATAATATCAAATGAAAAGATACAAACGATATGTAGAACAACCAACTCCGAACGGCCTTGGGCCCAATTCACATTTTAGATTAGCATTTATATACACAATTTAAGTCAAGTGACTGCGGTTCCAAACAAACTGGCCTTTGGCCCATTTATCTTTCATTCCTTTCAAAACAGCCTCTGGCCCACTCATTTATGTCAAAACGGCCTCTGGCCAATCTATTCATGTCAAAACGGCCTTCGGCCCATCCATTCATGTCAAAACGGCCTTTGGTCCATCCATTCATGTCAAAACGGCCGTCGGCCCATCCATTCATGACAAAACGGCCTTTGGCCCATCCATTCATGACAAAACGGCCTTTGGCCTATTCATTCATGTCAAAATGGCCTTTAGCCCATTCGTTTATGAAAAAACGGCCTTTGGCCCATTCATTCATGACAAAACGGCCTTTGGCCTATTCATTCATGTCAAAACATTTGTCCATAATTCAAAAGGAAGTACACAATTGGACAAATGACAAGTTTCAAATATCGATATCACTCACAGTGATCGGTTGGTTGGTTTGCCTTGGAGCTTGACCCTACACATTTCATGAACACAAAAAGGTCACCAACAATTCAATCCGTTCATAAATTCACATTTTCCTCTTTAGGCTTTATTCTTATCTCTTTAACGCAATTACATTACTCAATGCATGCCTAAGAGTACTTAGAAGTGAAGGAGAACGGAAAACGAAACACAGAACGCATAAACAAAATTTTAGAAAACAGGGTCCCCGCTCGAGCATGGACTTCCCTACTCGAGCGGACCCAAGAGGCCGGCAAAAGTACTGGTTATGTCAAATTTACGCGCAAGCGTTCACTATGGCGCTCGAGCGGAAGGCCTCTCTACATGGCTCCTCGCTCGAGCGTAAACTTCCCCGCTCGAGCGGACGCCATGTTTGCAAAAAGTACTGGATGTATCATTTTTACGCCCGAGCGTGGACTCAGACGCTCGAACGGAAGTTCATCAAATATAGCTCCCCGCTCGAGCGTGAACTTCTATGCTCGAGCAGGTACCAAGGTCTGCAGAAAATACTGGGAGCACTAAATTCACGCTCGAGCGGCGGTTTCCCCGCTCGAGCGGACATCAAATTTCTGGGTTTTCCCAGATTGTGTTCTTAAGCTCAAAGTCGACATTTCAACCACATTTCTTGCATATTATGGCTCCAATTTCATATATACTAGTACTAACATGATATAAACACCAAAACACATCATCATGGAGCTCAATTTCTTGTATTATTTACATGCATGTCTCAAATTAAATTTACGCTCGAGCGTTCACTATGGCGCTCGAGCGGAAGGCCTCTCTACATGGCTCATCGCTCGAGCGTAAACTTCCCCGCTCGAGCGGACGCCATGTTTGCAAAAAGTACTGGATGTATCATTTTTACGCTCGAGCGTGGACTCAGACGCTCGAACGGAAGTTCATCAAATATAGCTCCCCGCTCGAGCGTGAACTTCTATGCTCGAGCAGGTACCAAGGTCTGCAGAAAATACTGGGAGCACTAAATTCACGCTCGAGCGGCGGTTTCCCCGCTCGAGCGGACATCAAATTTCTGGGTTTTCCCAGATTGTGTTCTTAAGCTCAAAGTCGACATTTCAACCACATTTCTTGCATATTATGGCTCCAATTTCATATATACTAGTACTAACATGATATAAACACCAAAACACATCATCATGGAGCTCAATTTCTTGTATTATTTACATGCATGTCTCAAATTAATCCAGATTCATCACCAACACATCAAATTCAACATGCAAAGCTTACACTTTCATGACCTATTCTTGCATGTGAGAAATACACATTATTCACAACTCATTTGGTGAAGAAATGGTCATACACATGGATTTCAATCAAACTTCAACATAGATTACACAAAGTAAGCTCAAATATGGAAATCCATAGCAACTCTCTACATGCATGTGTTCTATGACTTCAAATTCAACTCAATTTCCTTATAATCAAACTAATTCATGTTCTTGGCCATTAATCAAACTTGAATCTACAATTTACAAACAAAAATCCATGAGTTTACTTACCTAAGAGTCCAATCTTCCAAACTGTAACAAATTCTTGAGTAAACTTCCAAAATCTCCAAGTTTCTTGACCAAACCTTCAATCTCCCACACTCTCTCTCTATAACGACCCTCTCTTCTCTTCTTAGTGTTTGTCAACAGCCAAAATGAGGTAAAGGAGGGAAATTGAGTGTATAAAGGCCCACCACTCATACATTATTTTATTATAAAACAATTGGGCACTTAATTCATTAATTTAATCTAATTAATTCGATCCAAATCAATTTTCAATTAAATTTCACCGTAGGCTCTAAAAATTATGCCAATCACAATGGCATAATCAATTTTGGTTTCGGTGCCCGATAAGGCCTTCAATTTAATTTTCAAAGCAGATAACAAAACAGATATTCCTACGGTGAATAGATAGAAATTCAAAACCACATATATTCACATAATGGAACACAAAATCATATTAACACATAATCCTACTCATATTAAGAACCAATTAACATATTATGGAACAGGGATATCACATGTACGCAATTGCATATATAATCACAAGTCGTCTTACTTAACACATCAATGTACATGAATGTATTCCTAAAGTTTCTTCTAGATTCTCTATAGCTCAATGGATAAGTGAGTGAGACATAACTCGTGCTCTGATACCACTCTATCAGGACCCAAACCCGCTCCTATAGGTTTAGCATCATGACTGGCCAGTAATCATAGATTACCTACGGCCTCTATACAAATAAACATTTAATACCAACTACGGGGCTTAGCGGAAGTCTAAAATGTTATAGAGTTCATCCACTGAGCTGTGCATATATGAGAAGAGTAAATTCATTAAGCAAGGTTTGTATCAATATATACATCCAACGTAAGTACAACTCATGTCATTACAAAATACAACGTCAACTATGCACCACATACAAAACTATTAAACCTCACAAAAAGGGGTTTGACAAGCATGGCTCCACACAAGCCTGACTACTTAACTTGGAAGCTCCACCCAAAAGCTGACACGGGTAAACTTGGGACTAACTAACTCTGATGCTCAGGTTGCCCACCTACAATTATGTATATAAATAAATAGTGAGCTAAAGCCTAATGAGTAATAACAAAATAAAGAGGTTATATGAATGAAGTTCGACAATATTATGAACAACAAATTTTAACATCAATAGCCATTCAACTAACATGTATTACATTCGATAGAATAATAATGTTGTTATAGCAATAGAGCCTCGAGGGTTAATCAAAATATTGTATCCAATTATCCAATGGGCCACGGTATTAATCTCCCCCAGGCAACGGTCAATGTGCCATGGTATTAATCTGCCCCAGCAAGGGTCAATATGCCATGTTAGTAATCTCCCCCAGGCAAGGGTCAATATGCCATGGCACTAATCTCCCCCAGGCGAGGGTCAATATGGTTGAGTCATGGGTACATATTTTTTTTAAAAGGAACTTCATTCATCTACGAGAACTAGAGTTTCAATACCCCATTCACAAATCGATGCTGATAATAATAACGCTTTCGAAAGTAAACATAATTGAACATATCTTTATAAGGTTATTACTCACAGTGGTTTGCGGTGACACTTAGCCTCGACGTCCACCTAAACGAAGCACATAACACGGTACAAATGAAATTCCATTTTATTCCAATTCAATTCTCTTTGTGCGTCTCTAACTTATTGTATGATATATGTGTCCAAAAAGGTTCCTAAGAATGCAAGGAATGGCATGAGAATGCAAGTATGCACTTAAAAGAGTTGGTAAAATTTTGCTGAAAAAGGGTATCCGCTCGAGCGTAACTTCCTACACTCGAGCGGGGGTTCAAAAACAAGGGTGGTCGCTCAAGCGTGACATCCGTCGCTCGAGCGGAAGACTGAAGAAAAAGGGTCCTCGCTCGAGTGCCACTTTGGTCGCTCGAACGGACTGTAAAATTTCGGAAATCTCTTGGAGCTCAACTTCCATGCTCGAGCATTGACTTCTCCGCTCGAGCGAACAACACAAATTCTGGAATTTCTAGAACTGCAATTGAAGATTAAGCATGGTATTCAAAGCCTCAAATCTTGCATTTTTTATACAAAAACATGAAGAATCACTATATAACATGAAAGCACTTCCGTTTGAAACCATTTATTCAAAATCATGGCAAATTCTCAACCATTAACTTCAATTTCAAGTTGTAAAATAATGTTTAGTCCAAATTGGATGCATATCTCTTCAAAACATATTCAAAACATGATCAAGTGGAATGAGAAGCATGAAAACATGGAGGATTCTCCAAATTAAGGTAGAAATATGCCATGCATGTAGGATTTCCATGAATTCAAACTCAAATTATGGATGCATGTGTGTAATTCAACTTCGTTCTTCCATTTCTTGAAATTCATAGCTCTTTTTCTTCAATGACATGCCAATGAACACAAAAATGAGGGGAATTCAACTTCTTTACACCATATCTACATGAATTAATGTTGAGTGTCATACCTAGTGTTGAATTCAAGTATGTTATGGCTTCAATCTTTGAGTCTCCATTCAATTCTCTACAATTCACCTCTTTCTCCCTCTAAATGTTGAACTCTCCTCTCCCCTCTCTTAATTCTCAGCTGAGTTATGTACACAAAATGAGCTCATAAGCTTAGCTAGGGCCTTATATAGGATATGATTAAGTTAGCCTAATTAATGGTGATTAGGATTAATCAATTAGGCTTAATTCTAACTAATTCAATCAGTTTATTCTAATTATTTTGATCCAATTCAAATTTCCATTGAAGTCTCTATAAAATTCTAAATATTCCAATTAGCCTATTGGGCTAGTCAATTTCTGCTTTCAAAGTCATCTAGGCTTTCAATTTCCAACTCTAAGTTATCAATTTAAACAGATATTCCATATATCAATAGATAATTATAGAATCAAACATGTAATCACACAATCAAGCACATAATCATGTAATTAAACTCATTTAAATAATATAATGTACTAGTTTGGAGGTCGGGGTCGTCACACTCTTGATGTGGAAAAAATCATTTGCTCGTTGTGCTCTACAATGTGTAGCCCACAAGCAACCTTTCTCCTCGCGCATCGCACACACTGTAGTAACCCTTGTTGTCTCGTTTTTAACATATGTAAACTGAAACCCACATTGGATGGCATACTTACATAAAACATCACGAAATTCTTGTGCACGTCCAACAAACCGTTGTCCCGCATGCGTAATACCATTTGCCCAAGGAGCTAACAACAACACTTTCTTCTTATGGTGGCAAAATCTCCGGAGTGCATTCATTTCTTCTTGAGCCCCCCACACGCAGTGACCCAGAGCTACTCAACTGACCAATATCACTTTTCAACTCAACGACAACTTCTACATGTTGTACCCCCATTGATTTAGCAAGCAATAACATGTTCCGAAATTCTTCCTCATTGTCCAAATCACACCTATTAATCCCAGGTAGCCCACAGAACAATGAAATAGAACAAGCAGACAACTCACCCAATTTTTCACACAAACACTCCACTAAACATGAATAACACAATGCGCGGGCAACATTTATTACAGTTGTACTGCAACCATATGTGCACATCAACATCATAAAGGTATCCATCTCCTGTAAAAATACAACAATACAACAATACAACAATCAACAACCACAATACAACCATACAAACAACAACACATACAATAATTCAAATTATATAAAAATTCACATTGTGGAAAATTAAATGCCTTTATGTACAGTTCAACTGCTAAATCCATAATGAAAACTATCACCACCATCTTTACAGAACATAAAACATTTTACAATATCAAAATGACACCACCAGAATGAGGTGACAGTACACAACATGCAAGCAACCCTCCATAACTTCATATTAACAAGATGTGAACATTCACATTGTTACATATACTCCAAATTATCTCGCCCACATAGAGCCTCATTAAGCAAATGTCAAATACTCGCCAAACAAACACTTGCATCACCACAAAAATCAAAACAGAAAATAAAACGAACATACAAAGTATATGCCTATATGTAAATTTTACACTGCCAAAACCAAACTCAAAATATCACCACCATCATTACAAATAAAATGTGAACATCCACATTCTTCACAAAATCTGAATTACCTTCCCTCCATAGGACTACGTAAAATGCATATAATTGAACAAACAGAGCATCACATCCATCATACAAATCAAAACATAAATTGAACATGTATTTATAACTAAAATGAAACTGACCTTAATCATGCAATCGTACACTCGTCCTGTAACTCGAAAACAACAGAGCATCACAACCGAGCATCGTCCAATACGTCGTCTTTACTCCAAAATCACTGAACCATACTACAACAGCAACAATGAAACCCTAGCACATCAAAACCTTGAAACGAGCATACAAAATAGAAACGTATCCATATGAACTATAATAACGATCAAAAGCGTGAAGATAGAAACTACCAAAACAGAATAAACAAAAAAAAGAAAAAAAAGAAAAAGAAACGTGGTATGTGTATCAACAATATATATAAGGGCATAATAGTCCATTTAAAAATATAAAATTAGTACAATAGACCTCATGGAATAAAAATATAAGTATATGGTACTAATCAGGCTGTAATAATTCTTTGTGGACCTAATGGGTTACAACTTTAAAATGGATTTATCAATAAAATTTTTTTAAAAGTTATTTCAATAAATATTATACTTTTTAAGTGTATATAAATTAGGTGCATTTTAAAAAAAATTAAAATATGAAAATTTTTTACTAAAAATAAAAAATTCAATTATCTAAAAATTTGCTCGATTGAATTTTATTTATTTTTTTGGTAGAAGAAATTTTTTTTGGTTAAACAAAACATTTTAATTAAATTATCAACTGATTTGCTGTTGGATATTTATACGGGGCAAGTTTCCTTTCTAATTATGTTTCACACCTATCTCTGTCTGGCTTGATTCATATATTTTAAAAGGAATCCAGATTTTGGACTGGAGCCCTCTGTTTGAGCCTCTGTGGTCCATCACGGATTTCGTTTTGACAATTTAAATCATTCATTTTGTTGGATATTTTGTATATTTTATTCACACAAAAAATTGAATAAATTACAATTATCGGATCGATTTTTTTTTTTTAATTTTATAAATAAAATATACAAAACATTCGACAAAATAAACAGTTCAAACTATCAAAACACGACTCATAATGAATTCTACAAACCCACACAGCTCTCTCCAATTCAAAATCTGGACCCTCGTCCTATTTTAAAAGTCTATAATTTCAATAATTTTAACGTTTTCCCAGCCGTGTGCAGTCTTTCTTCCCACCATGCTTTCTCACTTCAAAATTCGATATAAGTAATACAAAGTGTACCATGTTCGCATAAAGTGGGCGCTAGAACTCACGCCTTTGCAAAACCAAAAAAAGTTGCGCCTTTCATTTTATACTTTTGTGTCATTAAACATGAAAGTAGTTGCCCTGAGTAGGCCCCACACCTTCAAGGTTTTGATAATGATCTTATTAGGTAGGGTTGTAAATGAATCGATCTGTTCATGAACAAATTCGGCTCGGTTCATTAACGATTTGACTCGGTTCGGCTCATTTAGTAAACGAGCCGAGCTCGAGCTCGCATAAGCTCAACTCGTTAAGCTCGGCTCGTTTATCTTTATTTAAATTATATAATAAATATATCATTTATATATTAAATAATATATAAATATATACAAATAATGGCATAAACACATTATGTATGTATTAAATAATATAAAAAAATAAAAATCTTATCAAACTGAACTCGAACTCAGTAAACGAGATCGATAATCAAACAAGTCGAACTCAAACTCAGTAAAGAAAAAAAGGTGTCAATCGAACTCAGCAAAACTCAGCTCGGCTCGTTTCGTTTGCAGCCCTAATATTAGGCACATGACCTAACTTGTTTTTTCTTTTTTATTAATAAAAAAGTACTAAATTAAAAGAACATCAAGGGATTAAAGAAAAATCATTAATGCCGGTATAAATATTCCAATTAAATTGATACAAACAAAAGCAAACCAAATGCAAAAATATAATTAAATATATAAAATTTAATCCCAACGGTTAAATGGGCAAGTTGGCAAGGAGCCAACAAAAAAACCAACTCCAGAAACAAAAACTACTCACTCCTAACTACATCCATTTCTGCCTTGCATGCATTGTACATTTTTCAAAATTTTATTTTATTCCTTGTTCTTTTTCTTTTTCTTTTTAAATTATTAAAATATAAGATTTTGTTGATGTAACGGGATTACAAAGAAGTAATAATATATCAATAAACGAGGGTGTAAAAATTGAATCATTGTTAACTTAGCATAATGAGAAGGCAAAATGTGAAGGAAAAAAACCCCTCTAAGGGTTATGTGTCAACCTCAAAATGCCAAAACAGACAAAAATGACTGAAGCTTCTATTTTATTATTATTTTTTATTTGTGAATTCCTTTTAAAATCTTTGATTCAAACAAAATTTGAATTTTCACAACAAACACCATGCATAGATATTGAATTGGTCATATTGTTAAAAAATAAAAAAAATAAAAATAAAAAATAAAAAAAGATAAGAAGTGTTAAACCCCATGTCTTTTTACGCTTTATTTGATGTAAATTCTACATTTACACATACTGCAACATAATAGAGGAGAGATACGTATTCATTAATTTTCGAGTATCATATAATATTACAGAGTATCAATACAACGAGTGACTCGGAGTCTTTGCAATATTGTTTGATTAGAATAAAAAGTATGATCACAGCTCAAACAGGTTTTAAAAATTAAAAAAAAAAAAAGGTAAATTATACTTTGCCTCCTCATGTTTCTCACTTCAGTCCTTAATTTTATTTTAATTTTTTTTTTTGACCCTTAATTTGTGAATTTTTTTTCAATATACTCCCAAAACAAACTTTCATCTAATTTTGAAAATAAAATGCCACGTAGCATACAAATGGATAAATTGCCCATGTCAGTTTCACTATTTTTTTATTTTATTTTAATTTTAATTTTCATTCTATTTTAATTTTTTTTTTGACCCTTAATGTTGTGAATTTTTTTTCAATATACTCCCAAAACAAACTTTCATCTAATTTTGAAAATAAAATGCCACGTAGCATACAAATGGATAAATTGCCCATGTCAGTTTCACTATTTTTTTATTTTATTTTAATTTTAATTTTCATTCTTAAAGTATTTTGTTTCACTTTGACCTTAATGTATATAATTTTTCTCAGTTTACTTTCAAAACAAAGTACCATCCAATTTTGGAGAAAAAAATATCACTTTGGTATCCAGGTTGCAAAAACAAAATTATATTCAAATTTGATTGGATTTTTAGAACATGGTTTCTCAAAAAATAAAATAAAAAAAAATAAAAAAAAATAAAAAATTGTGAATAATTATAAACAAGTTTGACAAAAATAAAGACCAAAAAATATAATTTCCGACAAAATATACTTTCGCTATAAAAAAGAGAAATCAAATGAAAATAATTAGTAACGATTAGTATTTTTTTTATTTTTTTCAGCAAAGTAGTTTTTGAAAATTTTTCGTAAAATAAATTATAAAACTCAACCAAACAGAGACACTACAACAAATTAAAGTTTTAGAGCCAAAATTTAGGAATAAAATCACTTTTATAGAGATAACATATATTTGTTACCAAATGTGTCATTATTTCATTTTTAGAGATAAAATTTAGACATTTAGTGATAAATTACTATCATTTTGGGACCAAAAATTGTCTCAAAAAATAAAGAGAATTTTTTTCCCTAAAAGTGCATTTATTAGCAACATTTTGAAAGAATAATCTCTAAAATTCTTCTTTTTCTTCTTCTTTTTTTTAACTTTTCAAGACAACATTTTAATGACTATCCTCATGACGACAGGAATAAGTCACCAAATATTTATTGCAATAAAATTTTCACTTTTAAGGGCAAAAAAATTTTATCCATAAAACTCTTATTTGTTGTAGTGGTGCTAATAGCGATTTTGATTTAAAACCCGACCCATTTGATATTTTAGATTTGGGTTTCATGGTTTTATATTGTTGTTCTTGTCTTATACGTCTTTTTCCTCCTTCAGTTGGGCTATCGAGATGTGTTGGTTGCGTTTGGAACAAGTTGGTACCTTATTTTTCAAAAACTTTGTTGTCCAAAATTTTACTCTTACACTCGAGCATTACTTCTGGCGCTCGAGCGGTCTTTGTGAACCGTCAGTACTTTTACAGGCCTACAAAACTATTAAGAGAGTGTATTCTACGCTCGAGTGGTTGTGCGCTCAAGCGGCCCTTCTAGCGCTCGAGCAATGGTCTTCTATCTATAAAACTACTGGGTGTGTGTATTCTATGCTCGAGCGTCACTTCTTGTGCATAAGCGGTGCAACTTATTGTGTCTGAACGCTCGAGTGTCACTTTTTGCACTCAAGCGGCGCTCGAGTGGACTGTGCATATGTCAATTCGTAAAAGTCACTTTTTACATCACTTTTTCATCTCTTTCTCTCTGTAAACATTGCAAAACCCTAAATGTAGAGCTCCTCTCTCTGGAACTTGCTCTCTCTCTCTCTCTCTCTCTCTCTCTACATATACAACAAGATCTACCCATTTCTCCACCTTATTCCCTTTGTTAAAAAGGTAGAGCTCAACTATAGCTTCATTTTCATCCGAATAGAGTTGGATTTCGGCTTCATCCGAGTTTCATCTGTGCTTTTCTTGTCTTCTAGCTTTGAGGTAAGGAATCTCTACACTCTTTTATGATTTTTAACTTAGTTATTTATTTTTATAAAACAATCTTGTGATTTTGGTGGATTTGGAACAAACCTAAGATTTTGGTTTAAAATAAAAAAAGGGATTTTCAAATGGGTGTATTGAAAATGGTTGTGGGATTGAAAATGAGGTTGAGTTATGATAAAATTATTGATTTTGATAGTTGGAATTGATTTTGGAAGAGAAAGGGATTTTACCCTAAATGTCTCAAATATTTATTTTGTATAAATAAGTGGAATTGATGTTGGAAATGTAAAATTGGATGGATATTGATATGAATGGTGGAGTTGGATATGTATTATCACTCATGACGACAGGAATAAGTCACCAATTATTTTTTGCAATAAAATTTTCACTTTTAAGGGCAAAAAATTTTTATCCATAAAACTCTTATTTGTTGTAGTGGTGCTAATAGTGATTTTGATTTAAAACCCGACCCATTTGATATTTTGGATTTGGGTTTCATGGTTTTATATTGTTGTTCTTGTCTTATACGTCTTTTTCCTCCTTCAGTTTGGCTATCGAGATGTGCTGGTTGCGTTAGGAACAAGTTGGTACCTTATTTTTCAAAAACCTTGTTGTCCAAAATTTTACTCTTACACTCGAGCATTACTTCTTGCACTCGAGCGGTCTTTGTGAACCCTTAGTACTTTTACAGGCCTACAAAACTATTAAGAGAGTGTATTCTACGCTCGAGTGGTTGTGCGCTCAAGCGGCCCTTCTAGCGCTCGAGCAATGGTCTTTATCTATAAAACTACTGGGAGTGTGTATTCTATGCTCGTCACTTCTTGTGCATAAGCGGTGCAACTTATTGTGTCTGAACGCTCGAGCGTCACTTTTTGCACTCAAGCGACGCTCTAGTGGGCTGTGCATATGTCAGTTCGTAAAAGTCACTTTTTACATCATTTTTTCATCTCTTTCTGTCTGTAAACATTGCAAAACCCTAAATGTAGAGCTCCTCTATCTAGAACTTGCTCTCTCTCTCTCTCTCTCCCTCGCTCTACATATACAACAAGATCTACCCATTTCTCCACCTTATTCCCTTTGTTAAAAAGGTAGAGCTCAACTATAGCTTCATTTTCATCTGAATAGAGTTGGATTTCGGCTTCATCTGAGTTTCATCTGTGCTTTTCTCGTCTTCTAGCTTTGAGGTAATGAATCTCTACAGTCTTTTATGATTTTTAACTTAGTTATTTATTTTTATAAAACAATCTTGTGATTTTGGTGGATTTGGAACAAACCTAAGATTTTGGTTTAAAATGAAAAGTGGGGTTTTCAAATGGGGTTTATTGAAAATGGTTGTGGTATTGAAAATGAGGTTGAGTTGTGATAAAATTATTGATTTTGATAGTTAGAATTGATTTTGGAAGAGAAAGGGATTTTGCCCTAAATGTCTCAAATATTTATTTTGTACAAATAAGTGGAATTGATGTTGGAAATGCAAAATTGGATGGATATTGATATGAATGGTGGAGTTGGATATGTATTATCACTCACCTTGAAATTCGAAAATTTTATCTG
This sequence comes from Camellia sinensis, assembly GCF_004153795.1. NCBI lineage: Eukaryota > Viridiplantae > Streptophyta > Magnoliopsida > Ericales > Theaceae > Camellia > Camellia sinensis. Next base: position 1,527,865 of record NW_021024962.1, read on the forward strand.
TATTGGAGATTTTATATATGTTTAGAAATATTTTTTTTGGGCTATTGGTAGAGGATAGCTATGATTGTTGTAGCAATTGCATGAGGATTAGGCGAATTAAACTAATTTCTCATCCATGTGCATTGAACATCGTTGCTTATTTAATACATTACAAATGTATATGATTTTGAGAAAATGGGTGAATGTGGGAAATAGGTGTGTATCACTAAATTAAGTTGGCCTGTGTGTCCAGGGTGAAAGTCCCGAATAACGCGCATATACATGGGTGCCGATTCCATGGACGAAATATCCATAAAATGGCAATTGTAGCACTTGTATAGGCTACATTTACATGGGTACCGTTTGACGGTTTCCTACGGACAAAATATCCATGAAAGGTTGTATTGGTTTAAGAATTCCCCATTGTTTTCTATTGTAAAGAACATGATTTGAGGATTTTGATATAAACTGAGCATGGCATGGTTTTGGAAAAGAAAGGTAAAGTTTATTGACCTAAGCATTGCATATGCGTTTCACCTTTATATCTTTGTTAAGATTCATATCTTGTGTTAGATTATTTCTGCTGGGTTTCGGCTCATTCTGTATGGAAAAACCACTTTCAGGTGTTGGTGATATGTCTCCACCAAGGACTTAGCTTGGGAGGACTATGGAGCTGAAGGCTCAGTTTTGTTATTTTGTATTTAATTTTTGTGCAAGCCTAGGGTTTTATTTGTATTGAGCTTTAGAATCAGTTTTGATGCATCCAAGCATTGTCTTCGAAATTTGTAGCCTTCGGGGCATTTCTATTATCTATTTAACTTTTATTTCATATTTTTGTTGTTGACATATGCTATAGATTCAGGGTTAGGGCTTATGAATGTATATTCACACGTGTCATCTCTTTTGTACAACTAAGTTTTATGTAATGGAAGGATATTAAACTCTGATTTATCTGGTTATTTAATTATCGTTGTGGATGGTTTAGTGTATTTATTTCGAGGCGTTACAACTTGGTATCAAAGCGTACCGAGTTTGAATACTTTTGATACATGAGAAGTGGTTATTACGACAATGGGGTTGTCTCGCTTAATAGAAATATTTGTATACATAGTATGCTTATGTGATAACATGCTTATGTGATTATATGGGTATGAGATTTAATTCCTAAGATATTGATTGAGTCTACAGGTTTCTAGAAGTCCTATTAGAAGAGCACTTGATCACTGCTATTTCTAATTAGAACTTTGGCAACGCCGCAGGACGACCATTATCTAGGAAGGAAAATTCGTATGTGTTTATATGACTACGTGCTTATGTGGAGTGAATTACTGTTGTCCACCACATTAGGATGCCGATGAGTTAGCTTCAGCATATCTATAAATGTGTTAATCTCTTTTGTTACCTTCATTAGGATGTCAAGACGTGGACGTAGTGGTAGGCGTGGTAGGCTTAGAAGGCATAAGGTGCCTTTACTAGATGAGATTCTGGCATATGAGGAAGGGGTTAGTCAGGCTAATGTGGCCGGACTAGTTGGTCAGGAGGCCATGGGCGCCTTAGCCAGAGAAATGGCTGAAGCATTGCTGGAATCTATGGACATTCTCAAGGTTGAGAATCAGGTCCAGGCCCAAGTAGCTGATGCAAGACCATAAATCGTGAAGAGAGAGTTCTTCCTGTCCAACTCGGACAAGTTTTTGGGTGATCCTAAAGAGCCTTTGGAAACGGATGAATGGCTCAAATAAATGGTGAAGACGTTTGAGATGCTTGGCATCAAAGACGGTGATTTGAGAGTGACCTTAGCGTCCTTCCAGTTGAATGGATATGCTAGTCAATGGTGGAAGTATGTGCATGGGTGCATTGGGGTGACTTGGGAGGCTTTCGTTGATGCCTTCCAGGACAAGTTTTTGCCTCCCACTGTTAAGGAGAAGTTGAGAGACCAGTTTTCTCAGCTCAAGCAGTTGAACACACCAGTGCCCGAGTTTGAGGCCGCATTTACTAGTTTGTCGAGGTTAGCACCGGAACTCGTGACCATTGAGGAGCGCCATTGTTTAGAGTTTGAGAAGAGGTTGAGGACCGGACTCATGTTCAAAGTGGATGGGATGAGGATTAGAGATTATGGACACCTTGTGGAGGGGACAACTCATCTTGAGACTGTGATGCAGATGGGGGAGGAGCGGATGAGGGGCTCTAGGAAGAGTCATGATGTTCAGTGGAACAGTAAGACACAGAAGGGTTCTACCCCATAGCAGTCCTAGGGAGCATAGCCGGGGTCCACTTTTCCAGTGCTAAGTTCAATTTTCAGGAGAGGTAGTTAGGGAGATTTTACCTGCTTTAAGTGTAGCTAGTTGGGCCACAAGTCTCCATCTTGCCCGCAAAGGAGAGGAGGGCAACGATCTATTTCATATGTGGCTCGTTCTCAGAGCCAGAGTCAGGGGAGAATTCAGCCGATCACTTGTTATGAGTGTGGGCAGGCAAGGCATATGAAGAGATTTTTCCCTCAGTTGGGTAGCACACCTGGTGTGTCTGGTTCAAGGCAGACATAAAGCCACAACTTGTATAGTTAGTTTAGGCCTCGAGGGCCAATCAGGGAGCCTCTTTGGCTCAACCAGTGCGTCAAGCTTATGCTCCAAGGGGTGAGTAGGTTGAGCAGAGACCTACAGGGCGTGTGTATGCTGTTACCGCGCCAGACTTTGTACCAGCACCTTCAATTGTGGGAGGTACTTTCTTGTTATGCAATTCTATTGCTAATATGTTGATTGATATGAATTCATTTATCTCGTCTACATTTGCATCGATTTTGGGGTTAGAATTGGATTGGTTACTATCTCCACTCAGTGTAGCATCACCTATTGGGGGTGAGATTGTTTTGGAACAGGACGGTTGAGATTGTGACGTAGAGGTTGCCAGTCCCCGACTTCTTTTTTCATTTGTGTTAATTGATATGTCGAGTTCTGATGCTATATTAGGTATGGACTGGTTGTCATCATATCAGGTTGTTATAGATTGTTACTGTCAGAGGGTTACTATATGTACCTTGAGCTGTGATTGCTTTGATTTCTTGGGGGGCCGGGTCGATAGAGTCTTCTCTTCAGCATATGATCCACATGGGCGGAGTGAGCTTAGTTGTCTTCTTGCTAACTTCTTGGGTAGTGATAGTGATGACGTTCCAGTTGAATTGTCGAGGGTAGTTGTGAATACCCAGACGTTTTCTCTGAGGATCTCACTAGTTTACCACATTGCCGAGAGATTGAGTTCTCTATTAAATTAGTGCCTAGCACGACACCGATTTCTATGGCACTATATGAGGTTCCACCTGCCAAGTTGAGTGAGTTGAAGATTCAACTTCAAGAACTACTAGATAAGGGTCTTATTCGTCCTAATGCTTCACCTTGGGGAGCATCAGCTCTCTTTGCCAAAAAGAAAGATGGTGTGTTGCAACTTTGTATTGATTACCGGAAGTTGAACTATGTAACTGTTAAAAACAGGTACCCAATGCCTCCTATAGATGATCTGTTTGATCAGTTGGAAGGGTCTTGTTGTTTTGCCAAGATAGACCTAAGATCGGCTTATCACCAGTTGAGGGTATATATAGAAGACGACATTCCATACGCGGTATGGCCATTATGAGTTTCTAGCGATGCCCTTTGGGCTAATCAATGCACCAGCTGTGTTTATGGATTTAATGAACCAGATCTTCCATGAGTTCCTATACTGTTTTGTGGTCGTCTTTGTCAATGACATCTTCATTTACTCACCTTTTGAGGAGGAACATGAAGAACACTTGTAGGTAGTACTTGAGTTACTTAGAGTGCACAAACTTTATGCGAAGTTCGGAAAGTGTGAATTCTGGTTAGGAGAAGTAAATTTCTTAGGCCATGTGGTATCTGGGGGAGAGATGACTGTAGATTCATCCAAGATAGAGGCAGTGTACGATTAGGAACAACCTAAGAATGCTTTTGAGATTCATAGTTTCTTGGGGATGGCCAGATATTACCAGTGGTTTGTGAAACATTTCTTTAGATTAGCCTCACCGTTGGCCAGACTGACGAGGAAATGATTCAAGTTTATATGGAGTGAGACTTATGAGAAGTGATTTCAAGAGCTTAAGGTTAGACTTACCACTGCTCCAGAATTGATTATTTCGGATAGGGGTTTAGGTTACTCAGTGTATTGTGATGTCTCACAGGAAGGTTTGGGTTGTGTATTGATGCAAGAGAGGAAAGTAGTAGCTTATGACTCACAACAGTTGAAACACAAGAGAGGAACTACCCAACACATGACCTAGAGTTAGGGGCGGTGATCTTTGCCTTATAGATTTAGAGGCATTATCTGTATGGTGAGAAGTTTGAAGTGTTTTCCGTTCAAAAGAGTCTGAAATATCTGTTTACACAGAAAGACTTGAATCTGAGACAGATGAGGTGGATGGAGTTTATAGAAGATTATGACTTCGAGTTGCATTATCATTTGAGGAAGGCCAATGTCGTGGCCAATGCCTTAAGTAGGAAATCCATCAGCAGTGTAGCTAGTATTGCCATTTGGGAATGGGAGATGTTGGCTGCTATTGGTCAATTTGGCTTGCATCTTCGCGAGTCTATTGAGTCTGTAGTCTTATTTTTCGTGGTTACACAACCTACACTTATGAACCGAGTGATAGAAGCATAGAAGAGTGACCTTGAGGTAAAATCCCTCTGAGAGAAGATCTCTAGTAAGAAGGTAAAGAAAGGCTTGAACGTGTTTCCCGATTCAAGTGTTAGATACCATGGCCGTCTTTTCGTGCCGGAGTCTAGTCGAGAGGAAGTACTCCAAAAGTTTCACCATTCACGCTTTGCGGTGCATCTGAGAGGCACAAAGATGACCTTAGTCGCCAGTTTTGGTGGAGGGGACTGAACAAGGATGTGGTCATGTTTGCATCAAGGTGTCTTACTTGTCAACAAGTGAAGGCCGAACATCAGAGTCCAGCAAGTTTGTTGCAACCCTTGCCTATAGCCGAGTGGAAGTAGGAGCATGTCACGATATATTTTGTTGTGGGGCTTCCTAAGACTTATTGGGGTAGTGATGTGATTTGGGTGGTAGTTGACCAATTAACCAAGTCGACGCACTTTGTACTTATGTGCGTGAATGACTCAGTAAATTATCTAGTCGACCTTTATATTAGGGACATCGTGAGACTTCATAGGGTTCCTATGACTATCGTTTCAGATAGAGATCCACGTTTTACGGCTCGTTTGTGGCAGAGCCTACAGAATGCCTTGGGCATGAGATTGACTTTTAGCACTGCGTATCATCCTCAGACTGATGGGCAGTCCGAGCGTACTATTCAGATCCTTGAAGATATGCTTCGGGGTTGTATTCTTGACTTTAAGGGGTCGTGGGAGAGGCACTTGCCCTTATTGGAGTTTGCTTATAACAATAGCTTCTAGTCAAGTATTGGCATGGCGTCGTTTAAGGCCTTGTATGGCCGATCGTATAGATCCCCTGTGTGTTAGGCCGAGATGGGAGATGCACCAATGTTGGGCCCAAAGTTACTCTGGGAAATGACGGAGAATGTTGCACTTATCCGTAAGAGGTTAGTTATGGCCTAGATTCACTAGAAAAGTTATGCCGAGCGTAGGAGGAGACCGTTATCCTTTGAGATACGATACCACGTCTTCTTGAAGATATCACCTAGATTGGGTTTGATGAGTGTGGGAGCCGAATTTCATTGGATCAATAGGGACGAATGGACGAGTCCAGTCCGGGACATAATATTTATTTGGCATTAATCCTGGTCAATTGAAGAACCGAATAAAATAATCGGCTTTCCAATCAGTAGAACAAAGGCCAAGTATAAGTACATGTAAAGGATCGAGGATGGGCCTGGCCCTAGGGCCCAAAGAGAATAATATAAGTACAGGATCATCAGTTAGAGAAAGGTATGTGAGAACCATTATGCTTAACTTAAAATACAAGTAATCTAGAGAGTAGAGACTGACTTGCCCGTCATAGTGCTAATTCTGTTACCTCCGACCAGAGTGTTCATTCCTTTTCAGGTGGCTAGCTGAGGATCACGAGCGTCCCCCAAGATCAGAAGAGTATTTCCAAACCACTTCCCCATAATTGGTGCCGTCTGTGGGAATACTCAAATACATCCATGGCGGGCGTAACGGAAGACCCTCCGATAGTCACTGATGAGACCACACAGAGAGACGACCTCACTCCAACAAACATGCTTGGACCAGAGACTATCGCCGCAAGATGCGCCTCGAACTTCGCCTCACCCTCTACTTCAGCGGATGAGACAATGCAAGCGATCATGGAACAAGCAAAGCAAAACGAACAGAGATTGGAGAACATGATCACTGAGAACGAACGTCTCCGTCAGGATTGGGCCTTGGAAGTGGCGAAGTCCAAACAAGTTGTACCCCAAGATCCGGAACGACCTCTGAGGGCAGATGGTCGACATCCTCGAGCCCGACAACAAGACACTGATAGCGACTCTGACACATTATCCCCGGAGCCTAAGAAGAAGGGACAACCCGAAACCACCAGTTCCTCTGAAGAGAGTCCACGTATAAGGCGTAAGCGAAGAAGAAACAGTTCAGACGAAGAAGACTAGCACGATCCCTTTGTACGATAGATAGCAAGGGCATTGCTACCAAAGAAATTCGAAGCACCGTCCTTCACCTTGTATGACGGTAAATCCGACCCCACCGATCACATTCGCCATTACAAGCAAGCCATGACGCTGCATGTAGACGACGAGGGTCTCATGTGCAGAATATTTCCGAGCAGTTTGGGACCACTGGCTGTCAGGTGGTATTATAAACTAGAGCTGGCTTCGATCAAGAGCTTCCACCAACTCCAAAAATCCTTAAGGGCAAGGTTTATTACTAATGAGATCAAGCCAAAGCAAGCCGATTCCCTCTGGGCAATGCTGATTCAATCGGGGGAAACCCTTCGTGCGTATTCAGCGCGGTATTGGGAGCGTTTTAATCTGGTGGATGATGCTTGCAATGACTCCATGGCCATTACCGCCTTCAAAATGGGATTACATCCCGACAGTGCCCTCCGCAGCTCTCTGACCAGATGGCCGCCCAAAACAGTCTGGTCGTTGATGAAGAAAGTTGAGGAATACTGTAAAGTGGAAGATGACGCCTTGCGGGTTAAAGTCGGAAACGTGGCCAACAAAATAGCTCCTTCTGAAATTGCTCAGTCGTTAAATTCTGTACCACCTCAAAGCCCTGAACCACGGCATCAGGCTAAACGAGACAAAAGACAGGATTCTAGCTGATCAAGCGACCAATGCCCCCACTGAGCAAATGAACAACTGCAAGTCGATAGCAGGCGCATGAGGCGTGCCGACAAGAAATATACGGAGTTGTCAGAGCCGATCAGCGTAGTCATGTCCAAAGTCCAACACCTGTCGTTCTTCAAATGGCCATCGAAAATGGTGGGACCTCCCGACACACGAAGACGGGATAGGCGGTGCGAGTATCACAAGGATTATGGCCATGATACTGAGAGTTGTTATGGATTAAAGGATCACCTGGAGGAATTGGTACAAGATGGTCAACTACAACAGTACGCTCGAAAAGGCAACTCAACCAAAGCAATAGCCTTAAGACAGGATTCACCTCCACTCGGAGTGATCTACATGATGTACAGCCTGCCAATGCCATTCCCGGCGCATACAATTCAGTCGAATCCCGACCCTCAAAATCAAGTCACTCCAGCTAAGCGGCCCCATGAAACTGCGAGCATTGCTTTTGATGATTCAGACTTGGCTGAAATGACACTTCCCCACATCGATCCCTTGGTAATCAAGTTACGCGTAAACCGATTCACCGTTGAGCGCGTACTCATTGATTCGGGAAGCACATCAGAAGTTATGTATTACAAGACGTTCACCAAACTCGGCTTCTCCGAATCGGATCTCTCTCCGACACCTTATCCACTATTCGGCTTCAATGCCAATCCAGAATACCCGTTGGGAAAAATCACACTACCCGTTCAAGCGGGCTCCCGAACAGTGGAAGTGGAATTCTTGGTCGTCAAGCTGCCGTTGCCGTATAATCTTATCATGGGGCAAACTTGGTTGCACACCATGTAGGTCGTGCCAAGCGCCTATCATCAGCTGCTACGCTTCCCGATAGAACACGGCATTGAGCAAATCCGTGGCTCCCAGAAGTTGGCACAAGCATGCTAACTCCTTACTGGAAAGTCCCCAAAAAAGTTTCAAGTGAATTCTTTTGAGGTGCCGGATCAAGAGAGCCTCGACAATGTTGGGCGGCTCCCAAGTGAAAAGGACACGGAAGCCCTAGATCGAGTTGAAATCGATGGAAACCCAGACAGGTTCTTCATGATCAGCGTCTCCCTAAATCAAGTTGACAGACAGCAGCTAATTTCCTTCATTCTCGGCAACCTTGATGTATTTGCTTGGACTCCATACGAGATGCCGGGTATAGATCCGTATGTTTCGCAGCACCATTTGAATGTTGACCCTAAATGTAAGCCGATCATTTAGAAAAGCCGGCGGTCAGCCACAGAGCACATTGCCGCCGTTGTTGAGGAGGTTGACAAGTTGCTTGACGCCGGGGCAATCAGGGAAGTGACCTACCCTACATGGCTTTCTAATACTGTGGTTGTGTAGAAGAAAAATGGGACTTGGTGAGTGTGCGTTGATTTTACGGACCTAAACAAAGTCTGCCACAAGGATTGTTTTCCCCTACCCGGAATTGACCAACTTGTAGATGCGACGGCACGCCATCAACGTATAAGCTTCCTCGATGCTTACAGAGGCTACCATCAAATCTCCATGCATCCGGAGGACCACGACAAAACTGCATTCCTCATCCCAAGAGGAATCTACTGCTATAAGGTTATGCCTTTTGGGCTGAAGAATGCAGGGACAACTTACCAAAGACTGGTCACTACCATGTTCAAGGAGCAACTCAGCCAGACTATGGAAGTGTACATTGATGACATGGTGGTCAAGTCCAAAGAAGAGCAAACTTATCTAGCCGATCTGGAAGAGACGTTCGGCATTTTATGCAAATACAAAATGAAACTGAATGCTTCCAAATGTGCGTTTGGGATCGGCTCTGGCAGATTCTTGGGTTACATTGTCAACCACCGAGGAATCGAAGCCAACCCGAGACAAATCACAGCAATCTTGAAGCTTGGCTCCCCTCGTTCTGTGAAAGAGGTTCAAAAGTTGATGGGGATGGCCACCGTACTTAATAGGTTCATCAGTCGGTCCACAGATCGCTGCCAACAATTCTTTCATACACTACGGTAGGGCAAGGCTTTCGAATGGTCCACCGAGTGCGAAGCCGCTTTCAACGGCCTTAAGACCTACCTCCGATCAGTGCCACTCTTGTGAACACCTTCGGCAGGTGACCCGCGCATTTTGTATCTGGCATTTTCCGAACCGGGCCGTCAGTGCCATACTGATAAAGGAAGAGCTGGGGGAGCAGCGGCCGGTGTATTATGTGAGCAAGGCAATGGTTGATGCCGAAACACCCTACCCTCCGCTGGAAAAACTCATCCTAGCCCTAGTCATGGCGGCAAGAAAACTGATGCATTACTTCCAGGGGCATAGCATCGGGGTGCTAATAGATTATCCCCTCCGATCAGTTCTACGTAGTGCAGAAGCATCAGGATGTGTTTCAAAGTGGGCTCATTTACTCGGCCAGTACGATATTCAGTTTCTACCTAGAACCTCAATCAAGGGACAGGTGCTTGCTGACTTTGTTACCGAATTCACTAGGGATCTTGCCAACTTCAAGTCTGATGAAATTCGATCAAAGTCGAACTGGAGAATTTATGTTGGGGACATTTGGCAGTTGTACTGTGATGGATCATCCAATCAATGGGGAAGTGGAGCCGGAGTAGTAATCATGGCCCCCGACGGCGCAATAATTGAACAGGCCGTCAAACTCGACTTCGAAGCATCAAATAACGAGGCCGAATACGAAGCCCTTCTAGCCGTTTTGCGGAATGAACATCTTTTGGGTGCTCGGCATTTGCTTGTATTTTACGACTCAAAACTGGTGATCAATCAGCTAAAGGGGGAGTACGAGGCCAAAAATGACCGTATGGCGGCTTACATGGCAAAATTTGACCATCATGAATTGAATCAAACAACATGAGATCAGAACACACATGTAGATGCCCTGGCTTGCCTAGCCTCCGCTATTAACTCAGAGATTAAACGGACCATCAAAGTAGGTTTCATCCCGGAGCCACGCATTGGCCCTTCGGAGGAAGTCCAGGTCAATGTCATAGAGTCAGGACCGAGTTGGATGGACCCCATTGTTGCATTCGTGTCTTCCGAATAGCTCCCAGCGGACAAGAAAGACGCGCACAAGCTGCGAAACAAAGCCCTGCGATACTACTTGGATCTGCAAGGAAAACTTTATAAAAAAATCCCTTTCTGGTCTATACCTGGAATGCGTACATCCGGAGAAAGTCAAAGAGCTTCTGACTGAAATACATGAAGGCAGTTGTGGCGCCCATTCTGGCGGGCGCTCTTTGGCCCATCAAGCTATTACACATGGGTATTATTGGCCGACAATGAGAACTGATGCCGAATGTTATGTGAAAAAATGTGAACAGTGCCAGACGTTCTCCTCATTAACCCATCCGCCTGCTGAAGAGTTAAGCTCTATCACCAGTCCCTAGTCATTCGCCCAGTGGGGACTTGATATCGTCGGTCCATTGCCGAGGGCCCCAGGGAACAAGCAATACTTGATCGTCGCGACAGATTATTTCACAAAATGGGTCGAAGCAAAGGCATTAACGCACACTCGAGATGCTGACGTTAAGTGCTTTGTATGGAGAAATATGATAACACAATTCAACATTCCAAGAGCACTTATCTCAGACAACGACACCCAGTTTGATTGTGGCGTCTACCGAGAGCTATGCAGCATGTATGGTATCTGGCCCTACTTTCCATGCCGGCTTACCCACAAAGCAATGGTCAAGCCGAAGCCTCCAACAAATCCATCTTGGATGGCATCAAGAAGAGGCTAGAGAAAGCAAAAGGCAAATGGAACGAAGAATTGCCGAGCGTATTGTGGGCTCATCGAACTACGCCGGGGTGATCCATTGGGGAAACGCTGTTTGCTTTATGCTTTGGAACCCAGGCGATCATACCCCTAGAGATCGGCCACCCAACCCTAAAATCGCAAGTTTTTGATTTGGGTCGAAACGACATGATGCTTGCTTTGGATTTGATTCTGATCAAAGAATGAAGTGACCGTGCCCTTGCATCCATGGCACTATACCAACAATAGCTTGCTAAGTCATACAATCAACGTATTCAGCTGGGCCACTACACACCAGGAGAGTTGGTCCTAAAGAAAGTACTTCCAGCCGCCAGGAAACCGGCTGATGGAAAATTGGGTCCTAACTAGGACGCCCCTTATCAGGTCGATTCCAGCACAGGAGTAGGGGCATATCGGCTCAAAGACATGTCTGGAAGGAGTCTGCCACGGCCTTGGAACTCAACGCACTTGCATAAATTTTATCATTGAACCCGACCTGTGGGGAATGATACTAGTTTTGAATGGTTCACCATGTACACATTCCACTTTCGTAATGCAAATATTCTCGTTTACTCACTGCGAAATTCAGTTCAAAAGTGTTCCGATAAAGCCTTCGGATTTGGAGCGCCCCTCGCGGATATCACGATTGGCCAAATAAAGTCTTCGAATTCGGAGCCCATCTGCGCATGACGCTTTTAGGCCGATTAAGCCTCCGGATTCGAAGCGCCCTTTGGGGATATCACGATTGGCCAAATAAAGTCTCTAGATTCAGAGCCTCATCGGGGCATACTGCTTTTGGGCCGATTAAGCCTCCGGATTCGGAGCGCCCTTCGTAGATATCACGATTGGCCAAATAAAGTCTCCGAATTCGGAGCCCCATCGGCGTATGATGCTTTTGGACCGATTAAGCCTCCGAATTCGGAGCGCCCTTCGTGGATATCATGATCGGCCAAATAAAGTCTCCGGATTCGGAGCCCCATTGGCGTATGATGCTTTTTGACCGATTAAACCTCCGGATTCGGAGCGCCCTTCGTAGATATCACGATTGGCCAAATAAAGCCTCCGAACTAGGAGCGCCCTTTGTAGATATCACGATTGGCCAAATAAAGCCTCTGGATTCGGAGCCCCATCGGCGCATGACGCTTTTGGGCTCATTAAGTCTCCAGATTCGGAGCCTCATCGGTGCATAACGCTTTTGGGCAGATTAAGCCTCCGGATTCGGAGCACCCTTCGTGGATATCACGATTGGCCAAATAAAGTCTCCGGATTCGGAGCCCCATCGCCCGCATGATGCTTTTGGACCGATTAAGCCTCTGGATTCGGAGCGCCCTTCGTGGATATCACGATTGGCCAAATAAAGCCTCTAGATTAGGAGCGCCCTTCGCGGATATCATAATTGACTAAATAAAGTCTCTGGATTCGGAGCCCCATCCGCGCATGACGCTTTTGGGCTGATAAAGTCTCTGGATTCGGAGCGCCCTTCGTGGATACCACGATTGGCCAGTTTCGGATTCGAAGCCCCATCGGCGCATGATACCTTTGGGCCGAAAAGGCCTCCAGATTCGGAGCGCCATCGGTGCATGATGCTTTTGGGCCGATTAAGTCTCTGGATTTAGAGCGCCCTTCGTGGATATCACGATTGGCCAAATAAAGTCTCCGGATTCGGAACCCCATCGGCGCATGACGCTTGTGGGCCGATTAAGTCTCCGGATTTGGAGCGCCCTTCGTGGATATCACGATTAGCCAAATAAAGTCTCTGGATTCAAAGCGCCCTTCATGGATATCACGATTGGCCAAATAAAGTCTCCAGATTCAGAGTCCCATCGGCGCATGATGCTTTTTGAGCCGATATAGCCTCAGGATTTGGAGCGCCCTTTGTGGATACCACGATTGGCCAGTATCCAGATTCGGAGCCCCATCGGCGCATTACGCCTTTGGGCCAAAAAAGCCTCCGGATTCGGAGCGCAATTGACGCATGATGCTTTTGGGCCGATTAAGTCTCCGGATTCGGAGCGCCCTTGGTGGATAGCACGATTGGCCAAATTAAGTCTCCAAATTTGGAGCCCCATCGGCGCATGACGCTTTTTGGCCGATTAAGTCTCCGGATTCGGAACGCCCTTCATGGATATTACGATTGGCCAAATAAAGTCTCCGGATTCGGAGCGCCCTTCATGGATATCACGATTGGCCAAATAAAGTCTCCGGATTCAGAGCCCCATCGACGCATGACGCTTTTTGGGCCGATAAAGCCTCCGGATTCGAAGCGCCCTTCGTGGATCTCACGATTGGCCAAGTCTCCGGATTCGAATCCCCAATAGTGCATGATTGGCATTCAAAATGAAATGGGGCAAGCCGTATAATCGAAGGTTAAAACATGTAAACAATCAAAAAAAAAAAAAATGGGGCAAGTCGTATAAACGCGTGGTGAAACATGTCATATAAACGTAGGTTGAAACATGCGAACATTCAAAATAAAATGTGTTCTTAGATTAATCGATTGGCATGCAGTGTACTAATATAATTAGAAAGTATGCTAACACTTGAAAACACTTGAAGTAAAAAATGTACTATTATTCAATTAGCCAATAATTACATAACTTTTCATTACAATGTCTACAATGTCTACTTTGAGCACTACAATGTCTACTTTTATCCGGCCTCTCCCTCATCGTCACTCTTCTTGACTTTGAAGGCGGAAAAGGGAAAGTGATCACGTTGGTATCGCGGTAACGCCAAATTAACACCAGCTGCTCGGAGAGCCACCGCGGCTTGAAGTGCCTTGATCTAACCGTGCTTAAATCCATATTTTCACATCGGCAAACTTCCTCGGTAAGCTTTTCCCTGGTCTTCTCTATTCCTACTTTCCGGCCTTCATGGAAGCCTTTTCATAAGCCCTCCCCTTCGCGGACTCTATGGAAAACATGCTCGCCGTATCACGATCGGCAATTGCATTACTGATAAGGGGTTGGGTCACCCTTTATTCCACAACTGGGTTAGCTTGTCCGGCTGGGTGTGTCTGGCCGGCCTTGACCTTCCTTAGCTCGCGCTCAGCCACCTCCGCGCGAGCTTCCAAATTTCGAATGCGTTCATGATTCTTTTCTATTTCTCGTCATGAAACATGGAGGTGCATAACGATTTCATAGGCGGTGTATAGCCATTTCATCGCCCCATGAACGCCCTCTCGAAACACCTCGAAGTCAGGTCGATTGACCATTGATTGTTGGACTTCTGGCGGAAAGATCTGTCATGCAAATTCGACCGCCACGTTTGGGTCATGGATAATGGAATTTTCCCCTATCATCGGTTTGTTCCCAACAAAAACAAAAAAGCTCAATGGGCGTGGTGGTCCACTGGCCTCACTTCACAAACGAGGGGAGCTCCCCCACTGGCGCTTCTCCTTCCTCGGTGACCTGCTTTGTCGACGCGGAGAGTGGCGCCTCTCGTGCTCTGGAGATGCTATACCTCCCGTACGAGGAGGCTCGCCACCTCAATTCATTGATGAGTCCGGCTCCGCTAGAGTCCTGCCCTCTCCCTTACTATTAAAGAAACGTCTGGTTGACATTCACACTTTTCTGGCCACGGAGGACGAGCAGAATCGAGTCACTTTATGAAACTCAGATGGAATCTCTCACCCCATTTTTAATCACTCAGGAGTGCACCCCACTCCCGAGGCGACATCATCAGTGCGCGCACTCCTATAGCCACTGCATGAACTAATTAGATTCAGCTTTCGAAATCCATGCATTGGCTGAGGCAAGGGCAGATTTATTAATCTGATCAGCCAAATACCTAAGCCCGATGCCAATCGATTTGTGCCGCAGCCACTCCATCAACTAATGATATTTGGCTTTCGGAGTCCATACATTGACAGGGACAAGGACAGATTTATTAATCTGATCGGTCAAATACCTAAGCCCGATGCCAATCGATTTGTGCCGCAACCACTCCATGAACTAATAATATTCTGCTTTCGGAGTCCATACATTGGCTGGGGCAAGGGCAGATTTATTAATCTGATCGGCCAAATACCTAAGCCCAATGCCGATCGATTTGTGTCGCAGCCACTCCATGAACTAATTAGATTCGGCTTTCGGAGTCCATACATTGGTTGGGGCAAGGGCAGATTTATTAATCTGATCGGCCAAATACCTAAGCCCGATGTCGATCGATTTGTGCTGCAACCACTCCATGAACTAATTAGATTTGGCTTTCGGAGTCCATACATTGGCTGGGGCAAGGGTAGGTTTATTAATCTGATCGGCCAAATACTTAAGCCCGATGCCGATCGATTTGTGCCGCAGCCACTCTATGAACTAATGATATTCGGCTTTCGGAGTTCATACATTGGGTAGGGCAAAGGTAGATTTATTAATCTAATTGGCCAAATACCTAAGCCTGATGTCGATCGATTTGTGCCGCAGCCACTCCATGAACTAATTAGATTCGGCTTTCGGAGTCCATACATTGGCTGGGGAAAGGGCAGATTTATTAATCTGATCGACCAAATACCTAAGCCCGATGCCGATCGATTTGTGCCGCAGCCACTTTATGAACTAATGATATTCGGCTTTCGGAGTTCATACATTGGGTGGGCCAAGGGAAGATTTATTAATCTGATCGGCCAAAAACCTAAACCCCATAAACTAATGATATTTGGCAAGATCACATTTATTAATCTGATCACATTTATTAACCCTTAGTTATCTAATCGGCAAGTGTACACGAACGTTTATCTACCGCGCGACAGGCAGCAGTAGTTTTACCCAAAATACCAAAAACAAAACATTAATCTTCATCAATAACCACAATTAAATACAGGAAATAATGCAAGGAAACGAAAATATTCATTCATAAATTGAATATAGCATAGTCATCATTTTATACATGAAGATTACCCCAAGCAAATAGACGTCTACTCAGAAAACAAAACATGTTTACAAGAACGTACATTGAAAATTCCTAACAAAGCTAGAATGTCTTCCAAATCAATCCTCGGGATCAGACTCAAGTGGCTCAACGTCCACTTGCTCGTATGGAATTGGCATGGTCAATGTCACTCCAACAGCAGCAAGGGCTTTGAGCCAGTCGTGTTTGAATCCCCAATTCTCGAATTTGGGGGCTTCTTGTACATAGTTTTCAATGGTGGCGCTCTTCCCAGCTTCGAACGCCGCGGAAGCCTCGGAGTCGGCTTTTTCCTTAGCCTTCTTCGACTCTTCCAATTTGGCCTCCAGCTTGGAAAGCGCCTCCTTGGCTAACTTGAGCGATTCCTCGCTCGCGTTTGCCCTCTCCTTGGCATCGGATCTGAGCTGGTCAGCAATCTGCACCCTCTCCTTCTTAGCTTCGGCTCGTGCACTTTCCATTGTGGCTCTCGCCGCCTCGAGCTCGGCTCTGCTCCTCTCACCCTCGACTTCCGACTTGAAACGGCCAATTCTTTCAATGGCATCATGCTGGCGGTGACATATTTCGGCTATCCTTCCAACCGTCTGCAAAACAAGGAGTTGGGATCGTCACATACCAAGAAATACCATCGGCAAACCAAACCAAAACAAGGAGTTAGGATCAAGCCACATACCAGAAGGGCCAATTGGGCAACTAATACTATTGCTACCAAATCCGGCTCGGCACGAAAGGTTTCCTTGTCAGCCGGCAATGAGACCGAGGCAGCCAAGTTCAACGCCACAGCTGCATCTTTAAAGGCTGATGCTTCGGAGGAGATCAGCATGTTTTTTATTTTTGGTTCAACAACAAAAGGAGCAACCACACCCGACTCCTCTATGCGTGGTTGTTTATCAACGGGGTTCTCCTTAGAGCCGGCCTCACTCTCGGCGGTACGTTTTTCTCCCCGATCTTCTGGAATCAGCCATTTTTCTAGAATCGGCCATTCGGCATCCTTCTCCATCTTGGCCACATGAACTTGAGCTGTTTCTTCTACAATAATAGGTTCGAAGAATTCAGTCGGGGCAGGTCCAGAACGGATGGCCTCGGCTTTCTGTCGGGCGGCCATGCGTTTGGCGTTTTTCTTTTGTGCCAACTGCATGAGACTTTCCCCAGCCATACCCTTAGAATAAGCGCTGGAAAGGTCTCCCAAATTTGTAAAAATATCTTCGAAGAAGGCATCCCCTCGGCCTGATGTGGACGAAGGGTCGGACGGGTTGAGTCTGGCTTCCTCAAAGGCCGAGTTAAGAGCTTCGTCAACCTCCGCTACCAACTGGTCCGGGTCCTTGGTGATTGGTTCGGTTGCTTGTTCTTCTCCGTGTTCCGAATCGGATGTTTCTAAACCAATCTGCCTTAAGTTCTTGAAGCTGGGGAAGATAAGGGCTGTAAGATGGTTGTCACCTCACAAGATTGGAATGTTGTCTGCCACTGAAAATGTCATGTAAGTCGGCTCGTACCGTAGGAGAATGTGGGCCACCCTCCCTTGTTTTTGAAGGTTTGGACGGCCGACGAACTGTAACGCGGTTTTACTTTCTGCAAGCACAGCGTCATCATCTGAAACCAATACTCTCTTCAGGTCACTGCCGGCATAAACGAAATGATTAGATGTATATAGTGCCGAATACATATATTGTAATAACAAAAACAAAAGTGATCAAATCGGCCATCTGGTTCGCCTTGTCGCCTTGGCACGGGGTCTAGGCGATCTTCACCCTCGCCGAATTCCTAATTGCCTCGGACCACGACCATCACGTCATCGACACACTTGCCAAAGCTGGCAAGCATAGTCACTAAGTGATGATCAGTATCCTTGGCTCTAAGAAAGTAATGTCCTAGTCGGCCAGTAGATTTGGCTAGGACATAACAATGCTGAACGGCGGGTATACTTAAATTAATCCTAAGACACCGGTTTAGCTCTACAATCCCCATTATGATGCGGAAAAAATTCACGTTGGGCTGGGAAGGGATTAGACTCCAGTATCGAAGAACGGCCCTCAAAAATGGGCGAAGGGGAAAGCGGACTCCGCCCTCAGCAATTGACAGGAGAGGAAAGACGATTGTGTTCTCATCATCCCTCTCCATATTAGTGGTGTTGTTTGCCAAAAGTGACAGATGGACGTCATCGGGGATGGAAAAATGACGTTGAAAGCCGGAGATACGATCTGCTGAAAGGAGCTCCTTCAAATGCTTTCCCATCCCGGCTAGCCCAAGGATTATGGGAAACTAAAAGCAAACAAGGAAGTGGGATCGGAAGTGAAGGAGAAGAAAACTTACAGGAGATGAAGGGGAAAACGAGAAACAAGGAGTTGTAGAAGCCGCGAAGTGAAGGAGTTGCATTAGAAGGCGAACCAGATATTTTTCAGTATTCAAAACTTACATTCGAAGAGACAATTTTAAATCACATTAAATGGAGGCAGTGTATGAAAGGGCGGGAAATCGTTATAATAACCAAAAAGCGTGTATGCGTTCTGACACGCATTGGGAAGAGGACTAACCGCTGAATTTTTGACTTTCCAGTCTCGAAGCCAAACACGCCGACTAACTGATGCTAGTGGGGTGTTTGGGGGGCAATTGTGGGAGCCGAATTTCATTGGATCAATAGGGACGAATGGACTAGTCCAGTTTGGGACATAATATTTATTCGGCATTGATCCTGGTCAATTGAAGAGCCGAATAAAATAATTGGCTTTCCAATCAGTAGAACAAAGGCCGAGTATAAGTACATGTAAATGATCGAGGATGGGCCTGCCCCTAGGGCCCAAAGAGAATAATATAAATACAGGATCATCAGTCAGAGAAAGGTATGTGAGAACCGTTACGCTTAACTTAAAATACAAGTAATCCAGAGAGTAGAGACTGGCTTGCCCGTCGGAGTGCTAATTCCGGCACCCCCGACCAGAGTGTTCATTCCTTTTCAGGTGGCTAGCTGAGGATCATGAATGTCCCCCAGGATCAAAAGAGTATTTCCAAACCACATCCCCACAATGAGGTTTGGGAAGACTGTGAAGTTATCTCCTAGATTTATTGGGCCTTTCGAGATCTTTGAGCAAATTAGAGAGCTGGTTTATCATTTGGCCTTGCCGCCATAGCTTTCCGAGGTTCATGATGAGTTTCATATTTGTATGCTTTGGAAGTATGAGTTGGATCCATCGCACGTGTTGGATTGGATCGACTAAGAGGTAGATGAGGATGCCATGAGGAGAGACCGGTGAGAGTCTTAGATACTCGAGACCAAGTCTTGCAAGGCAAGACAATTCCTCTGGTTAAAGTACTGTGGTGACATTATGGAGTTAAGGAAACAACTTGGGAACTTGTGTTAGAAGTCCGTGAGAAGTATCCGGACCTATTTGTAAATGTTTGAGCATGTATTGAAACTTTTGTTATGTTAATTTAATATAAACACTGTATATGTTTTGGAAATGTGAATTGTGTGAGGACTTATTTATTATGTTGATGGGAATGAGTGACCAGTGGACGGGTCATGGTATTGGAATTGATTGATTATCATTGTTGTAATTGGGTTAAACATAGTTTTAAAGTTTGATTTGTAATTTCGGGGATGAAATTCCTTAAGGGGGGAGATTATAACGATTCTAGTTTAAGATCCGACCCATTTGATGTTCTTGATTTGGGTTTCATGGTTTTGTATTGTTGTTCTTATCTTATACCTTTTTCCCCTCCTTGAGTTCAGCTATCAGGATGTGTTGGTTGTGTTTAGAACAGGTTGGTACCTTGTTTTTCAAAAACCTTGTTGCCCAGAATTTTGCTCTTACATTTGAGCGTCACTTTTTGAGCTCGAGCAGTCTTTGTGAACTCTCAATACTTTTGCAGGCCTGCAAAACTACTGGGAAAGTGTATTCTACGCTCGAGCGGTGTTTTCTACGCAGAAGTGGTTGTGTGCTCGAGGCCTTTCTTACGTTCGAACGATGGTCTTCGATCTGCAAAACTACTGGGAGTGTGTATTCTATGGTCGAGCGTCACTTTTTGCGCTCGAGCAGTGAAACTTATTATGTTTGAATGCTCAAGCGTCACTTCTTGTGCTTGAGCGAACTGTGCGTATATCAGTTCGTAAAAGTCACATTTTACATCATTTTTTTCATCTTTTTTTCTCTCTAAACATTGCAAAACCCTAAATCTAGAGCTTTTTTCTCTAGAACTTACTCTCTCTCTCTCTCTCTCTCTCTCTACAAATACACCAAGATCTACCCATTTCTCCACCGTATTTCCTTTGTTAAAAAGGTAGAGCTCAACTATAGCTTCATTTTCATCCGAATAGAGTTGGATTTTAGCTTCATCCAAGTTTCATCCGTGCTTTTCTCATCTTCTAGCTTTGAGGTATAAATTCTCTACCCTCTTTTATGATTTTTGACTTAGTTATTTGTTTTTATAAAACAATCTTCTGATTTTGGTGGATTTGGAACAAACCTATGGTTTTGGTTTAAGACCAAAAGAGGGGTTTTCAAATGGATGTATTGAAAATGGTTGAGGGATTAAAAATGAGGTTGAGTTGTGATAAAATTATTGATTTTGATACTTGGAATGGATTTTGGAAGAAAAAGGGGTTTTACCCGAAATGTATCAAATATTTATTTTGTATAAATAAATAGAATTAATGTTGGAAATGTGAAATTGGATGGATATTGATATTGATGGTGGAGTTGGATATGTATTATCGCTCACCATGAAATTTGGAAGGTTTATCTATATTGGAGATTTTATATCTGTTTTTGGCTATCAGTGGAGGATAGCTTTGGTTGTTGTAGAAATTGCATAAGAATTAGCCAAATTGAAATTAATTTCTCATCCATATGCATTAAACATTGTTGCTCATTTAATACATTCCAAATATATATGATTTTGAGAAAATGGGTGAATGAGGGAAGGTGGTGTGTATCACCAAATTAAGTTGGCCAGTGTGTCTATAATAACCCTGACCTACGATTAGCCTATAATGTATTATTAAAAATGCCTAATAAGTAATTAAGAAGAAATTATGAATTAATGACGTGTATTGCATTATTTGTGTTTATATATGTTTGCTATAGAATTAGATGTCTGTGTTTCTATTTCATTACGCGAATTGCTGGCCTTATCGGCCACAGAATACGAAATTGACATGGCTTATGTGTTATTTGGAATTTGAGAATTTTGTGATAGGTTTAATTGGAATTCAATTCAGAATGAATTAATTAGGATAAATAATGTTAGTTGACTAACTTAAGCACATATTAATTAAGCTCCCTAATGAGACTATATATGGCCACTTCTAACACCTTCTATACACTTTACACTCCAAATTCCTCATCTTAAACCTTCAAAACTTAGAGAGAGAGAGAGAGAGAGAGAGAGAGAGAGAGAGAGAGAGAGAGAGAGAGAGAGAGAGAAGAGAAGATTGAGCTCAATTAGGAGAATTGCTAGAAAACCTGGAAATTAAGATTGAATCCTCTAAATTCTCACCTTAGGTATGAATTTCTCCCTTAATTCTTGGAAATAAAGTGCTTAGGGGGTGAATTCATGAGCCATGTAGAAATACTTGTATAAGATTGAAGAGAACAAGTTAGAATCATGTTAATCATGGAATAGTGAGCTAATGATATACATGTATGCATAATTCTCATGACTTTGAACTTGAATTTAAAGAATTTTCCACATGCATGAAGCTTTGCTTGCATACTTTGAAGAATCCAACTTGGTTTCATTTTTATTCCTTCAATTGTTCATGTTTTAGAAGCTTTGAACTTGCATCAATATATGCATGATATCTTTTCACGATTTCAAGTTTGATTTTGAACAATTGGCATGTTTTTGGGCCTTTATTTTATGAAATGGTCTTTAATTTTCAATGCTTTGCAAGTTGAATATGTTTTCTCAAGTTTTGGGGCCCAAAGGATATGTTTTGAAGCATTATATTTGATTTTCAAAGCTTGAACATCAATCTGGAAATTCCAGAATTCGCACTGTCCGCTTAAGCAGTGGAGTCTGCGCTCGAGCGAAGAATGTGAACTCCCAATACTTTGGCAGAGTTTGGGGGTTGGTTTGAGCGGTAAAACCTGCGCGCGAGTGACCACCCTTGTTTTTGACCTTTCGCTCGAGTGATAGAAGTTGTGCTCGAGCATAAAAGGAGAGTTCCTGGAAGTTTTTACAGACTTTTACAGACCGCTCGAACGACATAAGTTGCGCTCGAGTGGAGACTCTTTTTTTTTCAGTCTTGTCATCGAGCGAAAAAATCATGTAACCAGTACTTTTGCAGACTTTACAGGCCGCTCGAGCGACATAAGTTGCGCTTGAGCGGACTGCCTTGTTTTTGAAAATTTGGCTAAGTGCTTCAAAGTACATTTTGGCATCCTTATTGTATCTTAGGCATTCTTAAGCCCTAATTAAGACAAAATAGTGAGGATAAGGATTAGAAACACACTAAAGTAGAAAAGAAATGAGTTAAGTGTTCTCCGAGCAAGTGTTTTAGTGTGTATCTGGTATCTATTTGTGTAGGTCACGCGCCATGAGCTATTTGATCTGTCTGCTCTGTCTGTCTGCTTTTGGAGCCAATTGTGATTAATAACTTAGTATAGCTATGTTCTACTTTAATTATTTTATGTATGATAAAATAAGATCTGTTTTCTGAAATGTTATATTCTGTATAATGAATGATTGCCCAATTTCCGAAATGTATTCGTGGCATCATTAGCATATCTGTTAGTTGTTACCTGGTATCAAAGGTCCTATTATGGAACTTAATATGTCTGCAATCTGTTACCCATACCAGAGGCTCCATTATGGAGCTTAGCGTATCTATTATCTGTTACCCGGATTCGGAGGTCCCTTTTATGAAACTGGTTACTCATAACCACCATATGTTCTATATATGTCTTGCATCTGATCTGTTAACGCTAATGGATATACCACATATGATTAAGCATGAGACTTTTATTTCTGTATATGATTTGAACAAGAATATGAATATGAATCTCCTTTCTGAATCTGATATAGGACATCATTCAATTAAACCCCTTTACTCTGCTATTATTCATTGGGCTCCCGCCCACTTTATTATTTACGTATGTAGGTGATCAGGCGCGCGACAGGGCTCAACGATGATTGCCTAGAATTCTATTTTGTCGGCCAACCTTTGTGCCTTCCGAGGAGGTTCTGGAAAAGTCTTGTGGTTGTGTTTTGCGAAATAAATCTAAGACTTCATTTTCTTTTTGTGAAATTTGAACAAGTTTCTATTTATCTGTATATTGGGCGAAGTTCACCTTTTGGTTTTATCTGTATGTCTGTGTGACGTAAGACTAATGTATATATATGACATCACATGTATGTATGTAAAGTTTTAAATTTCTGTCCCATGTATGTCTGCACAACTCATTGGACTATGTATGTTTTATATATCTGCTTCCGCAGCCCCTTATTATGTGTTAATTTGTTCAGAGGCCTTTGGTAATCGCAGGATTACTAGCCGGTTACGACGTTAAACCTATAAGGGCGTGTTTGGGTTGTGACAAAGTGGTATCAGAGCATGAGTCATACTACACCGATGAGTCCATATAAGCTATAGGATGTCCTAGAAAAGATGTAGGGATATTTCATCTGCATGTGTGAGTGTGTTGATTTTTGTAAGTGTGAGAACTGAATCTAAATATGAACATATGAAATTGAAATAAATGAACTGACTTCGAACACTGTGAACAAGATTGTTTCTATGTTTATTATTGCCTTGTTTACCTATAACAACATGAAAAATGCAAGAAGTAATGACACAACCGAATCCTCTGAAGCCCGAAGAGCCGAATGGAACAAATGCTTGCAGCCTTAACAGAATCTTTGGGGTAACAACCTTTGCCCCCTCCACCTCTGTCAGTGCAAGTTGAACTCGATAACAATGATATCATCAACCTAACTCAAAAGTTCATGAAGATAAAACTGCCAACTTTCTTAGGTGGTGTTGAACCATTAAAGGCAGAGACATGATTACTTGAAATGGAAAAATTATTTGAAGTGTTTCCTTGTTCCGAGACTTGGAAGGTTCTTTTGGCCACCTATACCTTAAAAGATAAAGCCCGAAGATGGTGGTTGGTAATCCGAAATGGCAATGGGAACATGACATGGGTTCAACTCAAAGAGATCTTCTATGACAAGTGCTTTTCTCAATGGTTTCAAGACCGAAAAGTTTCTGAATTACAAGAACTCAAGCAAAGCAACATGTTAATAGCAAAGTACGAGGCTAAGTTCACGCGAGTTAACCCGGTTTGCACCGTACATGGTTGATACGAATTACAAGAAAGCCCGAAATTTGGAAGAAGGTCTAAATCTGGATATCTTTGATCAGGTGAGAGTGTAGAAACTGCCCACATATATGGACATTCTTGATAGAGCCTTAATGGCTTAAGGCAACCTAGCAGCCCTAAAACAAACCAAGGCCCCAACAACAACAACAACAATATAATGGAGAGGTAAGAGGTCTGGGTATAGTTTCAGAATGGACCGCTCCTTTGTAAACAAAATGCAAAACACGGGGTCTACAAGTAGGTCAAGTCAGAGCTGTGGGTCTATTCTAATTTATCCTGATTGTGGAAGGAAGCATAGAGGTGTGTTACCGTGCATCTGGTGCCTGTTTCCTATGTGGCAAGACAGGCCATGTAGTGAGAGATTGTCTGCTTGGGTCCGGTAATGCCAACCGTCCTGCGGTAAGTTCAGCCGGATCCACCTCTTCATCTAGAACAAATATGAGAGCAAACACTGCGAGAGAAACCTTAAGACAAGGCCGAGTTTTCACACTAGTGCCTGGTGATGTGCAGAACACTGAAGTTGTGGTGGCAGGTATTATCCCCATCTGTGCTCAGAATGCTTATGTGTTGCTAGATTCTGACTCTATACATTCTTTTGTGTCGCATGCTTTTTCACGAAAATTGACTAGACCATTAGAACCTATGAATTATTGACTATTTGTATCTACGCCATCTGGAGGTTCTATGGTATGTTTATCCGGCATGTGATATTGTGATTGGTGACATGACATTGTATGTTGATTTGTTACCATTGGATATTGATTATTTTGACTGCATACTAGTATGGATTGGTTGACGAAGTATTGTGCAACTATTGATTGTGTGAATAAAACTATTGTGTTTCGACCACCTGGTATGCCTGAGTTTGTATTTGTTGGAAATGGGATAATTCCTCCACCACCTGGTATGCCTGAGTTTGTATTTGTTGGAAATGGGGTAATTCCTCCACCATACTTGATTTCTTTTGCGAAAGCCAGAAAATTGTTGAGAAAAGGGCATCGGGGTTACTTGTGTTACGTCTTGAATGTGACTACTAATAGCCCCAACATAGAGAATATCCCTATAGTGAGTGAATTTCCCGACTTGTTTCCAAATGATTTACCCAGAGACTTAATTGATAGGGAAATTGAGTTTACTATTAATGTTATACCTGAAACACAACCGATTTGTAAAACCCCATACCAAATGGCAACCTCTGAATTAAAAGAACTAAAAGTCCAACTCCAAGAACTACTAGACAAGAAGTTTATCCACCTGAGCACTTCACCTTGGGGTGCTCCCATTATACTTGTCAAGAAGAAAGATAGGTCTTTGAGACTATGTATAGATTATCGAGAATTGAACAAGGTAACGATCAAGAACAAATATTCACTACCCCAGATAGATGATTTATTTTATCAACTCCAGGGAGCCCATGTCTTTTCAAAAATTAACCTTAGATCCGGATACCACAAATTGAAAGTTAAGATAGAAGACATAGAGAAAACTGCTTTCCGGACTAGATATGGGCACTATAACTTTTTGGTAATGCCGTTTGGGGTAACTAATGCACCTACAACATTCATGGACTTAATAAATCGGGTGTTTGAACAATTTATGGATGAATTTATAATTGTATTTATCGATGATATTTTGATCTATTCTAAAAGAAGAAAAGAACATGAACGTCATTTGAGAATTGCTTTACAGACATTGAGAGAAAATAAATTGTATGCAAAACTGTCTAAATGCAAGTTTTGCCTTGATTGTGTAACATTTTTGGGGGTAATCAATAAAGATAGCATCTCTGTTGGCCCATAGAAAATCAAAGCTATTGTAGATTGGCCAAGGCCAACTAACATGTCCAAAGTCAGAAGCTTTTTGGGGCTTGTAGATTATTATCACATATTTGTGAAAGCTTTCTCAAAACTTGTTATGTCGTTGACACAGTTGACACAAAAAAATGTACCATTTGATTAGAATGATCAGTGGGAGTCAGCCTTTCAAGAATTGAGGTCTAGATTGGTAACTGCACCAATTCTGACTTTGCCTAACGGTATTGATGGGTTTCAGATTTATAGTGATGTTTCATACAAATACTTGGGGTGTGTGCTAATGTAGAATAGGAAGGTGATTGCGTGTGCTTCTCGGCAACTCTGATCACATGAAAAGGATTATTCGGCCCATGACCTTGAATTGGCAGCTATGATTTTTGCATTGAAAATTTGGCGCCATTATCTGCTTGGAGTGACTTGTGAAGTGTATACCAATCATAAAAGCAGAAGGAACTGAATATGAGATAGAGTCGATGGCTTGAATTGATCAAAGATTATGACTTGCAAATTTTGTACCATCCGGGGAAAGCAAATACAGTTGACGATGCTTTGAGCCAAAAGTCTATTAGGAATTTGTCATGTTTGTTCACTGGCCGAAAGCATTATTGTGTGATCTGGAAAAAAATGAAATTGAAGTTGTTTTACATGAATATAGTGGAGTTCTAGATGCCATTTCCACACAACCAGCTATCATAGAGGAGCTTAAAGAAAAACAGCTGCAAGATGAGTTTTTGAAAAAGATTATCGATGAAATTGATTCAAAACTGAGGCTCGGATTTGTGTATGAAACAATGTGTTGAAATTTCAAAGTAGACCGTGTGCGCCGGATTGTTCAGAATTGAAAAAGTGTGTTATTACTGAAGCTCACAACTCCAAATTTGTTATGTATCTAGGAAATACAAAGATGCACCATGACTTGAAATAGAATTTCTGGTGTCCTAGAATGAAGAAAAATATTGTTGATTTTGTGGCTAGGTGTTTGCATTGCCAACAAGTAAAAACTGGACATCAACGATCCGCTGGATTACTTCAACCGCTTCCAATACCGAAATGGAAATGGGAACACATTACGATGGACTTCATTGTTGGATTACCTCGCTCCTCTCGAAATATGGATTCTATCTAGGTCATTGTCGACCATTTAACTACGCCTACCCATTTTCTGCTTGTTAAAACTTTTTATAATGTAGATAAGTTGGCCAACATCTATGTGAATGAAATTGTGAGATTGCATAGGGTACCTGTATCCATTGTATCTGATAAAGATTCTAAGTTCACTTCGAGATTCTGGTAGAGTTTGCAACAAGCTTTGGGGACTGAATTAAGATTGGGTAGTGCTTATCACCCACAGACAGATGGCCAATAAGAAAGAACGATACAGACTTTAGAGGATATGCTTAGAATGTGTGCCCTAGATTTCTAAGGGAATTGGGAGACGTATTTACCTCTGACTGAATTTGTATATAACAACAACAGCTACCACTCAAGCATTGGAATGGATCCTTACAAAGCTTTGTATGGTAGAAAGTTTCGTTCTCTAATTTGTGGGGCCGAAGTAGGCAATAGACCGTTATTGGAACTAGAACTGGTCCAAGAGACAATTGAGAAAGTGAAGCTAATACAGCAACGGTCGAAAACTGCACAGAGTCAGCAAAAGAGTTATACAGATATCCGAAGGTGAGACAGAGAATATGAGGTCGGAGACCATGTGTTTATAAAAGTGACTCCAATGAAAGGTCAGACACGGTTTGGGGTAAAAGGCAAGTTGGTACCGAGATATATTGGGCCATATGAAATTCTTGAGAAAATCAACCCGGTGACGTATCGAGTAGAGCCTTACCGCTAGTCATGGAGAAAATGCTCAATATGTTTCATATTTCTATGCTTCGAGATTATCTACGAGATCCATTACATGCGAAAGATGATTATACTTACGAGGGGCGACCGATTTAGATTGTCAATCGAAAGATCAAAAGGCTAAGAAACAAAGAAATTCCATTGGCGAAAGTTGACTGGCAAACTTATGCAACAAGGGAAACATGAGAAGATATGATATAAAGATGCCCTGATTTATTCCCTGTAGATCCGGCATTCTTATAGACTGAAGGTAATTCGAGTTTGGAGGACCAAACTCTTTAAAAAGGGAAGATTGTAACTACCCCGATCTGTGATTAGCCTATAATCTATGATTAAGAATACATAATAAGTAATTAAGAAGAAATTATGAATTAATGACACGTGTATTCCATTATTTGTGTTTATATCTTTTTACTATAAAATTATATGTCTGTGTTTCTATTTCATTATGTAAATTGAAGGCCTTATTGGCAACAGAATACAAAATTGACTTGGCTTATGTGTTATTTGGAATTTTTAGAATTTTGTGGTAGGTTTAATTGGAATTCGATTCGGAACGAATTAATGATGAAAAATAATGTTAGTTGACTAACTTATGTACATATTAATTAAGCTCCCTAATGAGCCTGTATAAGGCCACTTCTAACACCTTCTATGCACTTTACACTCCCAATTCCTCATCTTAAACCTTCAAAATGTAGAGAGAGAGAGAGAAGAGAATAGAAGATTGAGCTCAATTAGGAGAATTGCTAGAGAACTTGAAAATTGAGCTTGAATCCTTGGAATTCACACCTTAGGTATGAGTTTCTCCCTTAATTCTTGGAAATAAAGTGCTTAGGGAGTGAATTCATGAGCCATGCAAGAATACTTGCATGAGATTGAAGAGAACAAGTTAGAATCATGTTAATCATGGAAGAATGAGCTAATGATATACATGCATGCATAATTGTCATGATTTTGAGCTTGAATTCAAAGAATATTCCACATGCATGAAGCTTCACTTGCATACTTTGAGGAATCCCACTTGGTTTCACTTGTATTCCTTCAATTGTTCATGATTTAGAAGCTTTAAACATGCATCATTATATGCATGATATGTTTTCACAATTTTAAGTTGGATTTTGAACAATTGATATGCTTTTGGGCCTCGATTTTATGAAATGATCTTTAATTTTGAAATCTTTGCAAGTTGAACATGTTTTCTTAAGTTTTTGGGCCCAAATGATGTGTTTTGGAGCATTATATTTGAGTATTGAAGCTTGAACATCAATCTAAAAATTGTAGAATTTGCACCCTCTACTCGAGTGATGGAGTCTGCACTCGAGCGAAGAATACGAGCTCCCAGTACTTTTACAGAGTTTGGGGGTTGGCTCGAGCAAAAAAAACCTGTGCTCAACCACCCTTGTTTTTGACCCTCCGCTTGAGCGACAGAAGTTGTGCTCGAGCATAAAATGAGAGCTTCTAGAAGTTTTTATACACTTTTGCAGACCGCTTGAGCGCAACTTATGAGAGGAGACCCTTTTTACTCAGTATTGCACTCGAGCGACTGTTGAGTGTCCGTCGAGTAAAAAAATCATACAACCAGTACTTTTGTAGGCTTTACAAGCCACCCGAGCGACAAAAGTGGCGCTCGAGCAGACTGCCCTATTATTGAAAATTTGGTTAAGTGTTTCAAAGCACATTTGGCATCCTCATTGCATCTTAGGCATTCCTAAGCCCTAATTAAGACATAATAATGAGGAAAAGGATTAGAAACACACCAAGGTAGAAAATAAATGAGTTAAGTGTTTTCTGAGAATGTGTTTCAGTGTGTATCCGTTGTCTGTTTTTGTAAGTCATGCGCCATGAGCTATTTCATTTGTTTGCTCAATTTGTTTGCTTTTGGAGCCAACTGTGATTAATAACTTAGTATAACTATGTTCAACTTTATTTATTTTATGTATGATAAAATAAGATCTGTTTTCTGAAATGTTATGTTTTGTACAATGAATGATTGTCCAATTTTTGAAATGCATTCGCGACATCCTTAGCATATCTGTTAGTTGTTACTAGGTATCGAAAGTTCAATTATGGAACTTAATATGTCTGCAATCTGTTACCCGTACCGGAGGCTCCATCATGGAGCTCAACATATCTATTTTTTGTTAGCCGGATCCGGAGGTCCCTTTATAGAACTGGTTACTCATAACTGCCATCTGTTCTGTGATGACCCAAACCCGCCCCTATGGATTAGAGTGATAACCTGCCAGTAATCATGAGATTACCTAGGGCCTCAGTCATAAATCAAACCATATTTAATAATAGGGGGCCAAACTGCAGAAGCAATACATACAAAAATTGTCTAACGAGCTGTGCTTACATGGTTTAATCAAAAACTTTCTCATATAAAAATAACTCACACCATGCAATATTTACGTTATGTATGCACTACGTACATCCAGGATCATTCAAATAGTATCAGCACCAAATTTCATGGTTATACACACAGTTGGTCATACATGACCATAAGAGAACAAAAACAAAAGAAAGCCTCTTGCGTGAGGCGACCTTGGTTGACTCCTCAAAATTGGGTTTCTCATGGCTCACTGGGATTGAGGCTGGACATCCCGTTGCTCACCTACATACACATAAATAATGAGTGAGCTAATGCCTAGTGAGTAATACCAAAGTAAAAGAGTTCATGAATGAGATTCGTTTAATTCATAGGTTATAACCCAAACTTGTTGGTCAATACCAATGCAAAATGACCTTAGGTGCAATATATCATATTTCTCATCCATATTCATATACTAAACAACCTTGGGTCCAACTCATACTTGCAAAATGACTCTTGGTCCATTACATACAAATGACCTTGGGTCCAATTCATAGGCAAAACGACCTTCGGTCCAATATATGCTAAACAATGTAGCTCGATCTTTTCACGCCCACTTTTGGAAGCTCAGAAGAAAGCCCTACAGTTTAGACTCCCGCGGTTCTAAATCTAATCTCACAAGTGCAATGTGAAACTGATAATCACCAAAGAGTCCAAATCCGGCAAATCTTTTAGAAAATCGATTTGGAATCAAAAATGCCAAAATTAGACTGTTTTGCCAGATACAGAGTCGCCACCTAAATATTTATTTTGGAAAAATTTAGGAAACCCATGACTCATTCCAAAGGCCACGTATCCGTCATCACCAAAGGTGCTTCGGCTCGGGAACTTAGATACAAGAGGGGAAGGTCATGAATTGAGCACCCGCACTCGCCCGATTAAAGATCGGCCTCTACTAATCATGATATGATTTTTATCAAGATTATGTGTTCTTATTCCGGTTATTAACCTAGCTTTACTACGTGATGCGCACATGTAAGTATAGACTAGTTTGCTCAATTTGGAACAATTCAATTCATGTCTGTTTTGCGAAAATGGTTTGAATTTGCCACCAAACATAGTGGGCTTAAAACTGATTTGCCACTAGACATAGTGGGCTTAAAACACACATTTATTGAATCGTTCCAATTCAAGCAACAAGCCTTCATCCACAGGCATTCAAGTATTTTATTACTTAAGCACATAGCCTAATGGCAAGCATGCTAGTCATGGCAACATTCACATTCACGCAAGTATGTTAAAGCATTTGAAACTCACCTATTACTCCAAGCTAAAAAAAATGAGTTAGAAAAATATGCTTGATTCCTAATTTATACAAAGTGTCTAATGCAGCACATGCAATATGCAATTAATAGACTCGACTACTAATATGGCATATGATTCGTTTTGATAACATGCGGTTAACACTTATTCAAAGAAGGTATTGAAACAACAATGCAGTTTGAATGATGCACCGAGCCTCGGTGCATGCAATACAAAATGAATGGATGCAAGCATATGATATGCTAATTGAAACATGTCCCTAATCTAACCATCAAAAGTGGGTAAATAAAAGGGAGAAAGATGTGGTGTTGGAAGACATACACATTATTACATTTTGCTCTCACAAAGGAGAGTCCGAATGAATAAAGCTAAACTAACTAGCAACTAATTAGGGCTAAGCTAATTAAGCCAATCTAATTAAGCTAATTATTACAAACCAAATGAAATAAATAGCTAAACTAATTAACTAATTATTACAACACTTGAATGAATTAACTAGTAAGCTAACTAATTAAGCTACAGCACAGATGTAAGTAAACTAAGCAATTAACATTTCTAATTATACTGCCACTACTCTGCCTCGGGAAGTGGAAGATGCATATGCTCGGTTTCCACTACTCCGCCTCGGGAAGTGAAAGATGCACATGCTCGGTTTCCACTCGAAAAGACCTTCGTTTTGCTCTCGAAAGCCTCTGTTTGCAGAGTTGAACATTTCCAGAACCATTCTGCTCCACCTTACCAACATTCTGCTAAGGTTTACATCAGTGGCCAGCCGGCCATGGATGAATGTTGCTGGCCAAATGTCGGCCATAGGAGTGGCCTGCTGGCCATCTATAGTGCACTGCCGGCCATGGATGGTGGCCTACCGGCCACTGGTGCACTAGATCATCATGTTGCAACAAAGTACAAACAAAGAAAAAAGAGGGTTTTTCCAAGAATTGCCTGCACAATTCACCCCTCCTTTTCATGGACAAATCCAAGGAGTTGTGAACTTAAACCACAAACCACCAATCTAAGCAACTTAATTGCATGACGGCTTGTGATTCAAGGTGTGCAAGCTTAATGAATGCAAAACAAGACACAAAAGAACCATCACCCTATCATGCATGATCAAGGGCAATGGGGACCTAGGAAACTTGGCACATTTCATCACTTTAAGTATGAAATGCTCCAATTTTCCTTGTGTTCAATTAATGTCCAATTGAACACATAACACACAAGTTATTATCTTGCTCAATTTTACTTGCCACTTTTATTTACTCATTTTAGTTACCAACCATTACTTAATCAATTAAGTCCATTGGTGAGAGTTTTCTAAAGTGAAAGAAGTGTCAACCAAGGGGTGGTTTAAGGCATGAGAGAAGCTAATGAGACTTGCATTATATTTCTCATAGAAGATATGTACAATATTCATATACAAAAGAACAAAAGAGCACATTCGTACAATTAGGCAACAGTTATATATATGATATAGCTGCATACTTCGAGTCACTTAGCAATTCCTCAATGCATTTCACACATATATTTATCATATGAATGCAACTTATGTCTTTTCTAGGCACTCTATCACTCATTTAGACATGTGTGTGACTTATTACTCGTGCTCTGATACCACTCTGTCATGACCCAAACTCGCCCCTATGGATTAGAGTCATAACCGACCAGTAATCATGAGATTACCTCTAGCCTTAGTCAGAAATCAAACCATATTTAATAATATGGGGCCAAACTGCAGAAGCAATACATGCACAAAATGTCCAACGAGCTGTGCATACATGGTTTAATCAAAAACTTTCTTATATACATGAAACAACTCACACCATGCAATATTTACGTTATGTATGTACTACATACATCCAGGATCATTCAAACAGTATCAACACCAAATTTCATGGTTGTACACAAAGTTGGTCATACATGACCATAAGAGAACAAAAACAGAAGTAAGCCTCTTGCGCAAGGCGACCTTGGTTAACTCCTCAAAACCGGGTTTCTCATGGCTTACTGGGGTTGAGGCTAGACATCGCGTTGCTAACAGCCAATGAATAATACCAAAGTAAAAGAGTTCATAAATGAGATTCGTTTAATTCATTGGTTATAACCCAAACTTGTTGGTCGATACCAATGCAAAATGACCTTAGGTCCAACATGTCATATATCTCATCCATATTCATATACTAAACGACCTCGGGTCCAACTCATACTTGCAAAACGATTCTTAGTCCAATACATGCAAAATGACCTTGGGTCCAATTCATAGGCAAAACGACCTTTGGTCCAATATATGCGAAACGACCTTAGGTCCATCATACGTAAAGCAACCTTGGATCCAATTTACAAACCAAACGACCTTGGGTCCAACTAATACAATTTTCGCATTTATGCATAATCATGATCCATGATCATGTTCACATTCATCGCCACATTCAAAACAGCCTTAGGTCCAATCATTCCCTTGTTCGGAACGACCTCTCGCCCATTCAACAATTATACAAAATGGCCTTTGGCCCATTTCGTATACATACAGAACGACCTATGGTCCATATAATTGAATATACAGGATGGCCTTTAGGCCCATTTCATACTCATTCAAAACGACCTTTGGTCCATTCAGATGATTTCATACTTATCAACTTCATTATAGTCTTGCACAATCAGACGAGAAGCATACTCATCCATAATTCGGATTCACAAGTCCAGAACACTTACACATGGGTGGTATTAAACAGAAATAGCATATATGAACAGGTCTTTACTAAAGTATTGCTTACTGTGTTCCGGTGCTTGATTTCTCCTTGCACTTAACCCTACATAGTTCATAACACATTGGGTCATAATACACTTCAATTTGTTCTTTAATTTGCTTAATATTCTTAGGCTTCTTTCATGCTCTTTAATTCATTTAGCTTGCACAATGCATGCCGAAGAGTGCTTAGAAATGAAAGAGAATGGAAAATGAAACACAAGGCGTCTTTTCAAAATTTCTGAAACAGGGCTCTCCGTTTGAGCGTAGCTTTGGTCACTCAAGCGGACCCCTTTTGTCTGCAAAAGTGCTGGTTGCTTGCAAATCACGCTTGAGCAAGATTATCGACGCTCGAGTGAGGAGTCTTTGCAAAACAGGGTTCGCTCAAGCGTAAAGTCTGCCACTCAAGCCACAGTGCGATTTCTGCAAAACTTCTTGGAGCTTGATTTTGACGCTCGAGTGACGCTTTGCTCGCTCAAGCGGACAAGTCGAATTCTGGATTTTCCAAAACTATGTTTGAAGTTGATAACTTGATTTCAAAGGCTCAAAATTCACATTTTTGGTACAAAAACATGGAAAACCATTATATGACATGGAAACACTTCTAATTTGGGACCAATTACTCAAAATTATGGATCAAATCCCAAAATCAAGCTTAAATCATGAGGTTGAAACCATGTATGATATGAATTGCACTCTCTTCATTTCAAATCTTTTCAAAACTCTCATGCATGAGATGAAAAGTGACAAGACTATGGAACATCTCCAAAAATGCCAGATGTAGCTTCATGCAAGTGGATAATTCCATGGAATTCAAGCATAACTTAGTGATTCATGCACGCATGTACACAATTCAACCCAATTCTACCAATCTAAAGTAATTCAAGTTTCCATTGGAAAATTAAATGCAAATGAACTGAAGAATTAGATGAATTCAACTTGTACATGTTTTGATTGCAAGAATCATAGTTGGAAATCATACCTAAGGCTTGAATTCAAGTGTATCCTAGTTCAATTCTTTAAATCTCCTCAATTCCTTCACAATGCTTCTCTCTCTCTCTCTCTCTCTCTCTCTAAGTGTTGAGTTCTCTCCATAGAGTGTATGAACTTAGCCAAGAGGTGAAGGTGAGCTTAAAGTTCTTGAGCCTAAGCACTGACTATACACACATATATAGTGGTGATTAGTTTGACTAATCGTATTTGCTTAGAGTTAATCAATTGTACCTAACTTAATCAATTTAATTTAATTATTTTGATCTGAATTAGTTTTCAATTAAATTTCACCATAGGCTTTAAAAATTACACTAATCACAATAATACAACCATTTTTGGTTTTTGTCGCCTTTACGGCCTTCAGTTTAATTTTTATAGCAGAAAATCAAACAAATTTTCCTATGGTGAACAGGTAGAAATTCACAAGTATATATATCTTATAGTTAGAATTTAAAATTATATCAAGCTCATAATTATAAGCATAATTAAGATCAATTAGCATAATACAGAGTTGGGTTGTCACATTCTTCCCCCTTTTAGGATGTTTGGTCCCCCAAACTTACGTTGGCTTCCATTAGAAACAAATGTGGGTAGTGTTTCCTTATTTCTTCTTCTTTCTCCCACATGGTATCCTTACCATAATGTTCTTTCCATTCCACTTTCACCATTGGAATGGATTTATTCCTCAGTTGCTTCACTTGTCGATCAATGATCCGTTCTAGCCATTCCCCGTACTCCATATTTTCATCAAGTGCTATTCGGTGATATTCAATGACGTGGAACGGATCTCGAAGATAGCCCCTCAACATTGACTCGTGACACACATTGTGCATTTGTTCCATTCCCGGCAGTAAGGCAACCCTATATGCAACTGGGCCAAGCCTTTCCAAAATTTGAAACGGCCCAATGTAACGAAGTGATAGTTTACCCTTATTGCCGAACCTTAATTGGCCTTTCATCGGATTTACACAGATGAACACATGATCACCGACCTCATATTCAAGAGACCTTCTCCTAACATCCGCATAACTCTTTTGTCAATTCTGAGCTGTTTTAAGCCTTTGTTGAATAACTTTGATTTTATCAGTAGTTGTCTACACAAGCTCGGGCCCAAGCAAGACCCTATCCCCAACATCAGTCCAACATATCAGAGACCTACATTTTTGGCCATACAAAGCTTTATATGGTGCCATGCCAATGCTAGAGTGGAAACTGTTATTATATTCAAATTCAGCCAATGGTAGGTAAGTCTCCCAACTCCCTTGAAAATCTAAAGCACACATTCGAAGCATATCTTTTAAAGTCTGTATAATTCGTTCTGATTGTCCACTAGTTTGTGGATAGAATGCCGTACTAAGCCTCAACTCTGTTCCCATTGCTACTTGAAGGCTTTTGCAGAGTCTAGATACAAATTTTGGATCTCTATCCAACACAATGGACACCAGAACTCCATGTAACAAACAATCTCATCAACATAAATAGTAGCTAATCGATATGCATCATACGTAGATTTTACAGGTAAGAAGTGTGCAGATTTAGTCAGTCTATCAACTATAAGCCAAATGGAATCCATACCTCTAGGTGTTTGTAGACGTCCCCGAATAGCCCGGGAGGGAAATCCCCTGTTTTGTTCATTTGGGGCTCACTATAGTTCATGACTCAAATGTCACGGTCCTGTATCTAATCTCGCAAAGTGCAATGCAAGACCAATGAATCATCAAAGAGTCGAAATCCGGCAAATCATTTTTCAAAATAGATTTTTTTGAAAGAAGTGCCAAACATGGACTGCTTTGCCAAATACAGAGTTGCCACCTAAATATTTTATTTTGGGGAATTTAGGAAACCCTGACTCGTTTTCCTAAGGCCACGTGTCCGTCATCACCAAAGTTGCCTTGGCTCGGGAACTTGGGTACGATTGGGAAAGGTCACTTCATGAGCACCCCCGCTCACCCAATCAAAGATCGGCCTCTACTAACCATGGTATCGAATTTTGAAAACATTGTGTGCTCTTATTCCGGTTATTAGCCTAAATTTACTACGTGATGTGCACAGCATACGAGTATAGACCGGATCGCCTGAATTGGAACAAAACATTTCATGTTTGTTTTTTAAAGTGGTTTGCTACTCGCAAGTAGGCTTAAAATGCAGATTTTGCCACCCTCGGGTGGGCTTAGAAAACATGGTTTTGCCACTATCTAGTGGGCTTAAAACTCATAGTCAATGCATTGTTCCAATTCAGATAATCTAACCTTCACCCACAAGCATTCAGGCAGGTATATCACATAAGCAAATAGCCTCATGGTAAGCATGCTATCATGGTAGTCACTCACATGCATGCAAGGATGCTAAAGCATAAAACTTACTGAGTACTCCAAGCTAAAACATAAGCTGATTAGAAATCATGCATGAATCCTAACTATGCTGAAATGCCTAATGCAACACATGCAAAAATGCAACTACAATAGGCTTGGCTATTCTAAGATGGCATGTGATGATGCTACAGTTAACATGTATTCAACTTGAAATCGAAATACAATGCAGTTAGTATGATGCGCCGAGCCCGGTACATGCAAGACAGATGAATGAATGCAAATATACGAGCATAAGTATACTAATTGAAACATGCCCTAATCTAACCATCATAAGATGATAAATAAAAGGGAGAAAGACGTGGGGTTGGGAGACATACATCACACACATGCACACTTATTACAACATTGCCCCCCTCAAGGGGTCCGAATAAATAATACAGTCCGAATAAATAACAGCTACAACTAATTATTACACAACATTAACTAATTAACAAACTAGCTAAGTAAGCATGTAAACTACATGAATGTGACTGCCTCGGCTCTGTTTTGGGTGACGATGGATGCATGCATGCTCGAGTCGCCTCGTCGGGAAATTCCATCGCGATGCCTCATCTCGCCTTTGTTTGCAACTAATTTTAGAAATTTGCACAAGGCTCCAAGAGGCTGAAACTCCACCCTAGGAAGGCTGCTGTAGACAACCCATTTTTGACCGTCCTCAAGACTTGGACATCATCGTTTGAACACTCGGTGATCATCTATGTTTGTGTTCGTCTTGAGTTCTCGGAGGTTTCGGCTACACGTCTTGCCTCAAGACCTCTCGACTCGTTTGTTTTGTGTTTGGTTTTGCACCAAACACTTGTTGTTTTGCTTCTGAGGGTGGGAAATAGCTTGTTGGCCATCCCCACACCTTACCGGCCATGGCCTGAGGCCACCGGCCCTATTTTCTTGCTATCGGCCAAAAGTGTTGGCCGGTCGGCAATATGTTTGGTCGGCTGGCCATTGTTTTGATCAGTCGGCCACTTTTTCTGGCCGAGACCTTTTCTTGAGGAGGTTTGAACCTTTTGAACCCTTGTTTTGGCTTCTTGAGAAAGTTTGAACCTTTTGAACCCTTGGTTTTAGCTTCTTGAGAAAGTTTGAACCTTTTGAACCCTTGGTTTTAGCTTATTGAGGAAGGTTGAACCTTTTGAACTCTTGTTTTAGCTTCTCCAAGAAGCTTGACCCTTTTGTTTTGGCTTCTTAGAGAAGCTTGAACCCTTTGCTTAGCTTCTTGAGGAAGCTTGACCCTTTTGCTCTAGCTTCCTCAAGAAGCTTGGCCCTTTTGCTACAAGCTTCTAAGAGAAGCTTGGCCCCTTTGCTCCAAGCTTCTCCAAGAAGCTTGGACCTTTGTTCCTCTATAAAAGAAGAGCTCCTCTTCCATTGCAAGGGTTCCAAAAATTTTGCTAAGGCACAAGAGTTGTATCTCTCTCTATCTCCATATTTTGAGCTCCAAAAGTGTTGGTTCTTGATCCCTTTGCACCACACCTCATAGCCACACACCTCCACCACTCATCTAAGGTCCTTGGAGGCCATTTTCAGAGGTTGAAGGTCTGGTTTTTTGGTCTCAAAGCTGCTGGTTTTGCTGAAACTACAAGGGTAACACACTTTATCCTCTTTTGGTCTTTATTTTGCTTCATCTTTTAGTCATACTTAGAAGCATTTTTAAGCTTTGTCATAAACTGA
Source organism: Camellia sinensis (assembly GCF_004153795.1). Classification (NCBI taxonomy): domain Eukaryota; kingdom Viridiplantae; phylum Streptophyta; class Magnoliopsida; order Ericales; family Theaceae; genus Camellia; species Camellia sinensis. Next base: position 1,567,166 of record NW_021024962.1, read on the forward strand.
AAAAGTCTTATTTTGAGCTCCTTTTGAAGTTTCTTTAAGATCACTTTTGTGTTTGGGATTGTTTACCCCCTCTTAGGCCTTGTTTGGTCACATTTTTGTTCCTTTTTTGTGAGCTTCGGGACCACCTTGTCTTGGCCTTCCCACCACTGAAATCTAGAGGGATTTCAGTGGTGGGGATGGTGCTTTAAGGTCCCAAGAAGAAGAGGGTCATCCCCTCTCCTTGTTGTCTTCAATAATGGTCATTTTAGCCTCATGTGTGAGCACATTTCTTAAGTTCATATTGGCCATGTCTTAGGTGGTATTTGTGCTTATTTTGCCATGATATGGCACTATTTTAAGTTGGTTTAGACCCACCATGCATGCTTTGCATACTTGTCATGTAATGCCATGAAATTGCCTTAACATGCTTTGTGCATTGAGCCTTGTTTTTAGCATGATTTTGGCTTAGCTTTGTGAAGCTTTTATGCATGTTTTGATGTGCTTGAGGTCTGATTTTGGTTATTTTGGTCGTCCATGACTTGCTTTGTATAGCTACCATGCAATCTCCCTTGTAGGCCTTGAGTGTTGACCCCTCTAGCATGTTATCCTTGCATCATTTCAATGGTTTGGCACCACTTATCATGTCATTTCAGTCCATATAGCATGCTTGTATACTCGCATTTATAGCTCCTTTATGTTTCAAAAGGTTTGTGTTTTACGCTCCATGTTTGGACCTTTGTGCATGCCTTTAGACTTAGTCCATTTAGATGCCATCTAGGTGTGTCTTTGACCTTGTTTTGGTCTGCCTTGGGGCTGTTTTGAGTCCCTTTGGCCCTTTGAGGCTTGGTTGGCATGGCCATGGTTTAAGCCCCTAGGTTAGCTTTGAGCCTTGGACCTTGTTTGCATGCTTTGATTGCTTTGTTTAGTTGGTTTGGCACCATCCTTAACATGATTTTCATAGCTTGATATGTATGCCATATGTCCATGTTAATTTTCTTTTAAGTGTGCTTAAAAGTTGTCTCTTTGATGCTTAAGTGTTGGTCCATTTGCATGCATGTTTGTATGTGTATTTGCCCCTCATTCCATAGCATTTTGGCCACTGTTTTGGGCCTAGTAGAGAGCCGTCCATCTTGGTGTAAGACCATCCCTTGCATGTTGTTGCATTCTTGCCTTACATGTTGTTACATACTTGGCTCATTAACATGTTGTTGCATGTTTAATTGCATTTGGCATGCTTGAATGATTGCATATCTTGTCCCTTTACATGTTGTTACATGTTTGCCTTGCATGCTTGAATGTCCATATTGCATGTTTGTCTAGGTTGCATTGCATTTGGCATGCTTGTTACCTTAACATGATCATGTTGCATTAGTTTTGCTTGCATGCTTGCATCCCATCCCTCTTGATCAACCATGATAGAGATTGGGGGCCTTATGTGTTTATGTGCATTTCATTTGATATTGAAATTGCACACTTGGCCTCTTTGGCCATCACGCATTGAAATGCGCGATTGGTGGCCTGAGAGTCGAGTACCATACTCCCTTGAGTCTTAAACGTGATAGGGAGGTTGGTTGTGCAAACATTTGCTTTGAAATGCATTGCCATGTCTTGTCTGTCCTCTGCTGCTGTCAAATAGGTTTCTGCAGGAATAGATGGCCGATCAGCCATCTCTAGTGCCGGCCGGCTATCCATATTTGGCCGAGAGCTTCATTTGTGGTCGATGACATCATATTTGTCAAACAGGTTTTTGCATGCGTTGCATTAGCCATCTTAACATGAGCTAGGATCATACATTTGATTACTAACTTTTGTTTTGGCTCGGAGTACTAGGTAAGCTTTTATGCTTTAGCATCCTTGCATGTGTGTGAGTGACTGCCATGATAGCATGCTTACCATGAGGCTATTTGCTTATGTGATATAACTGTCTGAATGCCTGTGGGTGAAGGTTGGGTCATCTGAACTGGAGTAATGCATTGAATACGAGTTTTAAGCCCACTTGAGAGTGGCAAATCACCCTATTTTTCTAAGCCCACTTAAGGGTGGCAAAAATCCGCAGTTTAGCCTACTTGCAAGTAGCAAACCGTTTTTCAAAATGAATATGCAATGCTTTGTTCCAACTTAGGCGACCTAGTCTATACTTGTATGCTGTGTGCATCACATAGTAATTCTAGGCTAATAAACCAGAATAAGAGCACATGTGTTTTCGAAAACCAGATATCATGTTTAGTAGTGGCCGATCTTTGATCGGGCGAGCGGGGGTGCTCATAGCTGACCTTCCCCAATCGTACCCAAGTTCCCGAGCCGAGGCAACTTTGGTGATGACGGACAAGTGGCCTTAGGCACGAGTCAGGGTTTCCTAAATTCCCCCAAAATAAAATATTTAGGTGGTGACTCTGTATCTGGCAAAGCAGTCCATGTTTGGCACTTCTTTCTAAAAAATCAGTTTTCCAAAACGATTTGCCAAATTTGGACTCTTTGGTGATTTATCAGTCTTGTATTGCACTTTGCAAGATCAAATTAAGAACCGTGACATTTGAGTCCGAACTGTAGTGAGCCCAAATGAACAAAACGGGGGATTTTCCCTAGGACGTTCGGGGACGTCTACAGCTGCTGACCAGGTATTGGCTTGGGAAACACCTGCCGACCACCCTTTGTGATGGAAACTAAAAAAGGTGGTCGGCCTGCCAGGAAACCTGGTCGGCCGACCACTTTCTGCCCCTGGATTCTGGTTTTTCCTGCAACAAAGGCAAGAGGGAGAGAAAGCAAGGTATTTTCAACATATGTGTGCAAGACCACTCTCCCCGTCCTTGCACAAGCTCAAGGGAGTGTAGACCTCGATCCTTGTGCCACCAATCACGCATCTCGATGCATGATGACCGAGAAGTCGAATTGCAAGACTCAATGGGACGTGAATGCACATATAAGCAAGTAAAGCCAACAACTCTATCATTGATAGTCAAGAGTGTCGGCAACTGGAAATTGAGACACGTTTCGTCACTTTAAGTACGAAACGTCCCTCGTCTCCTGTGTTTGGACTAACTCTTACTCCAAACACAATGCAACAAATAAGGATGGCATGACATGCACAAATGCAACTAGCATGCAATCCTAATACAATGCGACCTAATCGTGAAAACATGCAAGGATGAGATGCGAGCATGCTACCAGCATACACAATGCTATGAACCATATGGCATACACAATGCGACTAACAACCTAGCATACGCAATGCACACACGAAGATAGACATACACAAAGGCATAATCAAAGCATATACAATGCGATGGTCAAACATGCAACAACATGAACCAAATGGCATACACAATGCAAGGTGGACTTAAACCAATATGAGTGGACCTCAGCTACACTCAAATCAGTGGCCATGTGAGGAAAATGAGACAACCAAAATACATGCAAACATGCACGAATGCAATGGACCGAACCTAAGGCATCAAATGCCACTCTACCAAAACATGGCAAGGGATGAAAGATGGCCTACAAACATGCAATTTCCAGCTCTGAAACATGCTGCACAATGGTTCCGAATCATGAAAATATGTCACACAATGCATGCTAGATGGCCCGGGTACCGAAACTAGTGAAGCGGGTTACACTAGAGGTACACAAAGCAATGCGCCAATGGCAAAACCAACCCCAAACAGACCCTAGGTAGGTCTGAAAGAGTGGGGAAATGGCCTAAAATGATGGCTCGGAATGCAAAGAAATGGAGCTCATTCAATGGTCAGTAAATGAGGCATACAAGTTCGACTCTCAAACGCATTTAAAGAGTACAAAACAAGGGAATATGGCATTCACATAAGCTCTGAAATATGATGTATAATGGCCCCAAAATAAGAAAACATCTTAGTATATGCATGTAGTGGACCTCAAAACTCAAAGCTAAGCATGGACACTGAACTACAAGCATGCAAAACAAGCATCATTCGACCATGATACCCAAAACTAGAGCTAAGGCAGTCCAAAATATGTACAAAATCAGTTTAAGGTATGGCCAAAAAGTGCTAAAATCAAGGGTCAACAAAGCATGCAAAGAAAGCTAGTGAACCATGAGTTGTACTACAACTATATGAAGCATATGAGAGCTCACCAAACCAGCCAAAAAAAGAAGTATGCCATGCCAAAATATGCCCAAAAACCCACTGAAACTCAGTCAATGCATGCAAGAATGATAGGCTCCTTTGGAAGGCCATGCAAGGGGTTATTCTACACATGTATGATGGACACACAAAATGGCAAAACCACCTCTGGAAAAGGTTATGAGGGTCCTAAAATCCACCAAAAAGGTCCTGAAATTAGTCTAGGAAGCATGCAAGTGAAAGCCCATTTGAAAGACCTTGAATAGGATTGCTCTACACATGCATAATAGACACTTTATATGGAAAAATGGGCTCTGGACAGAGTTCATGCAGACCTTAAAACTCACCAAATAGGGCCTGAAACATGGCTTCAAAACATGCAAAGTGGAGCTCCTTTGTAAGGCCAAAAGGGCCAACAAACAAGGCAAGGAGAGAGGGGGTCACCCCCCTCTGATTTTGGCTCTCAAAGTAGTATGCTAGCCACTAAAAATACACTAGATTTCAGTGGCTAGAAGGCCAAACAAAGCACAAAACCAAGGCCTAGATGCAAGGCTCAAAATAAGATGCAAACAAGCATGCAAGGGGGTAGATGACCCCCAATAGAAAAATGACCTTAAACAATCTTCAAGAGGAGCTAAAACTATGGCTTTTTTCATTTTATGTCAAGGCTCAAAAATGCTTGCAAGTAAGGCTAAGATATGAAGTAAAATAAGCCTTAAAAGAGGGATGGAGCATACAAGGGGGTAGATGACCTCTAACAGAAAAATATCCTTAAACAAACTTCAAGAGGGACTCAAAATAAGACTCTTTTCAGTTTATGTCAAACCTCGAAAATGCACGCAAGTATAGCTAAATGATGGACCAAAATAATGCTCAAAAAGGGGAAAAATGGTTACCCTTGAACACTAGCAGAAACCAGCAGCCTCTGGACCCGAAAACCCAACCTTGAACCTCTGAAAATACCCTCCAAGGACCTTAGGTTGATGATGGAAGTGTTAGGCTATGAGAGGCGGTGCAAAGGGGCCAAGAACCAAGGAATTTAGAGCTCAAAAGAGAGAGATATAATGAGAGATATATTGTTTAGCCCTAGCAATTTTCTTAACCCTTTCAAGTGAGGGATATGGTTTCTCTTATAGAACAAAAGGTCTAAAGCTTCTCAAAAAAGATTCAAACCAAGGGCCAAGATACTCCATACACGTGTATGGAGGATGCAGTAAATGCTTCCCAGCTGGCACAGCTAGAACACACTCACTGAGACAAACAGGATTGGAGCTGGCCGACCCGTTCAAGTGGTCGGCCGACCACTTGACCTGGTCGGCCGACCAGGTCAAAAGGGTCAAGGTGGTCGGCCACCATCTAGAATGAAGCCCCAGAAGTTAGCTTTCCAATGGCACAAATCTTGCATTAAAATTCCATCTGTGCAAAACGTTATGCCTGTTTTGGTGAAGCCGCGCAGATTCGGTCCAACCGGGTTGATGCCCTACTTCAACCAACCATATCTCCCCCGTCTGGACTTGGCTTTAGCAGATTCTTGAGTGAAAAATGAAGCCCCGGAAGTCTTCTTTCCAATGGTGGTGGCCTCATAGCTTAAATCCAAGTGTATAAATAGATAAGCCTGATTTAGCGAGGACCGCTCGACTTTCTCTTAGCGATTCATGCCCATCCTCTTCCTCAACTAGGTTTCTTCTCTCCACTCTTCTTTTCTTCAACTCCAAACCCTTGAACAAGGTGTTTTGAAAGATTTTTCAAAGATCTCATATCTCTTTCATTCATTTCCACTTTGCCCTTGCTCGATTTACCGAAAAACGCGACATTTAACAAAATGCGAGCGTCGGAACATCGTAGAACTTTGTTTTCAAAATGTTTTGAAAGAGAGGGTTTCAAGTCTAAAATCTTTTGATCAAGATTGTTTTAGTCCAAAAAAAGGGGTATGAAGTTGAGATTTGACTCTCTCCTTGCCGAAGAAACTGAACCTTTGCCCTGCACACCTTTCTCCATCAAGTAAATCATCAATAGTGCCCAAGTCTTAAGGGCAATAAAAAATGGGGTGTCTACAGTGTCCGAGGTAGGCTAACAACAAAGTCCATGGTTATGTGCTCCCACTTCCATTCCGAAAAAGGGTGAGGTTGAAGTAAACCTGCCGGTTTTTTGGTGTTCAGCCTTTGTTGATACTGAAGGCATTTAGACACATATTCTGCAATCTCACGTTTCATATTTGGCCACCAATAACTCTGTTTTAGGTCCTGATACATCTTGTTGTTACCTGGATGCATAGCAAACATCAATTTATGAGCTTCATCGAGGATTCTCCGCTTTAACTCAAGAATATTCGGAACACACAATCTGTTTTGGACTTTCAACTCTTCATTTACAATACTATATCTCGGCTTCGGATTTGTTTCAAATTCATCAATTATCTTTTTGAGGAATTCATCCTCCTTTTGTTTTTGTTTGATCTCATTGATGATTTTGGGTTCGCTAAAATGGCGGCCATCAATCCGCTTTGCTCATGTAATACCACATCAATCTCGGATTTCTCAAAATCTTGCAAGATTTCTTTTTGTTCAGTAACTAGGCAAGCTAAACTCCCCATTGATTTTCTACTCAAGGCATCAGCAACTGTGTTGGCTTTCCCAGGGTGATACTGAATTTGAAGATCATAATCTTTTGTTAGCTCAAGCCCTCTCCTCTGACGCATATTCAACTCTTTTTGAGTAAAGAAATACTTCAAACTTTTGTGATCTATATAAACTTCACATTTTGCTCCATACAAGTAGTGCCGCCAAATTTTCAAGGCAAATACAACTGCGGCCAATTCTAGGTCATTTGTCAGGTAGTTCTTCTCATGTGGCCTTAATTGTCGAGAAGCATAAGCAATTACCCATCCCTCCTGCATTAATACACAACCCAGACCCTTATAAGATGCATCACTATAAATCACAAAGTTCTCTGTACGTGTTGGTAATGTTAACACTGGTGCAGTTGTCAATCTTGTTTTTAGTTCATGGAAGGCAGATTCTCTTCCATCATTCCATTTAAATGGTTGCCCCTTGCGTGTCAACTGAGTAACAGGCATAGCTATTTTTGAAAAATTCTTGACAAACCTTCTATAGTACCCAACTAACCCATGAAACTGCAGACTACTGTTACATTTGTTGGTGTAGGCCAATTTATAATTGCTTATATCTTCTATGGGTCCACCAAGATCCCATCTCTGTTGATGAAATGCCCTAAAAAGACAACCTCATCCAACCAAAATTCACACTTCGTAAGTTTAGCAAAATAATTTCTTTTCTCTAAGTGTTTGCAAGACAGTTCTCAAATGTTGTTCATGTTCAAATCTATTCTATAAATATATCAAAATATCATCGATAAAAACCACAACAAATTCGTCAAGATAAGTCTTGAAAATCCAGTTCATAATGTCCATAAATGCTACAAGTGTGTTAGTCACTCCAAACGGCATAACAAGAAACTCGTAGTGACCATACCTTGTTCTCAATGCAGTTTTCTCAACATCTTCTGCTTTCACCTTCAACTGGTGGTAGCTAGATCTCAAATCAATTTTCAAAAAGAGTTGTGAACCCTGTAACTAATCAAATAAATCGTCAATTCGGGGTAATGGATATTTAGTCTTTATCGTTACCTTGTTCAGTTCCCGGTAATCAATACATAGGCTCAAAGTCCCATCTTTCTTTTTCACAAATAATACAGGTACACCCCATGGTGAAGTACTTGGTTGGATAAACCCTTTGTCAAGTACGTCTTGCAATTGTTCTTTTAATTCTTTAATTTCAGCAGTAGGCATTCTATAAGGGTTTTTTGAGATAGGTTGAGTGCCTGGCACAATATCAATAGTAAATTCTATCTCCCTGTCAACCAATTCCCCTGGTAATCCATCTGGGAACACATCCAAAAATTCTCTAACAATAGGGATACTGTTCAATTCAATATTCACAGATTGTTCAGACAATACACTACAGGCGGTTTAAACACAACCCACTTTGTCACACAATTGATAGTGGCACAATATTTCGATAGCCAATCCATACCCAGAATTATATCAAAGTGCCGAATGTCCAAGAGTAACAAATCCACATATAAGATAGTATTGCCAATTCGCATATTACAAACACGGTACATAGATGTACACAGTACAGATTCCCTAGATGGGGCAGATACATATAGAAAATATGGCAATGATTCTAGGGGTCTAGTCAATCTAGATGCAAATATAGTAGACACAAAGGAATGTGTTGAGCCGGAATTAATTAACACAAAAGCATCTTCATTGCATATAGAGATAGTGTAGACCTGACTTTCTCCGCGCGCCCCCCTTTCGGAGAGGGCGCGAATAGGTCTTACTATAGTTCGAACTCTTGTCACGGTTCTAAATCTAATCGCACAATGTGGAATGTGAGACTGATAAACACCAAAGAGTCCAAATCTGGCAATTGGATTTGGAAAATCGACTTTGAATCAAAAGCGCCAAACATGGACTGCTTTGCCAAATTACAGAGTCGCCACCTAAATATTTTATTTTTGAGAAATTTAGGAAACTCTGACTCATGCCAAAGGCGACGTGTTCGTCATCACCAAAGTTGCCTCTGCTCAGGAACTTGGATACAAGAGGGGAAGGTCCTGAAATGAGCACCCTCGCTCACCCGATCAATGATTGGCCTCTACTAAGCATGATATGTTGTTTTATAAACACGTGTATTCTTATTTCGATTATTAGCTAACTTACTATGTGATGCACACAGCATACAAGTGTAGACTCGATCACGAGAATTGGAACAAAACAACTCATATTTGTTTTTGAAAATGGGTGGTTCAGTACAGCATAGCATGTGTGCATGTTTTCAGACTCAAACAGATACCGGGTGCCGGTGCACTTAGAGTGAACTACAACGTGTGATGTGTCGGCGTGTTTGAGTGGTCCAGGACAAATACGGCATGCGTGCATATTTTCAGACTCAAGCCAATACCGGGTACCAGTGTGTATGCAGTGAAATACTGTGTGCGCCGTGTGTTTGGGTGATTCAAAGCCAGTGCAGTGTGTGTGCATGTGTCAGTCTCAAACAGATATCAGTTGCACGTATGTTTACAATCAACTACAGTATACAGTATATCAGAATTAAGCAGTTAAAGAGCATAACCAGCTACGGCAGTTTTGCATCCTACATTGCAGAAAGTAAAGCAGAGAAGGAAAGTTACCTCGAAAGCGCCGAAGGACAGGTGGGAGGTAGGCTCACGCAGTAGTAGCTCGGGTGGCACGTGCCTATCAAAGCTCCTGAACTGGCATAGTCCGTCAGGAAGTATCACGTGAACCGCGGGCCTGTAGGTCTCTAGATCGAACGGCCGGACGCAGAGTGGCAAGGGCTCGGCCTCAAGGTCCATCTCGTGCTCTGGAGGGATCCCGCCCTGTGGAAGGTCATCCGCCATCTCGAAGAAAATGTGAAAATGGCCGGAAGACAGAAAACTGGGCAAGAATGCGAAAAGTCAACAAAAAGTCAAATCCCGAGTGGGTCGAAAAGGGCCGGAAAAGTCGGAGTGTGGAAAAGATATAGAGATCGAGAGGAACTCGAGGGAAACAAGCCTTGAGTGGAGGAAATTAAAAAAACAAACACCGAAATGAAGTTTCGTTCAGTTGAAAATGTCCGAAACGCGAAGGAGATCGCGAATCGAACAACGAAATGGGAGCTAAAACGCAAGAAAACGAGGAGATTGAAGGACGAAAACACTCTAGAGAGAGAGAGTCAATTTTCGAGTAAGAGGATGTGAGAAATATAGGGCTGGAGGCCCTATATTTAAAGACCCGCGGCCGAAATGTCAAAACTACCCCGAACAGGGAGTTTTTGCCGGTCGGCCACACTCTTTGCCGGTCGGCAATATATTGTGCCGATGGAATTTTATGAAGGCCGATGGACGGCCGGTGATGCATTCTGATGGCCGGTGGGCATCTGGTGGCCTCCTACAATGGTTTTTGATCCTCCTACATCCTTGTTTGGGTTATATCTGTTGTTCAGGGCCTTCATTGCTCAAAATAGTGCAGAACAGTGCATCTCCGACGCTCAGCCGGCCTCCGTTTTGACCTTGGATCGTGCCCTCTGTATGTAGCACTCAAATTCGTACAAGGTGTATCCTTTCCGTATCCTTTTGGCTTTTGAAAAACTCGAAAGTTGTCCCCATATGCATTTGGGCATGCATTCAATTATGCCGTTTAGCGCATTGCACTGCCTTGCGCATCGCATTCCATTCGCGTTGTCCAACGCATCACGCCGTTTTGCGCATCTTACTGTATTTGGCATACACTCATTGTTCGCGCTATTTTGCGCACCTCACTTGCATTGTCATGTATACATGGTAAATATTGCACTGTCATGCATTGTAGAAAACAAACATGCATTGTCATGCGTTTCCATTATAGCTTGCATGCATCCGTTGCATTTTCCCCAGCAGACCGCATCATACTGCATTATCATGCATTTTTGTTCCATTGCATATTTGTAAATATTGCATTTTAGATTGCATGCATTCATTGCATCACCTTCCATCTATGGCTTGCGCCTTTCCATGTTGAGCTTGGTCTGGTATGTGCCCATACTTCTCGTGTCAAAGCATAGTTCAGTGGACCGTTCTATGTTAGCCGCGGCTTGTTTGTGTACATGCCTTTCCTAGGCAAGATTTGGTTTGGCCCGCGTGCCATTTCCATTGCATTTTAGATTGTATGCATTCATTTCATCACCTTCCATCTATGGCTTGCGCCTTTCCATGTTGAACTTGGTCCGGTATGTGCCCATACTTCTCGCGTCGAAGCATAGTTCAGTGGACCGTTCTATGTTAAGACACGGCTTGTACGTGTACATGCCCTTCTTAGGCAAAGATTTGGTTCGGCTTGCGTGCCTTATCCATCGTATCTTTTCCATCCCAATACACATTCCTTGCGTAGACCACATGTTTTACTTGCGTAGACCGCATATTTTTGCTTGCGTAAACCGCATGTTTTTTCTTGCGTAGACCGCATGTTTTGCTTGCGTAGACCGCATGTTTGTTCAATTTCATTACTTGTGTAGACCGCATGTTTTGCTTGCGTAGACCGCATGTTTGTTTAATTTCATTACTTGCGTAGACCGCATGTTTGTAATCAAGTTTTACTTGCGTAGACCGCATGTTTGTTCAAATTTCATTACTTGCGTAGACCGCATGTTTGCACTTAATCACGTTACTTGCGTAGACTGCATGTTTTCCTTGCGTAGACCGCATGTTCGTAATCATGCTTTACTTGCGTAGACCACATGTTTTGCCTGCGTAGACCGCATGTTTGTTCAATTTCATTACCTGCGTAGACCGCATGTTTTGCTTGCGTAGACCGCATGTTTGTTCAATTTCATTACCTGCGTAGACCGTATGTTTTGCTTGCATAGACCGCATGTTTGTTCAAATTTCATTACTTGCGTAGACTACATGTTTTGCTTGCGTAGACCGCATGTTTGTTCAAATTTCATTACTTGCGTAGACCGCATGTTTTGCTTGCGTAGACCGCATTCTGTTGTTAAAATTCATTACTTGCGTAGACCGCATGTTTGCACTCAATCACGTTACTTGCGTAGACCGCATGTTTTCCTTGCATAGACCGCATATTTGTAAACAATTCCATTACTTGCGTAGACCGCATGTTCTGCTTGTGTAGACCGCATGCTTATGTTCGATTTCATTGCTTGCGTAGACCGCATGCTTATGATCAGTTTCGTTGCCTGCGTAGACCACGTGCTCCACTTACATGTCTGTGCTTTCACAGCATTGTTATGCTTCCCACTTGCTTTGCGTTGTCACGCATTTTCAAATACATTAATATGCATATTGTTAATCACATTGTACCTGTTAAGTTTGTTTTCTTTGCAGGCACGATATTGTATGTACGGTTCATTTAAGGCTGGTGCAACCAGACGAACCGCACAGGTATTTACACGTCTAGGAGACCTTAAATCCTTGGAAGGTGCAAGACCTTTAGTGCATTGATGTGCACAGTCCATTTACATCGTCATGTATCTTAAGGAGGAGCAAAGGGGATCTGGTAAGTCGCTCCATCCTGCCCTCTATATGACAGTACGGTGGGCAAGACAGGCCAGCCAGTCCCCCGTCCCCCTCGGGCTCC
>NW_021024962.1:1579816-1597289 GCF_004153795.1 Camellia sinensis
TTTTGAGAAGCCGACTACTGTTCATCTTCTTTTGCAGATATTTTAATACAGCTGTCTTGCATTTGGCTCCCCTCCATACGTGTATGGAGGGATCTCTCTCTTTAGAAGCTTGTCTTGTAAGCTTTACATGACAAGAAAGCTTTATAAAGGGAGGTCTTCTCTCTTGTTGAAGGGTTAGACATTTTAGACAGCCATTTTAGGGTTTTAAGTTCTAGGGTTAGGGTTTGTCTATATCCTAGCTCTATATCTCTCTTCCTCTTGTGTTTAGTGTGTGTGTTTAGGCTCACTATTGCACACAAACACATAGTGTTACACCTTCCCTTGGCTACTGAGGTTCTAAGAGGTTGTTCTTGAGGTTCTTGGGTGGTTTTGAGCTTGGAGGAGCAGCTGGTCCACCATTGTTGAAGAGGTCTTCAAGGGTAACAATCTTGCCCCTTTTTACCCCTTTTTTGCATTGCATTTTTGCCTATCTTAGAACTGTTTTTGAGCTTAGTGTATAATATAAAAAAGTTTTGTTTTTGGGCCCTCTAAATAGTTTGTTTAGAGTGTTTTGTGGTTTGGAGGTGTTTGACCCCTCTTAGGCCTTGAGAGGCCCCATTTTGTGCTATTTTGAGTGAGCTCCGGGACCTTGGTGTTTGGGCCTCCTCACCACTGAAATCTTGAGGGATTTCAGTGGTAAGGATGGTGCTTTGAAGTCCCAAGAAGGAGAGGGCCACCCCCTCTCCTTGTTGTCCTTGAAAAGGGCCATTTTTGCCTCTTTAATGAGCACCTAGCTAAGCCTCATGTTGACCATGCCTTGGCTTTTGTTTATGCTTATTTTGCCATGAAATAGCATTGTTGTATGTTGGTTTTGGTACACCATGCTTGCTTAGCATACATGCCTTGTAATGCCATTTTGTTGCCTTGACATGCCTTAGGTTGTAAACCATTGTTCTAGCATGTTTTAGGCCTGGCTTTGTGAAGCTTTTGTGCTTATTTTGCCATGTTTGAGGTCTGTTCTTAGTCATTTTGGTCGGCCATGACATGCATTTTATGCCCCCCCCTTTGCATTTTTGGTTTGTTGGCTTTAAGTGTGTGAACGTATAACATGCATTCTTGCATTGATTTAGTGGTTTGGAACTATCCACCATGTCATTTCAATCCACTTAGCATGCTCATACGCTTGCATTTCATGGCCCTTTCGATGCTTCAAGACTTGATGTTACATGCTTCATGTTTGTGCCATGGTGTATGCCTCTAGGATTAGGTCATTTAGATGCCATCTAGGTGATCCTTGAGGCTTACTTTTGCATGATTTGGGACTGTTTTGATTCAATTTGGTCATTTGCTTCATGACTCATATGATCATGTTTCAGGTCCTTGGGCTTGGTTGCATGCATAGCTTGCATTGGTAGGTTGATTCGGCATCATTTCCTACATATTTTCAAGGCTTATAATGCATGCCATATGTCCATGATTATTCCCTTTTAAGTGTGCTTAAAAGTAGTCCTTTGATGCTTAAGCGTTTACGCCTTAACATGTGCATGTATGTATGTGCGTTTAGTCCCCATTTCATAGCACTTATGGCCACTGTTTGGGCCTAATTAGAGCTGCCTAAATCATGCTTAAGTCCATCCTTTGCTTGCTTGCATGCTTATCTTGCATGTTTGTTTGCATGTTCGTATGTACATCTTGCATTCCCATGTTGGTTTGATGGGAATTGGGCTTTGGTTTGATGGTTGCATTGCATCTAGTATGCATGTCTTGTTCCTTGATCTAGTGATAGGAATTGGGCTTTGGTTTGATGGTTTGCGTTGCATTTGACATCAAAACGTCCACGCTTGGTCTCTTGGGCCATCACGCATTGAAATACGTGATTGGTGGTCCGAGAACCAAGGACCATGTCCCTTTGAGTCATACACATGAAAAGGGGCTTGGTAGGTGCATACATTGCTTGAATTGCATTGCCATGCAAAGTCCTGTCCTCTGCTGCTGTCAAACAGGTTCTGACAGGCACTTTCTGCTGATCGACTGCATAGAGTGCCGACCGGCAACCCATCGATGGCCGATGGATGCATTCTTGGCAGATGACCACCAGATCACAGCTGGTGATGATTCCTTCCAGCCGGTGGCATTCCCCAGTATCCAGACAAGCAATTCTGAGACTTTGGCAGTCTTCAGAGGAGCAGAGCAGGGAAAACAGAGGCAGATTGCGCATGGCAGTGAATTCCCGAGCAAGACCAAGCATGCATTGCATCGAGCTCTCTTCCCGAGGTGGTTTACTATTTTTTCTAGCTTAGTTAGTTTGTTAACTAATTAGGTGATTTGTAATAATTAATTAGCTAGGTGAGCTAATTCGTTATTTAATCTGTATTATTCTTTCGATCCCTCTGAGTGAGGGTAAACTTGTAATAAGTGTGGGTGAGTGTGTGTATGTCTTCCAATCCCCATTTCTTTCTTCCCTTTTAGCCAACCTGCTTGATGGTTAGTAATAGGACATGTTTATTTAGCATACCTTATGCTACGCATGCGTGCATCATACATGTCTTGCATGCACCGGCTCGGTACATCATGCTAACTGCATTTGTACTTCAATTCCAAATTGAATACGTGCATCAATTGATTGCACTTCACATCCATGTTTAGGTTTAGCCGAGCCTATTCTAATTGCATCCTGTATGTGTTGCATTAGTCAATTTGACATGAACTAGGACCATGCATGTTGGCTAACTAGTTTATTGTTTTGGCATGGAGTACGATGTAAGTATTTTTATGCTTTAGCATATCGCATGCGTGTGAATGCTATCATAACAGCATGCTTACCATGTGGCTAGATGCTTATGTGGTAAACTGTTTGAATACCTATGGGTGAAGGTTGGATTGTCTGAGTTGGAAACACTCGTTGAAATCCCGTGTTTTAGCCTACTTGCGAGTAACAAATTCCAAAACATTTTTCCAAAACAAATGGATATGCAATGCTTATTTCCAAATTAGGCAATCTAGTCTATACTTGTTTGTTGTGCGCATAACATAGTAATTCTAGGCTAATAACCGGAACAAGAACACATAACGTTTTCAAAAACGGATATCACGGTTAGTAGAGGCCGATCTTCGGATCGGACGAGAGGGGGTGCTCATTGCTGACCTTCCCCAATTGTACCCAAGTTCCCGAGCCGAGGCAATTTTGGTGATGACGGACACGTGGCCTTTGGCACTGAGTCAGGGTTTCCTAAATTCCCTCAAAATAAAATATTTAGGTGGCGACTCTGTATCTGGCAAAGTAGTCCATGTTTGGCACTTCTTTTTCTAAAAATCTGTTTTCTCAAAACGATTTGCCAGATTTGGACTCTTTGGTTCAGATTAAGAACCGTGACACAAAATTGAGTCCGAGCTGTAGCGCGGGGTCCCTCGCGGACGTGCTACACATGTGTATTCTTATTTCGATTATTAGCTAACTTACTATGTGATGCACACAGCATACAAGTGTAGACTCGATCATGAGAATTGGAACAAAACAACTCATATTTGTTTTTGAAAATGGTTTTAAAGTGCTACTCGCAAGTAGGCTAAAGCGCGGATTTGCCACCCTCAAGTGGGCTTTAAAACATGATTTTGCCACTTCGCAAAGTGGGCTTAAAACTCACAATCATCAAGTTGTTCCAATTCACGCAACCAAGCCTTCACCCGTAGGCATTCATGCAGTTAATCACTTAAGCAAATAGCCTCATGAAAAGCACGCTATCATGGCAACACTCACACTCATGCAAGGATGCTAAAGCGTAAACACTTACAGTGTACTCCAAGTCAAAACAAAAGCCAATTAGAAATCATGCATGATCCTAACTATGTTACGATGCCTAATGCAACACATGCAAAAATGCAACTAAATAGGCTCAGCTATCTACTATGGCATATGAATACAACACTTTGATAACATGTATTCAAAGAAGTATTGAAATATGATGCAGTTTGAATGATGCACCGAGCCCGGTACATGCAATATGAATGAATGAATGATGCAAACATGCGAGCATAAGGTATGCTAATCAAAACGTGCCCTAATCTAACCACCGAAAGCGGATAAATAAAAGGGAGAAAGAAGTGGGGTTGGAAGACATGCACACACACACGCACGCTTATTACAACATTGCGCCCTCTTGAAGGAGGCTCCGAATAAATAAGCTAAGCTAATCTAAGCCAAGCTACTTATTACAAACCAACTACTTAACTATGCTAGCTAATTAATTATTACAAACCAAATAAAATAACTAATTACACAAACTAGCTCAAATATTACAACACTCGAATAATTAGCTATGCTAACTAATTAAAGTGATAAAGTGGCCTCGCAGGTGAGTGAGACATGCATGCTCGGTTGGCGTCCGATCGGAAATTCATTGCTTTGCCGTCAATTGCCTCTGTTTGCACGTGCCTTGTTTTCTGAACATAGAACCAACCTCCACATTGTTTCTGCTCTAAAATAGGATGATTTCTGCACAAAGTTGGACTGGTGGCTGGTCGGCCACAAAAAGTGGCTGCCTGCCACCTCAACTAGCCGATCAGCTAGTGAAAGTGGCCGGTTTGCCACCTGCTTTTCCAAGCTTCTGGTTTTGCTGCAACAGAGAACAACAGAGGCACAACAATGTATTTGCAAGGAAATGTGTGTACTGCCACACTCCTCATCATTTCTCAAGCTCAAAGGAGTGTGACACTCGGCTTTCAAGCCACCAACCAAGCATCTCAATGCATGATGGCCCAAAAACCAAGCTTGTACAAGCTGGGCGAATGCACAAACAATACAAAAAATGCCTCCACCCTATCATGCATGATCAAGGGTGCTGGTGACCAAGAAATGTGACATGTTTCATCACTTTGAGTATGAAACGTCCCACATTTCTTGTGTTTGGATTAACGTCCGATCCAAACACATGCAATGCTACACAAATGCTTATCTTGCACATGTTTTACTTGGTCCAATTCTTGTTTATAGATTTTACATTACCGAGCCATCCATTAACCGGTTAAGTCCAATGTGAAAAGTCCACTAATTGGAAAGATGGTCTAAGCCACAAGTGCCTTGAGCACGAAAGAGTTTTCATGCTGTTGGTTAGTAGAAATCCTCAAGGGAGGATTAGAACCATTAGGCGGAGGATTAGAACCATTAGGCAGACGAACCTCAATTCCACATTCAAGTCATCAAGGGGCTTAAGACTACTTTCAAAGCGAATGAAAGATTGAAACAATGGAATGCAATGACATACATTTCAGCACTAAAATAATATGCTAAGTGACTCAAAATCATGCAAACAACCCATGTAATGCATGTTTAAAGGCTCAACTCATTAAGCTAATGAAAGGGGTTACACCACAACCTTACAACACAAGCCTCAAAGGGCCAAACCAACTCAAAACAGAGTTAAAGCATGCCAAAACAAAGGGTAAATCATGCTGAAATTGAAGTTTAAGAGGGAAGAAAATCATGCGCACAAAAATGGCTCACAAGTAAGGCATAAGGCACAGCTCCCAAAAGAATTTAAAGAGTGATATATGTGAGAGTGTGACAGTGGAATATGCTCTGAAATCACATGTTAAATGATATCATATCATGCAAATAACTTAAATAAAGCATGCTAAGAGCCTTAAAACACAAGTCTAGTAAAGGCCAACTACACTATAGCTATACAAAGCAAGTCTCAAGGGACCAAGGCCACTCAAATTAGAGTCTAAGCATGCCAAAGCAAAGCCAAAAACATGCTGGAGGGGAGCCAATGCATGCTAGAATGATAGGCTAAATCATCAAGCACACTAGGCTAGTAAGCATGGTTACACCACAAGTGTAAGAAGCAAGCAAGAGATGTTCCAACCAGCCAAAAATAGAGTTATAACATGATGAAATAAGGCCAAAAACATGCTTGAACTAAGCTAACATAAGCCATAAAAAGATACTACTTTGTAGTGCTAACAAGGCATGGCATAGAGAGACAAGGATAGGAGGCCATCCCCTCCTATTTTGGGCCTCTAAACAAACTTTCTACCACTGAAATTTCCCTGGAATTCAATGGTTTAAAGGCTAAAACAAGATTGTTTTAAAAGCTTTAAAAAGTGATACAACACTTAGCAAACAAGCTATAAAGGAGGGTGGATCACCCCTAACTCCAAAAATACTTCAAACCACCATTTTTAAGCGTAAAAAAACAATGGTTTTTACAGTTGACAACTTGGCCAAAAACAACATGCAAAGGTGGCCAAACCAATGGATTAAAACAAAGCTTAAAAGAGGGTAGAGCCTTACCCTTGAAGCACAGCAATAAACAGAAACTTTTTGAGCTAAAATCAAGATTATAACTTCAAATAGGACCTCCAAGCACCTCAGTAACAAGGTAGAGGTATTTGATCAAGAGTCCCTTTGTAAAGGTGTAGAGAATTCCCACTTTCAAGCACTTCCAAGCACAAAATAAGAAATAGAGAATTCTAGAGAGAGAGAGAGAGAGAGAGAGAGAGAGGAGATTTTTTGCTCTAAAAATCTGAAACCCTTAGAAGGGGGAGGGACTTCCCCTTATATAGGAATACAAGCATAAAGCTTGTATTCATCCCTCCATACACGTGTATGGAAGATGAGCCTCAATGTTCAACAACTGGCTCAAAAGATCTAAAAATATCTAAAAAAGGAGAAAATTGGCCGTTGGCCAGTTCAGGTGGACGGCCGGCCACCCCCCCTAGCCGACCGACCACTTCAAGTGGCCTATAAGGGAGAAAAGTGGCCAGCAAGTGCCAAAAGTGGCTGGCAAGGCCTTCCCCTCCCCCTCCCCATTCTCCCCTCCAGGCAAGATGCATCAAGGTTTGGCTCAAAAACAAGGCCAAAACATAGAGTGTAAAGAGGTTCAAAGACAGGGCACTCGGCAGAGAGCTTCGAATACTCAAAATGAGCGCAAACATGCACAATCATCATGTGCACAAACGATGACGTGTGAGTCTTAAGGTCGGTCAAAAATGGAGTGTCTACAGATAGTACCTAGGACAATAGCTTCAGTATTCCGTGTGTCACTTGGGACTAGTGCAAAGACTCTCCCCTGTCTCATTGTGTCTCTGGTGACAGTAGGCCTCGCGGCATTGCCGGGTTTCGGGATGGATCTGGTTGAGCTAACGACTGGTTTTCTACCTTTTTGCTATTCTGTTTGGGTGTAATCCATTGCCATATGCCCCATTTTCCCACATCTGTAGCACGCCCCAGAAATACGGTAACAAACTCCATGGTGTTTCTTACAACATTGAGTACATGTTGGCGCCGTATTTCTAGTGGAGACCGAAGTGTTTGAAGACCCCGTGTTTTGTTTCTTTGATGATTTCTTTCCTGAGAAAAAGCCTTGCCTTTTAGCCTTCTAGTCGGCTGGTGGCTTGCCTCGATTGGCCATGTTAGTTTCTGACATTAAGGCTCGGTCTAACACATCAACATATGTGGGCAATTTCAGCACATTTACCCTTTCCAGAATGTCATTGCGAAGACCATTTTCAAACTTCCTTGCCTTTTTGTAGTCGGTATCAACTATATGTGGGAAGAATCTAGCCAATTCAGTGAACTTGGTTTCGTGTTCAACCATAGTCATATTGCCTTGCTTCAACTCTTTAAATTATGACACATTTCTATCACAGACACACTGATGGAAATATTTCTCATAAAAGAGCGCAAGAAACTGTGCCCAGTCAATGCCCTTGTTATCATCACGGACTAGCATCTGCCATCTTCTCGCTTCATTTTCTAATGTGAAAGTGACCAGTTGTACTTTCTGTGTCTCCAGGCATGGAAATACCTCAAATAATTTTTCAATACCAAGAACCCATGCTTCAGCCTTCAATGGGTCCACACCCCCATGAAACATTGGTGGCTTCATTTTCTTGAACTCTTTAATCAAAGCTATTGTTCAGTCATCATTTTGCAAATCTGGTATGGGTTGCACCGGAGGCAGGGGTTGCGAGTGTTGCCACTGTTGTTGCCATTATTGTTGTTGCCTTAGTATTTCTGCCATGTCTTGCATCATTCTCTCCATTTGGTCTAGTCAAGTAGTGGAGGACTCTTCTAGCTCGTCAGCTCTTGTTCTCACCATTATCTAATAAGACTTGCATTATATTTCTCATAGAAGATATGTACAATATTCATATACAAAAGAACAAAAGAGCACATTCGTAAAATTAGGCTATAGTTATATATATGATATAGCTGCATACTTCGAGTCACTTAGCAATTCCTCAATGCATTTCACACATATATTTATCATATGAATGCAACTTATGTCTTTTCTAGGCACTCTATCACTCATTTAGACATGTGTGTGACTTATTACTCGTGCTCTGATACCACTCTGTCATGACCCAAACTCGCCCCTATGGATTAGAGTCATAACCGACCAGTAATCATGAGATTACCTCTAGCCTTAGTCAGAAATCAAACCATATTTAATAATATGGGGCCAAACTGCAGAAGCAATACATGCACAAAATGTCCAACGAGCTGTGCATACATGGTTTAATCAAAAACTTTCTTATATACATGAAACAACTCACACCATGCAATATTTACGTTATGTATGTACTACATACATCCAGGATCATTCAAACAGTATCAACACCAAATTTCATGGTTGTACACAAAGTTGGTCATACATGACCATAAGAGAACAAAAACAAAAATAAGCCTCTTGCGTGAGGCGACCTTGGTTGACTCCTCAAAACTTGGTTTCTCATGGCTTACCGGGGTTAAGGCTGGACATCCCACTGCTCACCTACATACATATAAATAAAGAGTGAGCTAACGCCCAATGAATAATAATAAAGTAAAGAAGTTCATGAATGAGATTTGTTTAATCCATAGATTATAACCCAAACTTGTTGGTCGATACCAACGCAAAACAACCTTAGGTCCAACATATCATATATCTCAACCATATTCATATACTAAATGACCTTGGGTCCAACTCATACTTGGAAAACGACTCTTGGCCCATTACATGAAAACGACCTTGGGTTAATTCATAAGCAAAACGACCTTGGGTCCAACTAATCCATTTCCATATTTATGCGTATCATGATCATGTTCACATTCATCTACGCATTCAAAACGACCTTAGGTCCAATCATTCCCTTGTTCGGAACGGCATCTGTCCCGTTCAACAATTTTACAAAACGACCTTGGGCCCATTTCATATACATATAGAACGACCTATTGTCCATATAATCAAATACACAGGATGACCTTTAGGTCTATTTCATATTTGTTCAAAATGACGTTTGGTCCATTCAGGTGATTTCATCCTTATCAACTTCGTTATAGTCTTACACAATCAGACGAGGAGAATACTCATCCATAAATCAAATTCACAATTCCATAACACTTACACATGAGTGGTATTAACAAAAGTAGCTTATACAAACATGTCTTTACTAAAGTATTATTCGTTGTGTTCCAGTGCCTGATTCGTCCTTGCACTTCACCCCACACAATTCATAACACATTGGGTCATAATACAATTCAATCCGTTATTTAATTTGCCTAATGCTCTTAGGCTTCTTTCGTGTCCTTTAATTCATTTAGAATGTCCAATGCATGCCTAAGAGTGCTTAGAAATGAAAGAGAACAAAAAACGAATCATAAAATGACTTTTCAAAATTTCTAAAACAAGGCTCTCTGCTCGAGCGCAGCTTTGGTTGCTCGAGTGGACCCCTTCGGTTTGCAAAAGTACTGGTTGTGTGTAATTCATGCTTGAGCGGAGAACTTTGAGAAACAGGGTTCACTCGAGCGTAGAGTTTGCCACTCGATCCACAGTGCAAAACTCTACCAAACTTCTGGGAGCTCAACTTTTACGCTCGAGTGATAGTTTCCTCGCTTGAGCAGACAAGTCGAATTCTGGGTTTTCTAGAACTATGCTTGAAGCACAAACTTCATGTTTAAAGGTCCAAAACTTGCATTTTTGGTACAAAAACATGGAAAACATTATACAACATGAGAACATAAACAAACTGAGTCTAATTTGTCGAAAACCATGATCCAAATCCCAAATCATTTCACATTCTTCTTGGTATGTTCAAAGTTCATGCAATCAAGCTTCATATATTCATGGATTATGCATGCATGTGAAACGTAGACTCCAATTCCGTTTCCCATGATACAAATGTTGTTCAAAATCATGAAGCTCAACAAAGTTGTGCATTTAGTAACCATATTCTCCATGAATTTGTCAAAATGATATTTAAAATTCTCATGCATATATGATCTTATATGAATCCTTATCCTATCATCTTCAAATCATGCAATTAAGCCTCATACTCCTATTGTTCATGGATGCATGTCTCAATTGACTACCAATTCAACTTGTTTAACATGCTAAAAACTCAAATATGAAGAATCTTAGCAATTTGTTACATGCTCATACATATTGATCCCATTTTCATCGTTTCCAATTCAATTCCGTTCTAAACTTCATATCATCTTTGAATTCATTTAGTTATGAATGTAAACCCATCAATTTGAGTTCAATTACTTACCTAGAAGCTTCAATCTTCCAAATCTTAGCGAGTTCTTGAGTGAATTCCCTTCAATCCTCCAAGATTGATCTAAATTCCACAAATTGTGTCCTCCCTCTATATAATCGGCTCATTCTCTCTCTCTCTAGAGTGTGTTTCAGATTTTGAGCTCATAATATGAGCTTAAGTGCATATAGCTCCTACATATATACATATCCTTAATCAAACTTCATTAGCACTAGTTAATTGGGCTTAATTCACTCATATTGAATCTAATTATTTTGATCTGAATCAGTTTTTAATTAAGTTTCACAATAGACTCTAAAAATTATGATAATCACAATAATACAGTCAATTTCAGTTTCTATCGCCTCTACGGCCTTAAATTTAATTTTATAACAGAAAATCAAACAAATTTTTCCAACGGCAAACATATAGGAATTCAAAAACGCATATATTCATATAATTCGCATTCAAAATCATATCAAGCTCATAATTATAAGTATAGTTAAGACTAAATAGCATAACACAGAGTAGGGTTGTCACATTCTTCCCCCCTTTAGGAAGTTTGGTTCCTTAAACTTATGTTACCTTCCGTTGGAAACAAATGTGGGTAACGTTCTCACATTTCTTCTTCTTTCTCACATGTCACATCCTTACCATAATGTTCTTTCCATTCCACTTTGACCATTGGAATAGATTTGTTCCTCAGTTGCTTTACTTGTCGGTCAATGATCCGTTATGATCCGTTACTTGTACTCTATATTTTCATTAAGTGTTATTCGGTGATAGTCAATCGCGTGGAACAAATCTCGGAGACAGCCCCTCAACATTGACACATGAAACACATTGTGCATTTGTTCCATTCCCGGTGGTAAGGCAACTCTATAAGAAATTGGACCAAGTCTTTCCAAAATTTGAAATGGCCCAATGTAACAAAGTGATAGTTTACCCTTCTTGCCGAACCTTAATTGGTCTTTCATCGGATTTACACAGATGAACACATGATCACTGACCTCATATTCAAGAGGCATTCTCCTAACATCCGCATAACTCTTTTGTCGGCTCTAAGCTGTGTTAAGCCTTTGTTCAATAACTTTGATTTTATTAGTAGTTGTTTGCATAAGCTCGGGCCCAAGTAAGACCCTATCCCCAACTTCAGTCCAACATATTGCAGATCTACATTTTCGGCCATACAAAGCTTCATATGGCGCCATGTCGATGCTGGAGTGGAAACTATTATTATATGAAAATTCAGCCAATGGCAGGTAAGTCTCCCAACTCCCTTGAAAATCCAAAGCACACATTCGAAGCATATCCTCTAGAGTCTATATAGTCCATTCTGATTGTCCATCAGTTTGTGGATGGAATTCTATACTAAGCCTCAACTCTGTTCCCATTGTCGCTTGAAGACTCTTCTAGAATCTAGATACAAATTTCGGATCTCTATCTAACACAATAGAAACCGGAACTCCATGTATACAAACAATCTCATCAACATAAATGGTAGCTAATCGGTATGCATCATACGTGGATTTTACAGGGAGAAAGTGTGCAGACTTAATTAGTCTATCAACTATAACCCAAATGGAATCCATACCTCTAGGTGTCCGAGGTAAGCCAACAACGAAATCCATTGTTATATGTTCCCACTTCCATTTCGGAATAGGGAGAGGTTGGAGTAGACCTACCGGTTTCTGGTGTTCAACCTTAACTTGTTAACATTAAAGACATTTAGACATATATTCTACAATCTCACATTTCATATTTGGCTACCAATAACTCAGCTTTAGGTCTTGATACATCTTGTTATTACCCAGATGCATAACAAACATCGATTTATGAGCTTCATCGAGAATTCTCCTCTTTAACTCGGGAATTATTAATTACATATTTATTATCATGTTCCACAAATGTAGCGACAGACCCATATCCCTTTTCCATTTTCCCTTTTTCACCGACAATATAGCATGCAGCTCTATCCAATCCAGCGACAATATATATTAAAATTATCTCTACAATTCAGTCATAGAGGCAAGAAAAGCATATGCCACAATCTCAACACATATAACCTTACTATCAATATCCAACAGAAATAGAGCATACAAGCTTGTATCCAACCTACAACAATAGTATATCACTAGGAGCGCCGAAAGATATAGGCATTTCAATCTGGTATCACAGACTTTACGTCACAAACGATAAAGCATAGAGCTCTATCTTCATACTCAGAGCAATGCATAATGGGCTCTGTCCTCACGAGTACGACTCCCCACGGTATTCTTTTCCTCCGAAAATGCCATATTAACCCGTTTAGGACATCCCCATGTGATACCCCTAAACCTGCGGGGGGGCGTTTACCTCCCCTATCCCTCTCTACTCAGCCACGCACAATAAAGCCACTGTTCAATTAACAAGCACATTCTTTCAAGAGTCAATAACCCAGCAACATTTTAATTGATATTCTATTCCAACTGGTGCAAATCTAGATCCATGACACCCATTCCATTCATGAGTTTCTCAGTTTACTAAATCATCGCAGACTCGGGCCATGAAAATTGTCTACAACGAGTCACCAAATTTATCGCTACCACTGATAGCTTCCCGAGAGAGTTATTTCTCAAAATAACAGGAAAATAAATATGCACAATGGATATTCAACTTTCATACCATTTTCATTTCCTTCATAACCTCAAATTAACATATCCCAATGAACTTAAAACAATGAATTATTGAGTAAAATCAACTCTCCCAAATTATGAACCATAACTATCAATCCCTAGGCGTCCCATGTTTTAAGAACCAATCAAATGTATACACACTTTCCTATTTGCCATGCCAAACTACATTAGTTTATAAATGATTAAGAACCTGCCAATAATAGTAAAATAGCAACAAAACAAGCCCCAATACCTTTGACAACGATTTCCCGGCCACTCAAGGCCGAAACATTTCTCACAAACAATTAGCTCAGAATGCGTAAAGACAAAACGCTCATAAGAAGGGAAAAATTAATCCTACCATGAGAGACCAAAACTTCGGAGAGCAAAAGATGGAGACCATTGACAGTGCCCATAGGAAAACGACAAAACCAACTCCCAAAAACCCGCGTGATTTTCCAATATTAAAAGGAGTCCCTCCAAGACGGAGACAACTTATTTGGTAAACGCAGGTGCCCAATAGGGAGTACATACCCCTCCTACTAAACAAAGAGCCCTAGAGAACAAAGAAGTAGCTATCAATAAAAGAGGTGGAAGACCAACAATAGGGTTTTTGAAGAAACTGTCAGGAGGAGAAGAAGAGAACCAAGCAAAAAGGATAGCAAAATCACTTTCGGGTACTTAAACCCAGTCTCATTACCGCTCAGATTGAAATTTCTTAATAACACATCACCGCTCGATCGGCGGCCCACCACCACCAAAATGAGACTTAGCTCGTCCCCGCCAACTGAAGAGGTAGAGCAATTCTATCTTCATAATACGACTTGCAAGCAAGATCTGCAATAGATCCCAAGTGCCCTACTTCCTGCTCTGGAACCAGCGGGTCAAATAGCTACTCGACACCAGTTGCACTTTTTTTTTGCAGAACCAGCCTCTTCCGGCTCCTACACGAATCTCCAACCCTATCCTCGTAGTCCACATCACCTGGGCACAAACAATCGATAGTGGTGGATACCGTCTTCCAACTGAATGTAAGTCTTCTATAAGAAACGCTCGAAGGCGGAGCGCGCTGTCACCCGATCAACACCTTCCGCCGGGACCGTTAAGGACCAAAAAAATATGGCATATCTATTTGGTCTAAAACTCAACGAACCCAAAGTTAAACACCCGCTCGAAACAATGTCGCCATCATCCTATATTCACCTTCACATATCAAAGAATGAAAGGAGGTAAACACAAGAGTTGAATAAAGCTAAAACAAACTCTACCTAATGATCCGGACCACAGTCCAAATCACTATATCAAACAACGCTTAAACCCCGAATCGGCTCATACCTATCACAACAGTTCTTCAAAGCTACTCACTCTGTTCACTGTTAATCCATCATGATCAAAATTGGCCTGAAAATTAAAAATGGCATCTGAGTTATCACCGAGAAGGCACAAAAACCTACCCAATAATTTGACCATCCAAATAGGAGAAGATACTAATCTCACTGAGAAAAAGCCTAATTCTAAGAAAAAAGAAAAAACGAGTGAGATAGCCCATCCAATTACATGCGTCACAACACAAATAAACCAGGAGACTACGATGTGGAACTGAAGCAATATTAATATGAAAGAGAGAAGATCACTAAAAAACTCCTACACATCTTTGGAAACGCGCGCACTTCAAGATATCCAAAATATCAAAAAGGAAAAAAAAATAAGAAGAAATGCCTGGATTTGCAATATTAAGAACAAAAAGTACATAAAACAAGACTACGAAGTTGGAAAATTTGTGAACAAAAAATGACATTGATAAGCCCAATGGAACATATGTCGATCTACGAATCGAAGCTATTGCACAATGTCGAGCCTAATAAATTCAAACCCCGTAACAATCTTCCAACTCTAACACTCTATCACAGAAATAACCTTAAGCCTGTCCAGATCAAACTCTTTCATAGTTCTTCGTTATATCAAATGTGACTAATGGAAGAGCTATGAAACCGCAAAAGAATTCACTTATGAATATTTCGACATACAAAGAAGGTATTGAAGCGCTACTGTAGCTCTAGATTCATGTACAACATTCCTTCCGTATTTACCTTCTATCTTCAACTTCATAAAAGTGTACCAAACCTTTGTAAGGATCTTTCTTAAACTCTAAGATGCTTTTACAGCGTGTTTGCAGAACCTTTAGCAATTGGAAGACTGTAACAAGAAATGTCTGCAGTGAACACTGTTCAGTCAAGTTTAATTCAGATGACTTCCATTAACACAACTATATGAAATGTGGCTTTTGTACATTGATCCATAAAGGTTATATATACTTAAACAATTTGCACGATCAACATAATCACCATAAACATTGATAATAAACAAGCCGGTCATAAAGCATATGCAATCATGAAACTCACAATCAGAAAACGAAGTAATCGAATGAGCACACGACAAAGATTCACAACAATGTTGAGCGAAAGATATACAGAAGCGTGTGCCATTGCTATTTTAATCAACACAGCTATTGATGAACATTAAATTTACGTATGATCCTTATTTTTTGTTTATCCTGAGAGATTATAAAACCAAGTATATCCTTATTTATAAAGCTAGTAAAATACAGCTAACAACGTCTCAAAAGTCGCCGCCACTTCAAATGTGTTTACTAAGAGCATGATTGAAGCAGAAAAACAAGGCAGAACTCCAAACAAAATTAACATTAGATAACCTAGCATATCAAGCAGAGCAAATCAGAAACCGAAACTTTCACTTTTCTACTTAGCCACTCTTAAATTCAAGTCCATAGTATTCAGACTCGACATCGGACATGAATTGAAGCACTACAATTCAAGTTGAGTTGCTCCAAATTCGAGAACATTTTGAAAGACTATCAGTACCTAGCTCAAGCTAAACAAAGTTATCAATAGTCATTAATAACACATAAAAAATATACATCTGAGTACATATCACAACGCAAGAAGTAAAAATTAAGTACTAATACCTCCTTACCGACCGACATCTAAGTTCAATCACAATCGTCAGAAACATATGCTCGAATCACATTATTCAAAAATTTGCTCTCCACATCGTGATACGCAAGTATAGGTGAACACCATTCTTCACGTATCAAGCCATATTAAGATCGGGAAATCCAAGCATGCCCTCATAACAACCCAAATGCGTAGGGTATCATACTAAATTAATATTGCATATGGAACATACCACCACGCTCTGATATCAACACCAATTCTTGGACTAAGAATTTGCTCACAAAATTATGGGATTTCATTGTCTCTTCCTTCATTCATTCTGCACAAATACCACTCGTTAAAGACGGACCAGACTACACACACACAGTTCTCATAGCTTTCGAAACAGTTAATAGACTCTCAACATCTCACTCACTTCTATGCAACTTGTAGATCAGTTGAGCAAGTGTGGTCTTTCCAAAGTCCCATAACACATAGCATACACCGAACATAACCCCCACTCATCATCACATCATGATCGCCAATTATTGAGCAACATTTAATTTTCATTTCTTTCTCATTAGTGTTCCATAATTCTTGATTCATTCACTCATTTGAACTAGTTTGTTTCTCTCTCATCCAAACTTCTCGGTTTTTCCACCTTCCTCAGGTGAAACTTTTTTTCTCCCTGCAATTCGGCAGTCTAACTATTTTACATGATCATTGGATCTTACGTGCCCCCATTTTTAAACCGAAATAATAAGTAGGTTTCGAAGAGGAAGTGGCGTACTGGGACATTTTTATGCCTCTCTCAGAATCCATCTTCTCCTCAATAGTCGTCAGTGAACTCATGCCAGAGCATTGGTCTGTGCATCATTAAGCTGTGTCATTGAGCTTTCTCAGCCAATTCTTCGAGAGTTCCCTTCCTCGCTTCCTTTCTGCATCTTGAAGGCTGCTTGAATGGTACTTAGTTGTTGCTTTTTTAAGTTCTCTAGCTTATTTTCAACCCCGTATCCAACTCTTTCAGCACTAAAGGTTTCCAAGTTGCAAATTGATCTGAACAAGGACAGAATGAGTAAGATCGAGGCATCTTAAAGTTCATATTTTGAGGATTGGAATTTCGGAAGATTTCAAAAGGATTTTTGAGGAAAAGATTTGAATTTCATTTTCACCCAACTTTTGGAAATGTAATGACAAAGAAATGCAGACCTCAACATTCGTTTTTCAAGAATCAAATGGAACACGAGGCAGTTATTAGGATTGGTTTCATATTATGGTTCACATTGGGCTCCACACATGGTGTTGACTATCTGGCGGAGTCTCAGAAGGCATCAAGGCTTTCGACGCCGATTTAGAATAAAGATG
>NW_021024962.1:1597314-1685132 GCF_004153795.1 Camellia sinensis
AGATTCCATTACATTTTTTTCCTATCATTTTCTTTCTTTTCTTTCCTTTTTTTTTTCTTTTTTTTTTTTTTCAATCGTGAGCCTCTCTAATCCTTCATATATATATATATATATACACACTAGTTTTTGTAAATTTCTTTACTTTATATAAATATTGTGTTGTATATGATAATTGTTTATATGCAAGTAATTACTATTTGTTTGACAGTAGATATAGTACTAAAAAAAGGGTTCTTGGCACCATTCAAGGGCTATTGGTATCATCAATCGGCTTATCACAACTGACGATTACAGAACGACTACGAACGCTTTAATAGGACATACTCGTCGTTACGTAGTTACATCGAGAGGACGTTTGGGGCGTGGAAATTAAGGTGAGGTATCTTGAGGAACATAATGAATTACAATTTTCTGACAGTACAAGTTTCCTTATTTGCAGCATCAATGGCCTTACATATTTTCATAAGATGAAATAACCTCATTGATGAAGTAACGCAAAATATTCAAAAATAAAGCATGCGTATTTTGTAAAAAAACAAAATTTTTGGTAAAAATATTTGGTTATGAGTTTTAAAAATAGTTCATAAAAGATTTTTGAGCGAATTACACTAACAGTCCCTATAGTTTAGGGTTCATGTCACTTTACTCTTTAATTTTTCAATTGTAACATATTTGACCAAGAATTTTGAATGTTATTCCAAATAAAGACAATTGAAGATACCATTGCTCAAATTCAAGGGCAAAGTCGTCAATTTGATAAAATATAAACTAATTTGACAAAAAATAAAGATCAAAAAAATGCTTTTTAATTTTTAAAAATAATTTCTATCCACTAAAGATAAAATTATGTAAAATTGATAAATCTTTTTGACATTTATTTATTTATTTATTTTTACCAAATTAGTTTTTATTATGTGTTTGGATGATAATCATATAATGTGTGGTTATTAGGTTTTTAATGTGTAATCGATATATTTAATATATGAAATGCTTTTAGTTTTGAATTTTTTGATTTAATGAATTGGTTTAATATGATATCAAAATTATTGCCATATTTGACTTTTGAAAAAATAGAAACTAATTTAATGAAAATGTAAACAGCCACCATTACATTATAATCATCCAAACACATGATAAAAATTAATTTGCTAAAAATAAATAATAAATGTCTAAAAAATTTATCAATTTTTTTAATAATTTTATCTTTAGTGGGTAAAAATAATTTTTAAAAATTTAAAAATATTTTTTTAACATTTATTTTTATCAAATTAGTTTATATTTTATCAAATTGACAACTTTGCCCTTGAAATTGAGTAATGATATCTTCAATTGTCATTATTTGAAATAAAATTTAAAATTCAGAATCAAATGTGTCACATTTAAAAAATTAATGATCAAAGTGACACAAAGTCCAAGCTATTGAGACCGTTAGTGTAATTAGCCCAAAATTTTTGGAATTTTAAAATTTTAATTTTATTATGAGTTTTAAAAAGAAATGTGAAATTTTTTGATCAACAATCGTAATCTCAAAAAACAAGACGATTCAAAAAAAAAAAATTCAACATCCAAAAGCACAAAAAAAAAAAAAAAAAAAATTACAAGTAAAATTACAAAAAATGTACTCCATTGGTAGAGATTCCTGAGTACAAATGGATAAAGGGTTGTTTTTATTGCGTGTTATGATTGTAAGACGTGCAATTATAACGACAGGTGGTAACTGCTCAGCCGCTGCAGGGCCAATGAAAATAAAAAAAAAAAAAAAAAAATTAGCCTCTATTTGGTTGTGTTTTGTAATTATATTTGAGAGCATGAGTTATATTTTGAATTTGTGGGGTTTGAAATTATGATTTGAGTGTAAAACATTTGTTTGGCAAAGAGTTCTGAAAATAATTTTGAAAAGAGTTTTAATTTAAGTGGGGAATTATTGATGTGACATTTGATATTTGATACAAAAGTTTACAACTCATTACTAAACATACAACTCAAAATTATTTTAAAGCACATAAAAAATTTTAAAAATTTCCGAAAATGTTATTTTCGATTATATAAAAATTAACATATCAATTGCAAAAAAAAAAAAAAATCACTATTTCGATCAACCGGCCGGACGTCTCGTCAGGCAAAATTTTCAAAAAAAAATTCTGAAAAGCGACTGAGACAGAGCTCTCCGTAGAGCTTTCGAAACGTGATTTTAAAATACTAAACAAATATCATATTCAAATTCTGATGTAAAAAAACTAATTTGAAAACATAAACAAACAGAACCTTAAAGTCTCATCACACATCTTGCAACTTTATTGGTTAAAAAGTAGGGGTATAAAAGTAAACTTACATTTCTATCCATTATTTTAAATTATATTTTTTTTTAAAACGTTAAAAAGTTATCTCAAACATATATATTTTTTTTTTCTCTATTTTTTTAACTAAAAGTCAAAAAATAAACTTATATAGCACATTCCAAACAACCCCATACCCTAGGCTTTTGGAAGTCCCTAGGAATGTAAAATATTCAATTATGTATTTTTCAATGTAATCTAGTGAACAAGATGCATTTTTATTAGACGTCATACCTAGATTCGAATCTTCTTCTTTTTTTCTTTTTTTGTTTTGTTTTGTTTTGTTACAGGAAAGTTCTTATATTCCCTCAAAATGTTTTTTAGCTTGTCAAGTGTACAAAAATGTTCAATTTTAAATTGTCGAACAAGCTTTTAAATTGTGTTTGGACCTAAAATTTGCAACTAAAAAAAAAAAAGAAAAAAGAAAAAAGAATTAATTAGTGGGTTTAGTTTCAGTTTTTTGAATTTAATTTTTTTAGAACTGAGTTTTTTATTTTTTGTATTTTTTTTATTTTTAGTGAATGTTTTAAAAATTTTAATTTTTTTATATTTTTTTAGATGCACCTTACTTAGATATATCTAAAAAATAAAATATTTGCAAAAAAATATTTTAAAAAATTAATAAATATACAAAAGTACGAAAAATATATTGAATTTTTATTTTAAATTTTTGGTAATTTGTGAATTTTCTAAAGATTTTTTTAATAAAAATTATACTTTTTAAGTGTATTTATGGTAGGTGTGTCTAAAAATTAAAAAAAATGCTTAAAATATTAAAAAAAAAATCAGTAAAAGCAAAAAAATATGAAAAAAAAAATCCTTTTAAAAATTGAAAACAAACATGGTGAATCGGATTTGGCTAATCCTCCTCTCTTGACAGGATAAACATGAAATTCTTTTTCCTTTTCTGAAGGACCAAGAGATTGAATTTAGCCACAAGAAACAAACAGAAGATCCACATTATTTCCAATCAAATAGTCCATAGACAATATATCCGAAGATTAATAGTCCAATAAATTACAATCTCTCTTTATCTAATTTATCCAAACAAACACCTGTTAATGTATCAAAATGAATCCAGCTCGAATATTATTTGTTTTACAATTTTAATTGATTGGGCTCAAGAGCCTTCTTTTGGGCTTTTAAGACATCCATGCCACCTATTTGGGCAGTAAGCCATCATCGGCCTTTGGCCCAAAACCGCTTTCAACGGCCTACGTTTATTCTCATAAAAAACCACTAGGTCCGAGTGATTCTATTTACACTTAAATAATAATTCAATATGTCAAATTTAAATTTTTATTTTATAATAATATAAGTTTACTAATAAGATCAGTATACATTAAACTTTAAAATACAAGATATATATATTTTTTCTCATGATACATCATAATCACTTATATATATTCTTGATATTTAAATTTATTCATCTTCTTTTTCAAATTTTAATTATTTTCTTTTCATCTTTTTCCTCATTCCAAAATTCCAATTCACGCACCAAAATTCACCATAAATCAGGTTTGCAAAGAAGACAAAGCTAGAAGAATTGATGAATCAACATTAGATGAAAAAGAAATAGGCAAGCAGCCGGTATGGTGGTCGGAAGAAAAATAACTCTTTATTTTTATTTTTTTTCTTGCCAATGGTGAATAATAGAACAATTGGTATGGCCGGAAGAAGGGCGAATCAGGCTGGTAGTCCGAAGTAGTTGGGGACTAGCTGGAAAATGAGCTAAAATGTGTTCACATGTTCACTGTACTGCTTTCTTCTTAAAACAGTGTGTAACGTCCGGTAACCAAACGGGATTCACAACAATGACAAGAATAATACTGTTGCATTTGGTTTTCCTTTTCAGTATTTGCCCATGACGAGAATGTAGGAGTACCATTGCTGAGAAGACCGGGAGATAGTCATTTTTGAATTGATTTATTTATTATTCAGATGTATCACAAATTATGATTTTATCGGTAATTTGTGAAAATATATAGGAAGTATTGAGAGTAAATTATAATCCTAAATAATTTAATAGTGAGTACTAAGAAATTTGATGTACTAAATGATTTTTTTAGTGCAAATAAAATCCCCTGAAACCTCCAACTCAAGTAAAAATAAAATATCCATTTTCGAATATTTAAAATTTAGGAACACTTACGAGCATGTCTTATTGACTAGACTTATTTACCTACAAGTCATGCTCCTTTTTTCATCTATCAATATTTCCAAAATGCCCCCCCTCCTTCTGCATCCTCAATTATCAATACTGTCATGACTCTCTCTTCTCTCATCAACAATCATCTCTGGTCCTTGTCTCTAACCACTGGCGAACACCTCCAACCTCTAGTGATATTTTTTTGGTAATGTTTTTTGACAATTATCACACTATTTTTTCTAGCAAAAACAACATCTTTCTTTACTACGTTACAACTTCTACTACCTCCTTAGATCTTGTGATGGCAAGAGACAGATAGGAGCAGAAGGAAGATGATAAAAGTCAGTGATAAATGTAAGACTGATAAATTTATTACTGTAAATTTATTCATTAATATCCAAAATTTACAATAACATATCTGTTTCAACCAGATCTTCACAAATAGATTGATGGAAATCCATCGATATGTACACACACATAGACGATCTCATTGGTATGAGTTCCAATGACCATGTCATGGCTACATCTTGATAGGGATGAAGGATACTGTACCAGATTGACATCCAAAATAATACATCAACATTTGAAATGGCCAGATCTAAAGTCACCGATGAAGATCGGAGATAGAAATGGCTCGATCTGAAATCATCAGTGATGGCAATAAATGAAGAAGACGATGGTGAAAAGTGTATGGCGTTGATGTGCGTGTGTGTGTGTGTGAGAGAGAGAGAGAGAGAGAGAGGGGAGGAAGAGGAGGAGGAGGAGGAGGAGAAGAAGAAGAAGAGCTTTATTGAGAAATAGAAAAGTTTTATAGAGATATTGTAGAAAGAGAGACAAAATAATAAAAAAGAGATACTTAACGAGGGGTAATAAATTTATTGAGGATATGTATAAGTTTTTAACCACTCAACATTAGGGGTGAGTAGCGGATATACCGATCCATCAAAATCGACCGAACCGAACCGATCCGATCCACCGCATTTTGGACGGATGCGTGATGACGAGCGGACGGTTGCGGATTGATTTTCTCCAATCTGCCAATCTGGCGGACGGATGGCAGATTTGAGATTACTTTGGCCGTAACCGAACCGCCAAACCACGAGCACCCCTAATAATTTATAAGACTTTGTATTTTCAGTTTGTTTAAATATTCTGTTTGTGTTTTCAATTAAAAAAGAGTTTAAATATTCTGTTGAAAAAAAGTTTTCAACTTGAATATCTTTTTTGAATTGAAAAAAATAAACGTATTATTTATCTACTAGTGTATGGTCGTGCCTGAAGGCACGTTGTAAATAATGTTAGGATTAAAAAAATAATGTTAGGATTAAATTCACAGAACTCTTCACAAAAACTCACTTTTACTTGTATAATATATAGCTAGTTAGACAGATGTGCCTCGTCAAAAGTGTAATTAACTTTAAAAAAAAAAAAGGATAAGGAGAGATTCTCTCTCTCTAGGACCCATGCATCACAATTGACAAACACATTTCCAGAGACATGGTTTTCATTTTTCTTCATCTTTCTCACCTCTAGGATCCCCAAATTCCTCATACATATACACACACATTTACAAAGATATATCTATATATATAGATACAAATCAATCACAATTTGTATCATCATCAAAAACCCACACTTTCTCTCTCTATGCGAAAATGGCTTCATTGATACATGCACATTTCTTTTTTTGATCTCTTATTTTTAACACCATGTGAGAGTATAACTTAATTGGTTTATCGAGATGTAAGTAGCCAAATCTTTTGAAATGGCATATAGTTGTCCTGTAACATGTCTAAAATACCTGTTTCCTGCCTCCCCGAATTTCCAATATTCAGGTTCATGGTACCTCACTCCCCTGTTCCACAGAGTGCACAAATAAGACATCTAAAAGCTTAACACTTTCTCAACATCCAGTTAACAGCAAGAATTTTAGGACAAAATTCCACTTACTTCTGAGCAAGGACAGGACCAGATTTCATACATCCGATATACACCCGTGGCTTTTTCCTGTATCTTGCCAAAGTTTCTCCTAGTGTTGCTGCTAAATTTACAACATCTTACCCAATGCAACAAAATAAATAAATAATTTGTAGAGTTACAAACATATATAATTTCATTTTCAAGTAAAACTTGTTTAATCAATCATATTAGTCGTAGATTTGAATTTAGAGGTTCATATGAACATGGGCATCTAAAGTTTCTACCCCGATTGGGAATTTAAAAGTTGTAACACATTGAGTGTCTTGCATCTATATATTGGATTTTAGACCTTCATGTATGCTTTTTATTTTTATATCAAGTACTAAAAACAAATTTCTTACCTATATTTACATGAACATCATCATCAACTTTGACATAAAAATCTGCATCCCATGAAGCAACAGCAGCAGCAAAATATGACTTTGCCTTCACATAAAAATCTGCATCCCACGAAGCTTGAGTCTGCATAAAAACCCAATTCAAGTAAAATTAATACATTAAAGACTATCAAATCTTGTGAATTTAATAGTTTGTTGAACTTAATTAGCAAGAAAAATAGAGTAAGGGTGTTGAATACTCACAAAGGCCGACTATAGGTGGTAAATTTGCAAGCTTTGAATAACTTATTCCCTGCAGTGTGAGATAAAATCGACATGAGATCTGGGAAAAAGGTATAGATTTTCTTCTTTACTATATATTTTTCTGGGATAGTATATGACCCCGATATGTGACATAGAACAAATAATTTTCCTAGCCATTTAGTTGTGTTTCTGTTTGTAGTTTTTTTGAAAAACAAAAACAATGAAAAATTCTAAAAATGGCCATCATTTTAATATTTATGATTATATATACATATGAATACTCGAAAATAAGTACTTGTTTAGTTGTAAAGAAGTAAGCGCAATATTCTTAACCTTTTTTAGCTTAATTTCTCTTTCTTCTCAATAATATATCATTTAGCTATCACTTCATTAATTAAATTCATTTACTCTATTTTATCTCAGTCGGGCATTTCACTGCTTCTAATCAATATGTCAAATTCTACTACCTATGAAGTTTCGGTTGCGGATGACTTGAACTTCTATCCTGACAACTATGATGATAAACAACAACAAATCCACAGGGAAGAGTGCCAGTTGACTCCCAAGGATGGCAATATTCAAAGTGATGTGTTGATGTTAAATGGTGTCCCCTTGGTGCTCACGGAGTCAAAGGATATACCAACTATGTATCCAGTGCTCGTGCATGCTTCAAACCCTATTAGTGTTGCACCTAATTCTATTGTTTTTGCAACTCTTAAAGATTTCAAAGCACCAGCTTGTTCTTAGGAATTTTTCTTTATGTCACGTTATTAGAGATCTTTGATTTATTTATTTATTTATTTTTTGGGTATATATTTACAAATGGTAATAATGGGATTCTCTTATTTTGTTTCATTTCATCACATTAATCAAAAAATAAAAGTTAAAAACACAATGAAATGTCACATTTTTGGGTATTTTGAATAATGCCCCAGGGCTATGTAGTCAATAATCATAAAATATTCTCACCTAATAATCAGATAATTTTCATTTTCATTTTCTGATATGGCTATGTAGCCATATTCTCACCTAAATATTCTCTCCTACATAGCCATATTCTTACCTAAAAACACTTAAATTAGGTGAGAAGTTTACCTTGTGTTTAATATTCATTTTTGGATGAATATGTTGCTTTGAGTTCCCATCAAGAAAACAAACCAGTTAGAAACAATGTTAATTATAAAGGTTAAAAAATACAAATTAAAGATAAAAGAGAGACGAAGGACAATATAATATTTTAATTGAGATCCAAAAATATACATGATCCTCTAGCCAGAAAATTCAAATCATATTAAATAAGCCCTCTAACAAAGCTTAACAATTAAATCATGAATTTAACTTTATAACTATAACTCATGCCTCAATTTGGAAGTGCTCACACTGGTAAATAAAATATTACAAACTTTAAACTATTGTGAATTTTTCCAAAGAAAATGAGTATCAAAACTAACATATTCCTATAGATTCATATCCAACGAACAGTGGTAGAGTATTTAGAATGAATAAGGAAAAAGATTAAAAAAGAAAGATTACTTTAGGAACATGATATATTTCAAAAAATTATTTAGGGACATAAAGTCTAGATAGGAGTATTTAGGAACATGACATATTTTCATAGTACATATCGTGGAAAAAAGTAGAAAATTTAAAATTTACTTGGCAAAAGTGTCACTGTTCAAAAATATATAAAAATAACGCCCAAATAGTACACATTAAAATCCATGTAAACTACTAAGATAACTGTGGAACATAAAATTTTATAATATTCATGTGAGTTTACCACTTGGATGCTATTTAGGATAAAGATGATAGAGAAATGTGCCTATTTTGTGAAATGGGCAATAAAGGCAAATGCACTTATTTCTCAACTTTCAATTTTTATGTTCAATTTTTTTAAACTTATTTAATTTATTTCTGTTTTATAAGTAGAAATTGCAACAAAATACTCTCGAGTCTAGCATAAATTTTCAAAATAAAAAAGGAAAAATTATAGGTAGCCTTTTAGAAAATATTACATTTTTATATTCAACTAAGATGGGGAAAAAAAAAAAACGAAAGACTTTTTTATTTTTAATGAACCTTTTAGAAGAATTTTTTCAATTTTTTGTTTTGTTTGTTTGTTTGTTTGTTTGTTTGTTTTTTTTTAGATCTAGTAGATTGACTTGAAAAAGTAAATTTTTTCTACACATTTTTTTTTTAAAAAAAAAAATACTAAAAGGAAAAACTCTATTTTTTTTTTGCTAGTCCCAAACTCACCAAGAATGGATCTACATTTAGAGAGTTCTAAAAGCTAGGCAAACTAATTTCATGAGTAGCAATTGTTGTTGGAGTACACATATTAGGTAAAGTTGTGAGATAAAATTAAAAAGTAAAATTATTTTATATATACTTTTGATATATAAAATAAAAAAGTAAAATTAAAGTTGCCTCACACCTTTTGGATAACTACATTATAATTTTTAAAATGTAGTGCTAGAGTTACTCTAAAAAGTAAAAAAACTTTGTTGATTTATAAACCAAATCAGAACTAAACCACATCACATTCAAGCAATTTCTTCCAAAAAGAGAAATAGAGATGTAATGTGAGATGTATATAAAGCAAGTAAAAAGGAGTGAGGCAGTGCTTACCATCAAGATGTGGTTGAAGAGGAGGAAGAGTTGCGGAAGCATAGATGCTGTAGAGAGAGAAGATGAACAAAACAGAGCATAGAGAGAGAAACAGAGCCATTTGCTGATGCTGTAGTGTAGCTGTGTATTGAAATGAGGAAAGAGAAGAGAATGAGCTATATCAATATATTAGTGTATGCCAACGCCTAATGTTAAGATCAAAACATAATTGTAATTTATATGTATCATGTTGAAATTTGTAAAATTTATGTCATTTTTTGATAAAGATACTAAAAAAAATATATATTGAAATGTTGTATAGTTTGTGTCATTTTTTCCACTTTCTAATTCTAGTGGTAATAGAAGGCTCCTCAAAAGGGTATAAAAATTCTATCAGTTAATTCTTTCACTTGTTAACTAAGACAATTTCTTGCCACATAAGACAAATTCAAAACCCTTCTTTCCATATTAAGTGCCTATTTAAAAAACCTTGGTCTGAATTGGGCCTAGGCTTTTGTAAGCTATTTAAGTGCCTATTTTTGAATAGCTGAAACAAACATTAAGCGTTGATAGTGAAACCACATTCTTCTTCACTTATGAGGTACCATTATGCATAATCATCCAATTAAAAGTATAAAGCAGGTTTAAACTGCTTCAAGCATAAAGTAAGTTTACGCCATCACTCATTACTCCAAGATGACTAACTAATAACATAGATAGTCTACTGAATTAATGTAGTTCCAAAACCAAATATTTGAAGAAAAATCAAAACCGCCAATTGGCTTAAAACTAACTTTTGTTACTCTAGGCCTCTTTACTGTTTTTTTTTTTTTTAACAAATTATTTCTAGACCTCATTGAGCCAATCTCAGCATTGTTTAACTGGCAAAGCTGAAAGCATAATTTGTTTTATTTTTTATCAGAACTTACAATCCTCACTTTGAAAGTAAAATAAAAAATGAGAGGAAAAAAAGAAGAAGGAAATAATAGGCTTAGCTCTTGTAAAAAATAACAGATGGTTTTCACCCAATGAAACAAAAATATATTGAGTTAAGAGTCACAGGAGTAAAGGGAAGAAGAAGAAGAAAAAAAAAATTGACTCTAACCTATCCAATCAAAAATTTAATTTATTATAACCACATTTTTTTGTCACATCTATTTTAAAATGAATATACAATTGTGCCTACAATGTCTAAGTTTTAAAATTAAAATTTTAATTGATTATAAGCACTGGTAGAGTTAAGGAAGTAAAAAAAAGTAATATGCAAAGTTATTCTATTGAATCAATATAATCTAAATTTCTCTTCCACCCCCAAAATCACCTACCAAGAAGAAAAATTCCAATAAAAAGAAACTCAATAAATAAACTTCTAAAATTGTGAAGAAAAAAAAAAGGCTCACTTGTTAAATGGGCCGTTATGCCATTGCTCTCCATTTCCTGAAACATTCACTAATAGACTCACACAACACTTCCATTCATTATCTAACTTGAAATTTTCAAGTCTAATCAAAACAAACTAAAACATCTTGTTTTTGAAAAATAATAAAATCAACCATAAAGGCATTCTAAACAATGCTAATTTTTAAAATTACAATAAAAATTATCACAATAATTATCATCAAAATAGTATGAAATTCAAAAATTAAAATAGAAGACCCAAATTATTAGCATAAAAAAAATCAATTATTCACTTTTCTTGGTTCTTGTTTCTCTACCATCTCTGAACAAAAAACATAAACTGCAACAAATAAAATGAAGCTTAGCTAGTAAAAATTTAAGATTCTTAATTTTCACAACATGTAAAATGAAGCCAAGTTAAACAATAGAATAGCAACAAATTATTGACAAATCCATCAATGGAAGGCAGACCAATTACCTAATCAACCATTGTAGCAAACAAAGCCATAACAACTTTTTATGAGCTAATCAAACACACCTTCAACCCAAGGCATATGTACCTGAAGCAAAAGGAAGAATAAAACATATAAGCAAGCAAGCTCCATTATCCATTATCCACTATCCATTATCTAAAATCAACTCCCTAAAAATTGCCCACTGTTTATTATTAAAAATAAGATCCAACTCCCATTGATTGATTCACCAATTTGAATATACCTATATTTTTGTTAATCTTTCCAAATATCCAAGGCATGTATCATTCACTGTTTGGGGGGAATGTAGAATAAACT
Source organism: Camellia sinensis (assembly GCF_004153795.1). NCBI lineage: Eukaryota > Viridiplantae > Streptophyta > Magnoliopsida > Ericales > Theaceae > Camellia > Camellia sinensis. Next base: position 1,609,157 of record NW_021024962.1, read on the forward strand.
ATGATGGATTCACTCACTTTTTTTTTTTTTTTTTTTTTTTTTTCTGTTTTTTTTATATTACAAAAAAAATATATTTGTGAAATTTTTTTAAAACTTTTTATGAGCTTTGAATAGAATTTTGGGTTGTGTTTTTTGTTATAAGCATGGTTAATCAAACTCTCTGTAGGAAAGGTTGTTTAGCCATTTACTTGGCTTGATAGATTTACTCACTATTTGAACAACAAAAAAGGACAATTATATAAGAAAGTAAACTATTTTAATTGAGGCATTTTACAGAACATCCAAAATTTGACCATCAAAAACAACCGCCACAACTTTCTAGCAAAATTTGCAATTAGTTACCTGACTAAAGGTAATGTTGAAGAAGATAACCAACAATTCTATAGCAAAATTGAATGCTTATGTGTCATGAAAATTTTATAGGTGTTAGAAAAGTGAATCTGAAAGGTATAGAATTTAGAAAAGTGAATCTGAAAGGTTTAGCTAAATGCAAGTAAAGAAATTATGTCTATTCCTAACAAAGAAAAAATATACACAACATCATTGCAACTTAAGCCTAAACTCAGAAAAACTCACATAGAAAAATAACCACATAAAAAAATCAAAAGAAGAATAATATTGGTAGTTGGATGATTACCATGATCCAAAAGCAAGTTAAAAAATTATTGGGATGATTCCCAATTCTCCACAAAATCAAACCGAAAACAAAAAGTGCTTACTAAATTCCATCAACTGGATTTGTTGTCTGTAAATTCCATCAACTGGATTTAGACGATACCATCAACTGGATTTAGAGGATGATTCCCATTATCCTTTTAGTATTTAAAGCATTGAATTTGTTGAATAATTCCATTTTTAAAAATTTAGATTAAACAATAACCCACCAATAGAATAACAATATTGATTATATTGATTCAATAGCAATAGCAATAACCCACCATTGAATGGTTACATCTCTAGACCCACCTATTGAATGGTTATCAACTTCACATCTCCAGACCCACCACCCAACAATACTGACATTTTATCCCAATAATTCCAGTTGATGGAATTTAGAGGATAATGGGAATCATCCAAGAAACATTTTAGAGGAATATTAATTTAGAGGATACCTTCAACTGGATTTAGAGATAATTCCATTTGTGTGCCTACTAATTCCATTGAAATATTTTATCAAACACTTAATAAGCAAGGAATATAGAATGGTTATCGAACATTTTGGAAACAACCAAATGATAGTAAATGGGTTGATTTTGCGAAACCCAAACCCAAACCCAAACCCAAAATCAAAATCAAATTCGTGAAACCCAACCATTCAAATTCTTTTATATTATCTGTGTAAGAAAAGTCAACAATACTCACAGGGCTGGTATGAAGATGAATGATTTTGCGAATAGTTCTATGTATGTCGCCGATTGTTCTATGATTTTGCAAACCCAAAATCGTTCTATGATTTTGCAAAGAAAAAGAACAAAAAAAATCTGTAATATACAAAGAGCTGGTATGTGAAAACAAAGGAATGAACAAATATAGTCAAGATTTTGAAGAACCTCACCGATTTGCTATGTATGTCGCCGATCTGCTAGTCTGATTTGCTGGTTTGTCGCCGATCTGCTATCTGTTATGTAGTTTGGAGAAAACTCTGAGAGTGAGAGAGATGGATTGAATCACCGTCGGATTGAATTTTGAAGAGAGAGAGAGATTGAATTTTGAAGAGAGAGAGAGAGAGAGAGAGATGGATGGAAGGGAAGAAGAAACCCCATTGTAAACTCACCGTAGGATTGAATCACCATTATAAATCCACCATTGAAATATAATTTGTTTTTGGACATTTTTTAGCTGTTGGATTGAATCAATCCAAGGGTTCACATTTTGACAAAGAGATAACAGTCCCATCAGAGTTCAAAAACCACTCTCCCTTATTATATAGATATTTTTTGGGAATGGTTATCAAATTGAATGGTTACATCTCCAGACCCACCCATTGAATGGTTATCAACTTCACATCTCTAGACCCACCACCCAACAATACTGACATTTTATCCCAATAATTCCAGTTGATGGAATTTAGAGGATAATGGGAATCATCCAAGAAACATTTTAGAGGAATATTAATTTAGAGGATACCATCAACTGGATTTAGAGAATAATTCCATTGAAATATTTTATCAAACACTTAATAAGCAAGGAATATAGAATGGTTATCGAACATTTTGGTAACAACCAAATGATAGTAAATGGGTTGATTTTGCGAAACCCAAACCCAAACCCAAACCCAAAATCAAAATCAAATTCGTGAAACCCAACCATTCAAATTCTTTTATATTATCTGTATAAGAAAAATCAACAAAACTCACAGGTCTGGTATGAAAATGAATGATTTTGCGAATCGTTCTATGTATGTCGCCGATCGTTCTATGATTTTGCAAACCCAAAATCGTTCTATGATTTTGCAAAGAAAAAGAACAAAAAAAATCTGTAATATACAAAGGGCTGGTATGTGAAAACAAAGGAATGAACAAATATAGTCAAGATTTTGAAGAACCTCACCGATTTGCTATGTATGTCGCTGATCTGCTGGTCCGATTTGCTGGTTTGTTGCCGATCTGTTATCTGCTAGGTAGTTTGGAGAAAACTCTGAGAGTGGGAGAGATGGATTGAATCACCGTAGGATTGAATTTTGAAGAGAGAGAGGGAGAGAGAGAGAGAGAGAAAGAGAGAGAGAGAGAGAGAGGGGGATGGAAGGGAAGAAGAAACCCCATTGTAAACTCACCGTAGGATTGAATCAACATTATAAATCCACTATTGAAATATAATTTGTTTCTGGACATTTTTTTGCTGTTGGATTGAATCAATCCAAGGGTTCACATTTTGACAAAGAGATAACAGTCCCATCAGAGTTCAAAAACCACTCTCCCTTATTATATAGATATTTTTTGGTTTTTAAATCTATTTCTAAAAATAATAAATAGAAAATATGATATATGCTGGTTGGTTTTGTTTTTAAAAACAGATATAGATGTAACAATGCAAAGACATACAATCTCTACTACCGCTCTATTCATAGTTTTGGTGGTTTGAATTATTTTTATATTTAAGAACAACAGATTGTAATACTTTATGTGGATAAGGCATGCAGTGATTGTAATATTTTTTTAAGTCATTGATTGTAATACTTTCTTCTTGTTTTTTTGAGGAAGTACACAAGTTGAATTATGTTGAAAATTTATAAAATTTTAAACCACAAAACCGATTCATATCCATCCGCCAAACCGCCAAACCGCTCAATCCACATCCGTCAGATTGGCGGACGGATGTAGATTGATTTTCTCCAATCTGACGGATGGATGGAGGATTGGAGGTTCCGTGGCCGCAACCGACCTGTGCCCACCCCTACTTAATATGATTGACTGGTAATTAACCCTAAAATTTAGGAAAAACTAATGTTAATTATTACCAAGATTTTGAAAATAAAAATAAGGAATCGAGAGGACTAGGATTCTTACTAGTCCATAATATAGATTGGAAGGTGTTGTTAAGGCTCGTGAGGTGTACCGCGGGTCTTGTTTCGATGATCTAAATCGTTCATTTTGTAAGGTCATTCGTGTATATCATTTACAAAAAATTTAGGTCAATTTGATAATCATAACTTATCTAATTTATCGCATTTGTCATAAAAAAAATATATTTTTTAAAAACACTTGTCGTTCGTTTTTTGAGATACAAATATGATAAATTGAATAGGTTACAATTATCGGATCGACTTAATTTTATTTGTAAATGATATATACGAAGGACCCTACAAAATGAATCGTACGGATCATCAAAATGGAACCTGGACCTCACTAGTTCGAACAATACCCTTCAATTTAGATTAAGTCAACTCCTTTATGAAATCAATGTTTTAAAAATTGGATCGGTAAGCGAATTGGAAAAGGGATCAGGTGGATGAGGTTATCGGTTCAACCGTTGAGTTGAACTAGAATCAAATCTCGACGTCATAATTATTTTATAAAAATATTAAAAATAAGACAATGGTTAAAATACATTTATTTAAATTTTAAGATACATATTTATTGCATAAATATACTTATATTTATTTTTGGAAAAATATATTAATTGTACATGATATTTGAAAATATATATATATATATATATATTTACTAAATTAAACAAAAGCTGAAGTTGGCATAGTTGTTATATTATCATACCACCCCAATGTAGTTGTATTTTAAGATATATATTTACAAAAATATATTTATCAAATATGTATGTTTACATATATTTCTAATATTAATATTGTTTATAAAACTGTTAGATATGCTAGTGTTCGAGAGTAAACAGATTCAAATAATAAATAATATATATGTACATTATAATTGCAAAGAGAAATAGTGGCCTAGTGTAAACATCTAAGCTTCTCCAATTTTGAGGCCCCGTTTGGTTTAAAGATTTGTGCAATGGTTTAGAAAAATAAGGAGAAAGATGTGTGAACTAGTTTGCACCAGCTTGTTCAAGTGCATGGTTTGGCCGGTTTTGTAACACCTTAAAATAATAACAAAACACTTCATAATATTCAATGGAAAAATAGAAATTTATACAATATTAACATTTCATTGATTCTCTTTTACTGTACAAAAGATGACATATGCAAGTCTGCATTCACAAATCTTAGATCCTGACTCCATAACATATGACATGGGGTAATCACATGAAATAAAATGAAATGTGAATGAGTTTATGCCTTAATAGCAACATCTTTCCAAGTCGATACTTGACTACAATAAAATCAGTTAAACTCAATACATATAAAGTCCAAGTGTCACAACCCAAACCCGCCCCTATAGGTTTAGTGCTGTAACTAGCCAGTAATCCTGGGATTACCATAGGTCTTTGAACAAATTAAACAAAATGTAGGGGCTAGCGGAAGCAAATACAAACATACAACATCCGTAAAGCTGTGTAGATATACATGGGACAGAAAACTTAAAACTTATATTTACAAACATATATGACGTCATCAAAGTGTCAGTCTTATATCACCATAGATACAGATAAACCCAGAGAAACTGACCAAACAAAAAAAAAAAAAAAAAAAAATTAAACTTGCATCATGTTCACAAAACTCGAGCTCCTTCTGCATCAAGGCAGTCACTTCCATCGTTGTCATCTTTGTTGAGCAAATCTTTCAATTCGGCAAACAAGAAAGAATCTTTGGAGAACAAAGAGGCATTGGTTATATCTGTTTCAAACTCACCAATTGTTGAAAATGGTGATGGAATGGATGATTTTGAGTTCATAGCCCTTGATGTTCTGAAATGGCGCTGGTGTAGGGACCAACAGTCATCATCTGAAAGGTAATTGATTTCAGTTTGTACCTTTTGGCTTTCTTGGGATTATTATTGCTACAACAAAACAAGAAAAGAGAGTTTGATTTAACTATTTATGTGGTTTTGATTTCTTGTATTGCTCAAAAAACCCAACTATGCAGTGATCATGTTCTGAGTCCCCAAGACACGAGTACGCATGATTTCCTTGAAATAGGTGCAGCAGCTCTTCTTGTGGGGGATATGGAAACTAAAATGAAGGGCCAATCTTGGAGAAATTTTGGGACTGCTGATATGCCTTACCTTGATCAACTGTTGCAGCCTTCATTACTAACTACCGTCACCAGTTCTGCTTCTGCCCGTGCGCACTTGAGAGCAATAACAGCAACCAAGCGCACTAAACCAGGCCCTATTCAAATTTGGCATGTTCTTCTAACTCACTTTGTTGCTTTTTTTATCATTTTCATTTTCAGATTATCCCTGGTTGTTATTATTGTTGCATTTCTTCTTGCTTGAATATTCATTGTACATCGCAAATAATTGTAACCCACTTATACGTATCACTTGTTGCCAGCAATTCCAACAAGTTTCGACCACCTTTCGATGGTTGATCGGTCACCCTAATGGCATCTGTCAACCCGCTAGCACTTCTTTTGTCGTATACTTTACCATAAATCACCATCTTTTGTAATTTATAAAAAAAAATTATTTATTTAATATTTATTTTTATATGTCGAAAGAAAATCAATAATTTAATTTTTAAAAAGACTTTGACTGTCACCAGTGCAATCCAGCTTGTTGAGTTTACTTTTGAGTCTCATTTTTTATTATCTTAATTATTTACATTTTAAGATTTGTTGAGTATATCATATCTATAAAAAATCAAATTAATCAGATATCAGAAAGCATGTAGGGAGTTAAGAAAAGAGATGAATGAGAGGATCTTGATTCAGGGACATCGATCCATTGGCCAGTCCAGCCCAATCTTATTTTTCTAAGATTTGTGAAGATTGTTTTAGCTATAGGATTAGGCTGGACTAATATTTTCAACCTGATATATTAATGAGTTAGGTTTGAGATTTATACTTTCAAGCTATCCTAGCAGAGCCCGGCCCCGCCTCTACGGCCTTCAATTTTCAAATTATAGCAGTGAATTGGACCGATTTTCCTATGATAAATAGATATAACTTCACAGACTCATAGAATTAAACAATTAGCACTCAAAATCATTTCAGACACATATTCACAAGCATAATCATAATTAATTAACATAACACAGAACAAGGTTGTCACAATCTTTCCCCCTTTAGGAAGTTTGGTCCTCCAAACTTATTTTACCTCCGTCTAGAAACAAATGTGGATAGTGTAGCCGCATCTCATCCTCCTTTTCCTGTGTAGCGTCCTTCCCATAGTGTTCTTTCCATTCTACCTTCACCATTGGAATGGACTTATTTGTCAACTGTTTCACTTGTCAGTCAATGATTCGTTCTGGTCATTCTTCGCATTCCATATTTTCATCAAGAGCTATCTGGTGGTAATCAATCACATGAAACGAATTTCGAAGATAACCCCTCAACATCAATACGTAGAACACATTATGCATTTGTTCGAATCCCTAATCCTTGGTGTCTAGGAGGAGATTTCAATGAAGTTAAAAATATTAGTGAAAGAAAAAGGGAGTCTAAGGAGGGACAGAGGCATGGGTGAATTTGGTAACTTTATTAGCAATCTTGAATTGGTGGATATCCCAATGTTAGGAAGGCAATATACTTGGGGCAATTCTCAAAGTTAGAGCAGGCTTGATAGGTTTTTGGTTAACCCTGAGTGGCTAGAATGGTACAGATACAAGGTATGAGGGTTACCAAGACTTTTTTCTAATCATAGCCCCATTTTGCTGATGGAAGATGATAGGGATTGGGGCCCAAAGCCTTTCAAGTTCATCAATGCTTGGGTTTTACACCCTAAGTTCCTTGTTGAAGCAAATAAAGTTTGGGATTCAACTAATGTACAAGGCTGGGCTAGTTATATAATTATGGAGAAGCTGAGAGTTTTAAAAGTAGCTTTGAAAAAATGGAATGTGGAAGTGTTTGGTGATGTAGAAGAAAAGTTGAAAGAAGCTGAAAGTGAGTTACATTCTATGGATTTACAATCTGAATTGAGGGTGCTGATTGAGGTGGAAGAGGGATGAAGAAAGGAGATAAGGGGTTTGATTTGGAAGTTTAGCAAAAGAAAGGAGTGGATGTGGGTGCAAAAATCGAGGATGGACTGGGCGTTGAAAGGAGATAGAAATACTCGATTCTTTCATATTATGGCCACTAAGAAACACAACAGAAACTTGATTGCTTTTGTTTTGGTTAATGGGGTTGAGGTGGATGAACCTTCTCAGGTCAAACAAGCAGCTTGCTTTCACTTCCAAAATTTGTTTACTGAACATTGGAGGTTTAGGGCAAGTATTGGAGGTGATTTTAAGAAGACTGATGCTAACCAAGTAGGTGCTATTTTGGAGAGAGAATTTATAGAGGAAGAAGTTTGGATTGTTGTAAAAGAGTGTAATGGAAACAAAGCCCCAGGCCTAGATGGGTTTAATATGATGTTCTTTAAAAAAGGGTGGAAGTTCGTGAAAGGCAACATTATGAAGGAGTTCTATAGCAATTGTAAATTAAGGTATGAGGTAAACTGTTCTTTTGTTGCTCTTATCCCCAAAAAGGAGAATCCAACCTCTTTTCTTGATTACAGACCCATTAGTTTGATAAATTCCCCACATAAGGTGTTGTCCAAAGTTTTGGCTAATCGAATGAAACAAGCCTTGCCTACTGTGATTGATAAGGCTTAATCTGCTTTTGTAGGGGGAAGAAACATTATAGGTGGAGTGCTTATAGCTAACGAGGTGGTGGATTGGCGGAAAACATCAAAGAAGAAGGGTATTATTCTCAAACTGGACTTTCAAAAAGCATATGATACTGTTAACTGGAATTTTTTGCTGCAGATGTTAGCTAATTTTGGTTTTGGTTCACGATGGATTCGATGGATGAAAGAATGTATAGAATCTGCTAGAATTTCCATCTTAGTAAATGGCTCACCGACAGCCGCATTATGTCTGCAAAAAGGCTTAAGACAGAGTGATCCCCTTTCCCCTTTCCCCTTTCTTGTTCAATGTTGTGACTGAAGGCTTGAATCTCTTGTTGTCAAGAGCTAAGGAATTGAGGATTATAAAAGGGGTGGTAGTGGGTTCTAGTGAGGTCAACATATCCCATCTTCAGTTCGCGGATGACACTATCATATTTTGTGAGGCTAAGTGGGCTGAGATTGTGGCTATCAAACAAATTTTAAGATGTTTTGAAATGGTCTTGAGGTTGAAGATAAATTTTCATAAAAGTATGATCTGTGGGGTGGGAGTTGATAATGGGTTAGTTGAGGAATTTGCAAACATACTTAATTGTCGGAGTCATAAATTACCTTTAAAGTACCTTGGGTTGCCACTTGGCAGGTCAGAAGCAAACATGGAAGCTAGTGGTAGACAGGTATAAAAAGAAATTATTGGGGTGGAAGCGAAGGATACTATCGTATGCTGGTAGGGTCACTCTCATCAAATCTGTTTTATCTTCCTTATCTGTTTATTATATGTCTCGGTTCAAGATACCTAAGTGTGTTGTTAAGGAACTTGATAGGATTCAAGCAAGGTTTTTGTGGGGGAGGAGATGAGTCTAAAAGAAAAATTCATTTGGTAAAATGGAAAGAGGTGCAGCTGAACAAGAAGCAAGGAGGTCTTTGTGATAACCCTGTTCCGTACTATGCTAATTGGTCCTTATTATGAATATGATTATGTGTACCATTTATGTGAAAATATGTGGTTTTGAATTTCTATCTGTTCACCATAGGAATATCTGCTTTGGAAATTAATTGAAGGCCTTATTGGCCACGAAACCCGAAATTGACTACGCCATTGTGATTAGCGTAATTTTTAGAGCCTTCGGTGAAATTTAATTTGAAATTGATTCGGATCAGAATAATTAGATTCAGAACGATTAATTAAGTGCCCAATTATTTAATATTGATATTTTTGATTAGTGAGACTTACCTTAAGGGCACTATACCTCAATATCTCTATTTTATTTCATTTGATTGATTTTGGGCTCCTTAGTGAGTGAGAGAACCGAATTAGAGAGAGAGAGAGAGAGTGTGTAGGAGATTGAAGATTTCTCAAGAAGCTTGAAGATTTTGGAGTGTAACTCAAGAATTAAGCATAAGTTTGGAAGATTAAAGCTCCTAGGTGAGTAATCAACCCTTAATTCATGAGTTTAATGTCGTGATTTTGTGAATTCAAGTTGGTTGGTTATCAAGAAATGGAATTGTGTTGTATTTGATGAATTTGAAGTCCATGTGTGCATGCATGTGGAGAATTGCTATGAAATTGCATAATCTAGCATGTAATATGTGAATCGTGAAGAATTGAGCATTGAAGCATACATGCAAGCATGGTTTTGTTAATTTTCATGTTTATGAGCATCATTGGTGCTATTTGAAATGGAAATGAGGTAAAAAATGGACATGCATGCTGATTTATGGAAGATATGAAGCCTATGTAAAGTTTGAATGTATGAACCTTGAGTTTACAAAGAAATGTTGATTAATTTGGAAGAATTGGGCCATGATTTTGAGCAATTGACCTCACTTTGCTTATATACTCATGTTATATAATGTGTTTGCATGCTTTGGAACCCAATTTATGGGTTTTGAACCTTGGAAGGTCAAAATTGAGCTCAAGAACAATTCTGGATTTTTCTAGAATTTATGATGTCCGCTCGAGCGTGGGAATCGCCGCTCGAGCGGGGAATACGTGCTCCCAGAACTTTCTGCAGACATGGCATCTGCTCGAGCGAGGAAGTTCACGCTCGAGCAGGGAGCTATGTAGGATGACCTTCCACTCGAGCATACGAGTTCGCGCTCGAGCGTAGAATTGATGTAACCAGAACTTTTGCAGACCTATTGGGTCCGCTCGAGCGGGGAAGTCCACGCTCGAGCGGGGACCCTATTTTTGAAAATTTTGAAAGTGCGTTCTATGTTTCGTTTTCCGTTCCCTTTCGCTTCTAAGCACTCTTAGGCATGCATTGAGCATTGTAAATGAGTCAAAGAGATAAGAATGAAGCCTAAAGAGGAATATGTGAATTAAGGGATGGATTGAATCATTTGTGACCCTTTTGTGTTCATGGAATGTGTAAGGTCGAGCTCCAGGGCAAACCAACCAATCGATCACTGTGAATAATATCTTAACAAAGATATCTGAAATTTGTTGTTGTCCAACTTACTTACTTCTATGTAAGTTTTATAAGTTCGTTGATTCGATTGGTGGACAATGTTGCTATGCCAAATGAATGGGCCAGAGGCCAGTTTGATCTGAATGAATGAATGAATGGGCCAAAGGCCGTTTTGACACAAATGAATGAATGGGCCAGAGGCCGTTTTGACAAGAATGAATGGATGGGCCAAAGGCCGTTTTGACATGAATGAATGAATTGGCCAGAGGCCATTTTGACAAGAATGAATGGATGGGCCAAAGGCCGTTTTGACACGAATGAATGGATGGGCCAGAGGCCATTTTGACATGAATGAATGGGACAGAGGTTGTTTTGACATGAATGAATGGGCCAAAGGCTGTTTTGACAGGAATGAATGAATGGGCCGGAGGCCATTTCGACATGAATAAATGAATGGGCCAAAGGTCAGTTTGATACGAATAAATGAAAATATGAATTGGGCCCAAGGCCGTTTGAAGCATGTTGTTCTACATACCGTTTGTATAACTCTTTTATTTGATATTATTCACTGGGCTTTCGCTCACGCTCATTCATGTGTTTGTAGGTGCGCCAAGAGAAGTCCAAACCCAGCCCCAGTGAAGTCTGTGAGGAACAACAAAGGTTTTGAAGAGTCAGCCCTTGCGTCTCACGCACGAGACCCGTCTTCGCCTTTCTGTCATTCTGTTTTATTTTGGTCATGTGGGCGAAGTCTTTGAATATGTTGTATATAGTTTTCTTGGGTTGACTTAGACTTATATGATCCTGTATGTACAGAACCTTGCGTAGTACATATTTTGCTGTGAGTTATTAATATGCATATGTATGGTTTGTTATGATGTGCCATGTAAGCACAGCTCTATGGATAAAGTTTTAAACTGCTTCCGTTTGGCTTCCATTAACTCTGTTAACATACATTTGGTTTGGTTTGAGGCCGCAGGTAATCTCATGATTACTGGCCGGTTATGTCCTCAACCTACGGGGGCGGGTTCGGGTCGTGACAATCTTGGTCTTAGTGATATCAGATTGACGAATGAATGTCTGCTTCTTAAGTGGTGGTGGAGATATACCTTTGAAGATGAGGCTTTGTGAAAAGCTGTGATTTCTGCCAAGTATGGTGTATCGGGGGGCCACTGGTTTCCTCCAGTGCATGCTTTGGCTTCTGTTTCTTCTATATGGAGACAGGTCCTTGCTGTGTCATATTTAAATCCTTAGTTGCATAATTTTTTTTCTTGAAAATATGGATCTTCAGATTGTTGATGGGAATAGGGTAAAATTCTGGCAAGATACTTGGCTAAGAACATCAAGCCTTAAATTTCAGTTTCCAAGGTTTTATCAGTTGAGTTTAAATAAGAAGATAACCTTAAAGATGCAAATTGCTTGTAGAGACAGTAGCAACAATTAGTGCTTTAATTTTAGAAGGCTGCTTTTTGGATAGGAAGAGGATGAGGTGATAAGGCTGCAATCTCTGCTGGGAGTAGGTCCATGCCTTGTGGCTAGTCAAAGGGATTCAATTAGGTGGAAGGCTGAACAGTAAGGGATTTTCACAGTTGGATTTGTGTATAGTTGGTGTAAACAAAGTGATGAGCCTATTCTAAGCTATCCAGATTTGGTCTGGAACAACTTTGCTCCTCCTAAGGCTAAATTTATTACTTGGCTCACTTGGAAAGGTAGGTTGAAAACATCTGCATTTTTCAGTAGAATTGGAGTTTTGAGAGGTAATGGGCCTTTGCATTGTGTGCTGTGCAAAGCTGAGCAGGAAACCTCTAATCATATTTTTTTTGTTCTGCTCATTTGTGTGGCATGTCTAGTCAAACATCATGGCCTGGTGGGGAATTCAATGGGTGTTACCTGGGTTTTTTGAAGGCTTGATGTAATGGTGGTTGGGGTGGAAGCTTAGGAAAAAGGAAAAGAAAGTGTGGAGGGTTGCTTTTATTTCTGTTATTTGGTTCTTGTACATGTATAGAAATGACTGTTTATTCAATAATACTCAACCTGATATAGATGCTTTGTGTGAGCTTATTAAAATTCGAGTGGCCATGTGGTTGAAATCTTTTGATGTGGGGTGTTTGTAGACGTCCCCGAACGTCCCGGGGGGAAATCCCGTGTTGTTCATTGGGCTCACTACAGTTCAGGACTTAATGTCATGGTCCTGTATCTAATCTCACAGAGTGCAATGCAAGACTGATGAAATTATCAAAGAGTCCAAATCCGGCAAATCATTTTTTTTTGAAAATAGATTTTTTGAAAGAAGTGCCAAACATGGACTGCTTTGCCAGATACAGAGTCGCCACCTAAATATTTTATTTTGGGAAATTTAGGAAACCCTGACTCGTTGCCTAAGGCCACGTGTCCGTCATCACCAAAGTTGCCTCAGCTCGGGAACTTGGATACGATTGGGGAAGGTCACTTCGTGAACACCCCCGCTTGCCCGATCAAAGATCGGCCTCCACTAATCATGATATCGGGTTTTGAAAACACTATGCGTTCTTATTCCGGTTATTAGCCAAGATTTACTATGCGGTACGCACAACATACAAATACAAATCGGATCGCCTGAATTGGAACAACACATCTCATGTTTGTTTTGAAAATAGTTTGCTACTCGCAAGTAGGCTTAAAATGCAGATTTTGCCACCCTCAGGTGGGCTTAGAAAACAAGATGATTTGCCACTCTCAAGTGGGCTTAAAACTCACAATTGATGAATTGTTCCAATCCAAATAACCCAACCTTCACCCACAGGCATTCAGGCAGGTATATCATATAAGCAAATAGCCTCATGGTAAGCATGCTATCATAGCAGTCACTCACACGCATGCAAGGATGCTAAAGCATAAAACTTACCGAGTACTTCAAGCCAAAACAGAAACTAGTTAGAAATTAATGCATGATCCTAACTATACAGAAATGCCTAATGCAACTCATGCAAAAATGCAAATACAGTAGACTCGGCTACTCTAAACATGGCATATGATGATGCTACAGCTAACACGTATTCAATTTGGAATTGAAATACAAATGCAGTTAGTATGATGCGCCGAGCCCGGTGTGTGCAAGACAGATGAATGAATGCAAACATGCTATCATACTATATGCTAATTGAAACATGGCCTAATCTAACCATCATAAGCTGGTAAATAAAAGGGAGAAACACGTGGGGTTGGAAGACATACATCACACACACGCACACTTATTACAATTGTGTCCTCGCTCGGAGGGTCCGAATAAATAATATACAGGCCGAAATGAATAATTAAATATTACAAAACCCTAATTAATTAATAAATTAACTAGGAAAGCGATAAATCAGCATGCAAGCCTATGGACTGCCTCAGCTCTGTTCCGAATGATAGGAGATGCATGCTTGAGTTGCCTAGCGCAGAAATCGATTGCGATGCCCCGATTCGCCTCTGTTTGCAATTGTTTTCGGAATATTGTGCAACGCTCCGGAAGGCCGCTGATTTCTGATTTACTGCAACAGAGAGCAACAAAGGGGCATGGCAAAGTATTTCACACATGTATGCATGACTACTCTTCAGGGAGTGTAGTTCTCGATCCTCGTGCCACCAATCACGCATATCGATGCATGATGGCCGAGGAGCCGAATTGCACGACTCAATATGAGATGAATGCACATGAAAACACAACAAGACCTAAACTCCATCATGGGTAATCCGGAGTGTCGGTGACAGGGAATTGAGACACGTTCCGTCACTCGGAGTACGAAACGTACCTCGTTTCCTATGCTCGGGCTAACTCCTATCCCAAACACAATGCAAATAAGATGGCATACACAATGCGACTAACATACAACCTCATACGCAATGCTATGAAATGGCATACACAATGTTTGATGTAACATGGCATACACAATGCATAATGAACTTACACCAATCATGAGTGGACCTCAGCCACACTCACATCAGTGGCCATTAGATGAAAAAGAGACAACCGAAATGCGTGCACACATGCACGCGAATCGAGGACCGAACCTAAGGCATAAAGTATCACTCTACCAAAGCATAGCAAGGATGAAGCATGGCATTCAAACATGTAATTTTCAGCACCGAAACATAATGCTAAATGGTCCCGGAACATGGAAATATGGCACCCAATGCATGGAATAAGCCCCGAAACTCAAAACTAGTCCAATGCATTGAACCATAAGTATACAAAGCAAGCATTATTTGATCATGAAGTCTAAAGACAGAACCAAGGCAGTCCCAAAACATGTACATTTACAGTTTAAAGCATGGCCAAAAGATGCTAACATGATGGACTAAAATAGCATGCAACATTGGCTAGCAAGCATGGTTTACATGGCATGTATATGAAACAAATAAGAACTCATCAAACCAACCAAAAACAGTGAACAAAATATGCCAAAATACGCCCAAATAATCACTGAAATTCAGCCAATGCATGCAAAAATGAGGGGCTTCCTTGAAAGGCCATTCAAGGGGTCATTAAGCACATATAAGATAGACACTTAGCATGACCAAACCAACTCTGGAAATGAGTTATGAAAGCCCTAAAACTCACAAAATTGGCCCTGAAATCAGTCAAGGAAGCATACGATGAAAGGCCCCCTCAAAAGGCCTTGAATGGAATTGTTCTACACATGCACTATAGACATAAAATATGATCAAAAGGGCCTTGGACAGACCTAAGGCAGACCCCAAAACTCACAAAATGAGACCTGAAACAAGACTTCGATGCATGAAAAATAGGGTCCCTTTGGAAGGCCCAAAAGACCCGCAAACAAGACAAGGAGAGAGGGGGTCACCCCCCTCTAATTTTGGCCCTAAAAAATGCCTAAAAGCCACTGAAAATCCACTGGATTTTAGTGTCTAAGAGGCCAAACCATGGCCAATGCAAATGCTCTAATGCATAGCCTTAATCATGAAGGGATAAAGCATGCATAGGGGGAAGATGACCCCAAAAAGAAAAGTGACCTTAAGAAAACTTGAAGAGGAGCTCAAAAAAAGACTTTTTCTAGTTTATAACAAATCTCGAAAATGTTCACAAGTAAGGCTAAAGTATGATGCAAAAAAGGCCTACAAAGAGGGGTAAAGCAAGCAAGGGTGTAGGAGGCCTCAAAAAGAAAAGTGCTCTGAAACAAACATGAAGAGGAGCTCAAAATAAGACTATTTTCAGTTTACACCAAGGCTCGAAAATGCTTTCAAATGGAACTAAGGTATAGGGCAAAATAATGCAAAAATGGGGGAAATGAGGACTTACCCTTGAAGAGCCGACCTCTAGCAGCTTTTGGACCAAGTTGGTGAGCTTTCAACCTCTGCAAATGGCTTCCAAGGTGCTGGAATGGATGATGGAGGTGTGGTGCTAAGGGTTGTAGTGTAAATGGACCAAGAAAGTTTGGGTTTTGGAGCTTGGAATAGTGGCAATGGAGGAGGGAGGTTGTGTGCCTTGGCCAAAAATGTCTAACCCCTAGATATGAAGAGGAGGGCCTCTCTTATAGAGAAGAGAGGCCAAAGATTCTCTTGGAAGCTTCAAAGATCCTCCATACACGTGTATGGAGGATGCACCAAATGGTCTCCAGCTGGCACAGCTGGATTATACTCAGAAAGGGCAAAAGCAATAAGCAGGCCGGCCAGTTCAAGTGGCCGGCCGGCCACTCCCCCTGGTCGGCCGACCAGAGGTCAAAAGGTTCAAGCAAAATTGTTGGTCGGCCTACCCAGAAAGGTGGCCTCCCAGATGAGTAGAACACAGCCCTGTGGAGAAAAACCAGAAAATGTGACCCAGGAGAGAGAAAAGCTAGCTTTTAAGCAAGGTTCAAAAGGGTCAAGGTGAATTTCTGGCCGGCCTACCCATGTTGGTGGCCTCCCAGATGAGTAGATCACAATGGTGGTATGAAAAGCCAGAAAATGTGGCTCAAAAGTGGAAAAAATCAGCTTTCTGTCAGAAAAACCGGCTTTTGGAGAGAGAAAATAAGAAAACTGGTTTTTCAGGGGAAGAGGTGGCCAGCCACCATCCTACCACCTCCCTAACAGTGAAAATAGGGTCTCTACCCAAAACAGACCAAAACGGATGCAAAACGAAGGTTCGCGGGCCAAAACGCGCGGTTCGGGGCCCCAATAACAGGCTGTTAGGCACTGGAAATGACGTATGACCACGAAGGTGGTCTCCAGGGCCACAGTGTTCCTCTAAAGGGAGGAAATAAGATGTATGCCAAAAATCGGAGTAAACGGAGGTAGTTAAGCGGTCCCGAACCGAAGCACACGGCCGACGGCTCCAAAAATCAAAAATCGGGCTCCAAATGGGAAAAATGGCCTACGACCACGAAACGTAGCCTACGGCCACTGAGAGATGGTCTACGAGACCTCTCCCTCCCTTCAAGAAGAGAAAACAGAGAAAAAAGGACCCGATTCGTAAACCGAGGCAAGGCACAAAAGAGCTCCGAAGTCCGGAGGCAAGGCTCGTAGCCGATACTTCGCAACTTCAGAACGAGCACAACATACAGCATCACCGAGCGCTCAACTGGTGACGTCTGAGTCTTAAGGTCGGTCAAAAATGGGGTGTCTACAGTTGCCCCTCTTTGACAGAACTCGGAAGTCACACGTGACTGGAGTGAATGTTAAAGCCCGGAGATGACCCATTTTTGACGAGGCCAAAGACTTAGACAAACAAACAAGATAACAAAGATGCACCCGCAGGCATGCCCGCAGGCAGGGGCAAAATGAAAAATGGTATGCACAAAGCCGGATATAACTCATGATCATGCAAAGCAGCAAGCTGTAATGAAGCGCACACGCAACAGTTTTAAGCAAGAATGCAAAGCAACAACTACATTTCATGCAGTTTAAGAATGCGGAGAATTGTTCGATTCTCGCCACGTCTCACACGGAGAAGATACAATACCTGCGCGATTTGTCTGGTCACACCAGCTTCAAATGAACCGTACATACAATATCGTGCCTAAAAGAGGAAGAAACTCAACAAGTACAACATAGTTAGCAACACATGTTCAACACTACATCGAATGCAGACAAACAGGGTATTGATGGGAAAGCGCATCGCAATGCGAGAGACACGCGCGTAACAACGCAAGCCAAGCATGAGGGTATAACAATACCAATGAAACGTGCAGAACAATGCAAGTGGTATGCATGAGAATGCAAGTGACGTGTATAACAATGCAGGATAAGTGCAAACTTGAATGCATGTTTGGCGCGAAACAACGAGCAAAGAAATGCAAGTTTCGACGAGTGCAATTCAATCGCGACCTCCGGTTTACCTCCTGGAAGGGTCACAGCATACTCAAAAAGGATACATCTTGCTCTTGATGAGTGACGATGAGACACGCATCGAAAGTTGGAGTTGGAGTTCCATCGGAGGGATTTCGCGACAAAAAGTGCACTTTTCTTGTACTTTCTCGGGTCCCGGGGACACCAATCATCACCAAAATTTGCAGAGACCTTGTAGACCACCTTGGGAACACCACCGACCAGGTTTGGAGTCCAGGGGAGGCCACCGACCAGGTTGGAGTGCAAGCGGTGGTCGGCCTACCAGGAAAGGTGGTCGGTCGACCACCTAGCCCAAATCCGGGGCAGTTTGGTCTTTTTGCTCCCATTTCTTTAAATATACACGTCCAAAACTTTTTTCCTCATAACTTCAGATCCGAAACTGCCTTCTCCTCCTTCATAGACCATTTTCTCTCTCAGATCTACGCTTTATACGCGTTTTCCAACGCCCCATGCCAAGTTGTTTCGCGAAAACTTTCAGTTCTCTTCAATTTGAATCGATTAAAATTTGATTTCGGAGCTTCTTTTCTCATTTTCACCACTTGAGGTAAGTTTGTCTCAATTTTTGGAAGATTTTCTCGGGAGTTGACTTTTGTTGACTTTTTCATTTCTCGAGAGTTGACTTTTGTTGACTTTTTCCAATTTTGGCTCATTTCGCTCATTTTTGCAGATTTCTTGAAATGGCGGGTCAATTTCCCCACGGCGGAGGTTCTCCAGGCGCCGGAGGCGAGCCTGACATCATGTCTTTGCATCCGAGGGTTCGCCCCTTTATCCCCGAGAGGTACGATCCTACGACTCATGTCCTCCCTCGGGCGATTTTTTATCATTTTACCGACTTCGACCCTCGAGCTCCTATAGACCTGCTATTGCGGGAGCCGGAGTCCCATCTCTCTCATGAGGCGCCAGAGGTATGTACTTCACTTTTTAATATTTCCTGCCTTAATTCTGCATTTTCCTTGCATTTCATGCTATGTATGCTTATTGCTCGTTCTGAACACATTCGCATGGCATGCTTCTGCTCATTTTAGCACACAACTTGTTCTGCACGCTTAGTTTATAACACAATACTCCGTCTTGAACACATAGCTCAATCACTTGAATCTCTGAAATTGGAACACACAGCCTAAATTTGATTGTGAACACGCAGCTCACATTTGATTGAAAGTTGAACACGCAGCCCAAACTTTAAATTTCTGAAATCTGAACACACAGCCTAAATTTGATGGTGAACACGCAGCCCACATTTAATTGAAAGTTGAACACGCAGCCCAAACTTTAAATTTCTGAAATCTGAACACGCAACCCAAATTTGATGGTGAATACGCAGCCCACATTTAATTGAAAGTTGAACACGCAGCCCAAATTTAATTGTGAACACGCAGCCCAAATTTAATTATGAACACGCTGCCCACATTTAATTGAAAGTTGAACACGCAGCCCAAACTTTAAATTTCTGAAATCTGAACACACAGCCCGAATTTGATGGTGAACACGCAACCCATATTTAATTGAAAGTTGAACACGCAGCCCAAACTTTAAATTTCTAAAATCTGAACACGCAGCCCAAATTTGATTGAAAGTTGAACACGCGGCCCAAACTTTAAATTTTTGAAATCTGAACACGCAGCCCAAATTTGGTGGTGAACACGTAGCCCACATTTAACTGAAAGTGATTTGATTTGCACACAGCTCATTTCCTTCATTTGCACACAGTTTATTCATTCCATTCTGAAACTGAATACATGTGTTCGTTATGAATGCAGACATCCTCCCGCGTTACACGGGGATACGGTTCTATTGCTGTGAGAGATTGGTACGCGGAGCTCCTGGAGGCTGTCCGCGATTTGGTTGATCTGGCAGGATTCGGGGCCTTTTGTATCGGGATATCTCGTTATCCAGCTAGCCGGACATTGATGGGCGCCCTGGTAGAGAGATGGTGGGACACCACCAACTCCTTCCATTTCTCAGTCGCCGGGGACATGACCATGACCCCATTTGACTTCGCCGTATTGATGAGCCTTGACGTGGGAGGCTGGGCGATCCCTTACAACGAGGACATGGGCGAGTGGGAGGCAGCCTGGATTCATCTGTTGGAAGCTCGTCCACCGGTAGACTGATCTTCGGGCCGAGTCCGATATACCTGGTTTTCTGCACAGTTTAGGGGGACTGATCCCGAGACTCCTGAGGAGATTGCACAGTACGCCCGCGGGTTTTTGATGTTCCTCTTCGGGACCACTCTGTTCGCCGACAGGGGGAACACCGTTGGGCTATATTTGCTGAGTGCCCTGGTAGACCTCACACAGATTAGTCAGTATGACTGGGGTTGCGCCAGCTTGGCTACCCTCTATTGCTATATGAGTGCGACCTCCCACGGATGGAGAAACATAGTCGGCGGCTATTGGAGAGCCTGGGAGGTACCTTTTGCCCTCTTGATTCACATTTCTGCTTTTCATTATTTGTATATTGCACACACGGCACACTTTACATTCTGTACTTACATTCTGCCCTCAGCATTATGTATTCAGATTCTGCACTCAGCATTCTGTATTCTGATGGCTTTTGCCCTGTTTTCCACAGTTATGGGTCTTCGCGTACTTTCCGACACTAGCCCCGGAGCTCGAGGTGGAGGCCCCTCCCTTATTCGCTCGTCTTCGAGGGCCAGTACCGGTCGCGGCCCCGGGAGACTCTCCCTTACCTACGGCAGTATTTTGACGCTGTGCGGGCGACCGAGGTATGTCAGAACTCTCAGTTCTTCTCGTGTAGATCTTTGATTCATGCTTGGACATTTAAAATTTCTAATCGGCTTATGCATTGGCTATCTGCAGATCTTATGGCAGTCCTAGGCGCCTCTGGGTGAGGATCTCCGATTCCAGTTTGCCGGAGGATGGGCCTCCTCCCGGTATAGGATCTTGTTCGAGGGGCCAGTTAGTAGGGCCTGGTTCCTGGGGGAACGCTTTCTTCGTCAGACTATGGGCTTCCCTGAGCCGAGTGTCCCTTCAGCACCCCCAGACGATATGCGGCTCGCTGATAGGCTTACCCCCCAGGGTGTCATTGATGCTAGGCTGGGCATTGATGCACTGCTGTATTTAGAGGACGGGGAGTACGCGACTTATCGTCACACCTACTTGATGCCTCCATTGATAGGTGTTCGTACTCCCTCGAGGAGCTCTACAGGCATGCCATCTTCGAGTCGCACCTGAGCCAAAGACATTCCTTAGGCCAGTAGGGCTGGCACATCCAGAGGTGGGACTGGACTGGTCTCCCCGATTCCCCCGACTTATCATGATACCGGATGGCCAGGTATCCCGACTGAGTTGACGGGATGGAGATACGGGGCTTCCTACCCAATTCCGCTAGAGCCTCCTATGCCAGATCATCCATACACCAGAGACCCTGACTCACCACCGGTATGTTTTACAGCTTTACTTTATCACTCAGATACTTGGACATTTGTTCATTCACTGATGGTTTGCACTTGCATCTGCAGCCTACCACGGAGTATGCTGAGGGGTTACTCGGGTTAGTGGCCTCGCTCGAAGGCATGGTCTTGCGAAGAGAGGCGCAGCTATCCATCATGGGTGTCTCGGTACTGTTCAGTTTTCTTGCATTTATCATATTTCTGATGACATGCTGAATTTGAACATTTCAATGCATTGATTGACCGATTGTATGCGGAGAGCACATCTGACACACACCACATCCATGTACTATATTTGCATACATCCACTCCATGTAGCTTTTTATCTGTACATCTGATATACATATTTTGGCTAATGTATTCAAATTGCACTCTTTCTTTTCAGATGCCTCTGATATATACCGGACCACAGGCCGGGCCATCTGGGCCTTCCGGAGGAGCTGGGCCATCTAGGCCTTCTCGAGGAGCCGGGAGAGGGGAGTCATCTCGCAGACGAGGCGGGCGCCGAGCACATATCATTGAGGATGAGTCCAGTGAGGAGGAGGAGTTTGCGCATCGTCAGTCAGAGACATCTGCTGGTAGAGAGGATGACTCTAAGTCTGGTTCTGAGGGCGGAGATGATGCTGAGGAGGATCTTGAGGATGACAGCTCTGACTCAGATGGCGATGATGGTGCTGAGGCTATTCCGCAGAAAAGGACGAAGAGGGCCTCTTACTCCAGTGCTTGAGAGCATTGATGCCACTGTTCCCTGCTTTATTTACCTTTTTTACTAGTAGTTGTAGCACATTGTACATTATTAGGCAGTTTTATTTTCTGTAAAACTTGTACCCTTGTTGTAGAATATTGTAACAAATGAGGCATGATGGAATGAAACAGCTTTTGTTCAAAAAGGTGTTGTATTTTATATTCTTGCATCGCATCGCATTATTTTGCACAAAAAGAGATCGAATGGAAATCATGCATTGAAAATTGCCAAGTCAGGTAGTGAACCGACGCAACAAACAAAGCAACTTATCTTACTAAGAAAGGACAGAACCTTAGCAAGTTTACAACTCGATAAGCAAGACATAACAATGTTGATTAAACTTACAACTCGATAAGCAAGACACAACAATGTTGATAAACAAAGAGTAACAACTCAAAACACAAAACTCGTCAACTCGACAAAACTTGACAACTTGGTAAGCTTAAGAACTCGGTAAGCCAAGCAACAACTCGATAAGAAAAAACAACAACTCAATAAGTCGGATTTAACAACAACTCGATAAACAAATACATTTCGGACGATCTGGGTGACGGAACGCATCCGAAACAGAGGAAAACTCGCACCTTTAAGGCCCCCAATGCATGGAAATGCTTGGAACTTTCTTCTAGATGCTAGAACAAGACCAAAGCCACCCTCATCTTGATGGCCGACCACCTAAGGGAGCTGGTCGACCAGCTTTTTGCATTGGAGGGGAGAGGGGTGGTCGGCCTGCCAGAAAAGGTGGCCGGCCGGCCGGCCACCTAGCTTGGCAACCACCAAATTTTTGACACGTGTCCTTCGAACAGTGCCTTATCCTCTTTAAAAACTCCAGCCTCGTGGTTCTCTCATTTCATCTTAGTGTTGCACCAAAATGGAAGCATTTCTCACCCAAAATCTCACAGCTTGGATTGCTTCTCTAGATGGCTCGGAAAAGTTGAACTTTCGGGGTTTCGGCTTGAATGCACTATTCACGCTGAGCTGTACTTCGCTGCACATTCCGTTCCTTCATGCCGCGGCGAGGTTTTGGAATCCGATAACATGCATCTTTAGCTTCGGTGGGCAAGAGATGTGTCTGACCTTCGAAGATTTTCAAGTTTTGCTGGAATCCGAGCGCCATGAAGAGATTTTGTCCCAGCTTCGCTTCGGTCACGCCCAAGCTTTAGGACAGATGTGTGGGCTCACCATGCACGATGCTTGGTCTCTGATCTGCAACGGGGAACTGGATATCCTTGGCTTGATTCATCGTTTCTCTGATGCCGGTAACTGCGGCGACCATCATTGGCAAGGTTTTCGGCAACACGCCCTTTGCTTGTGCATGTTATCTTACTTTTTGCTTGCCCCGGGCTTTAGCGGATCTAGCATCCGTCTGATTGAAGTTGCTCAAGGCTTGAAAGAAGGAAATAGCTGCATTGCGATGACATTGGCCGAGACGTTGATGGGCTTGGATGCTTTCTATCGCCGAGAGACGACCAGATTCGTGGGGAGTCCATTACTGCTGCAGGTAATGTTTCCCACCCTTTCTCACATATATATTGCTCACATCACTCGGCCCTCAGGCTCGGTTTTTCTCACAAAACCCTTTTCTTACTTTTCTCTCATTGTACATCTCTCTATTCTTTATTCTCTCATTTTTCATCCCTCCCCACGTATGGTTGATGGATAAATTGAAGGTTGTGGACTCTTGCCCAGCCTACACAGCTCGTGGCTACTTTTTCCGACAACGACTAGTCGATGCCCTTGATGAGGGATGGTGGTTCGACTGGATGTGCAATTTGTCTGCAGATCGCATTGCTTGGCGCTGTCCTTGGCTCAATCTCCCGGCAATGAGCTATAGCATGTCCCGGCAAACCGGGATCCAGTTGATTGGTCTGACTGACTGTGTGTTCTACTTTCCGTTCCGGTTCCGGCGCTAGTTTGGTCATGATCAGACTTGCCCGCCGGAGGGGATAGAGTATCCTGCTGCATTCCCGGTTCGAGGCGCACAGCTTGCCCAGTATGCCACAGCATGGAGGATTAGAGAGCTCCTGGCCCCTGCTCCCACTTTCAGTTACACCTTTTCTGACGAGTGCTTGGATTGGCTCAATGAAGAGGCACATGAAGGGCCTACTTTGGCATCAAAGGTTTCGACCAGCTCTGGGAGGGGGCGCAGGAACACCTGACTTAGCTATGCCCCGAATTTATTGCTTTATTAGTACTTTCAAGTTTTTCTTATGATTGTAATAAAAAAGCAACTTCAATTTGTATGCAAGAGCAGGAGAACTCTGTATTGAAATCAATGAAATTGAAGGTTGTGGGTACTGAAAATTTTCCGCTTTGGTCCAAAAATGGTCTAAGTTGTAAAAAGATTAATTTTGAACAAAGTCAACTTTTATTAAAACTTTTCAAAACCATTTTCGATATGGATCAGAACTGGGCATGCCTGAGATCTGTCACTGAGATGCACAACCCCAGATCCCTGCGACTGGAAAGTTGCCCCTAGTCTGAATAGTACCGCGGCACTGCACAGCAACGGAAAGTTGGCCCTACTCTGAAGAGCGCTGCACCGGAGATCATAAACGAACTCTTGAATGCTGAATAGACAAAGATGATCGAGATGATTAAATGGACAAAGTTGATCGGGGAAAAGTTTATGGCTGAACTTCAGGATGAAGTTGCCTACGTATCCCAAAGATGGGAATCAAGCCTTACGTAGTTCAGGCTTAGGTTCACTCGAGTATTTTCACTCTCCTTTTACGCTCTAACTTTTGCCAAGGCCGCCCTTTGCGGGTTTTTAACCTTGCGAGCTCAGTTTTTATATTTTCCAATTTTTCAATGCTCTAACTTTTGCTTAGGTCGCCCTTTGCGGGTTTTCGGCCTAGCGAGCCTCTCAGGGGTAATATTTCCTCAACTTGTCCATGTTGATTGGTTGCGAGAACTCCAAGCCATCTAGGTCCATTAGAACCACAGCTCCACCTGACCAGATTGACTTGATGATGTAGGGACCAGTCCAATTGGGTCTGAACTTGCCCCTCGGGTCGTGGATAGGAGCTCGGTTGTTCTTGAGCACCAAATCTCCTTCTTTTAGATTCCTGGACTTAACTTTTTTGTTGAAAACCTGGGCAATTCTGCGCTGATAGCCTTGAACATGGTACAGTGCTTTCAGTCTGCGCTCGTCAAAAAGCATGAGTTCTTCAAATCTATTCTGTTGCCAATTTGCTTCGACTATCTGACACTCAGCCAGCATTCGCAAAGACGGAACCTCAATTTCAATAGGTAGAACGGCCTCCATCCCATAAACTAATGAATACGGAGTCGCCCCAGTAGAAGTTCTGATTGAAGTCCGGTACCCCCACAGAGCAAACGGCAGCTTGTCTGGCCAATCCCAGTAGGTCTCCACCATCTTCTGCAATATGTGTTTGATATTCTTGTTGGCAGCCTCGACCGCTCCATTAGTTTGCGGCCGATATGTAGACGACTTATGAAAAGTCACGTTGTATTTCTCCAACAAGTCAATCACTTCCTTCTTGAAGTGGGAACCATTATCTGAAATGACCTCGTTTGGGACCCCATAACAACAGATGATGTTGTTCCTGATAAACTTTGCAACATGCGAAGCCTTCAACACCGCATAGGATTGGGCCTCAACCCATTTCGTAAAATAATCTATTGCGACCAGGATGAACTCATGCCCGTTAGACCCCTTCGGAGTGACAGCCCCGATCACATCGATTCCCCAAACTGAAAATGGCCATGGCGAAGTCATATTGTACAGCTTCAACGGCGGGATGTTCATGCGGTTTGCATGGATCTGACATTTGTGGCATCGCCGAACAAAGCCGATACAATCCTTCTCCATGGTGGACCAGTAATTACCCTGTATGAGGATCTTCCGTGCCAGCATTACCCCGTTCATATGTGCTCCACATTCTCCTCCATGGATGGCCTCCATCAGGCATTTCGATTCTTTAGCTTCAACGCATAGCTTATGCATTCCCAGATGACCTCTCTTATATAATTTACCTCCGTAGATGATGAACTGAACAGCCATTCTTTTGATTGCCCTTTTATCCTTGGCATTTGCCCCTGGTGGATACGCCTCTTTCTCCAAGAAGTTCCAAATGTCGTAATACCAGGGGTTCTCATCTTGAACCTCGTCCATAGTAGCAATTGACTCGTAAGCTGGTGCAAACTTCTGATCAATGATGACTGGATGCATCCGGACTCCAAACGAGATGTCTATCATAGAAGATAGAGTTGCTAGTGAATCTACGAACCTATTGTTCTCTCTTGCTAGATGAGCAAAGTTTAGCTTTTCAAACTGAGGAATTAACAAATCCAGGGCCTGATGATACATCAATATCTTTTCCTCTTTGACTTTCCACTCTCCTTTCGCTTGAGACACAACAAGGTTTGAGTCCCCGATGACGTCCAACCGTTTTGCCCTTAGTTCCAGGGCTGCTTCTAGACCGGCAATGCATGCCTCATACTCTGCTTCGTTGTTTGAGACTTTGAACTGGAGCTTGAATGCTAAAGGGATACGGGAATTGTCGGGTGCTATCAGCAACACTCCTATTTCATACCCATACTGGTTGGACGCTCCGTCGAAATACATCGTCCAAAACTCGTCGTTGATATGCAAAATGGCCTCATCTGGGAATAAGTACTCAACTGCTTCACCCCTTTCCACTGGATGATAGGCTAAGAATTCTGCTACTGCTCTTCCCTTGACTGACTTGCGCGTCACATATTTTAGATCAAATTCGGAAAGCAACAACAACCAACGAGCTAGCCTACCTGTAAGCGTCGGTTTCTCGAAGAGATATTTGATGGGATCTAATCTCGAAACCAACATTACAGAGTGAGCTAACAAGTAGTGTCGCAGCTTTCTGGTAGCCCATACCAAGGCTAAGCAAGCCTTCTCCAATGGTGTGTAGCGAGTCTCATACTCCAGCATCTTCTTGCTCAGATAATAGATGGCCCTTTCCATTTTGTCCTCTGATTCTTGCGCGAGCATGCAGCCCATTGTGGTCTCAGTTACCGAAAGGTACAATATCAACAGTCTTCCCGGTTCTGGTGGTGACAACACAGGTGGGTTCTGTAAATATTCCTTGATCTTTTCAAAATCGGCTTGGCATCGGCCGTCCCACCGGAATTTCATTCCTTTCTTCAAGAGACCAAAAAGTGGTTCACAAGTCAAGGTTAATTTTGAGATAAACCGTCTTATGAATTGCACTTTACCCAAAAAGCCTCGCACCTCCTTTTCAGTCCTTGGTGGTGGCATTTCTAGGATGGCCTTGATTTTGGAAGGGTCGACTTCGATACCTCTAAACCGTCTTATGAATTGCACTTTACCCAGAAAGCCTTGCACCTCCTTTTCAGTCCTTGGTGGTGGCATTTCTACGATGGCCTTGATTTTGGAAGGGTCGACTTCGATACCTCTCTGTGTAATAAGAAACCCCAGTATTTTCCTTGCTGTGACACCGAACGTACACTTCTGAGGATTCAATCGCAACCGAAATTCTCTGATCCTTTGAAAGAACTTTTGCAAGGCGGTGTAGTGGCCCTCTCTTTCTTTGGACTTGACAATCATGTCGTCCACGTACACCTCAACCTCCTTGTGGATCATGTCGTGCAATATTGTGGTCGCGGCCCGTTGATAAGTAGCTTTGGCATTCTTCAAACCAAACGGCATTACTCTGTAGTAGTATGTCCCCCACGGGGTGGTGAATGCAGTCTTTTCCCGATCTTCAGGTGCCTTTACTATCTGATTGTACCCTGAGAAGCCATCCATGAATGAGAGCAAAGCATGCCCTGCTGTGAAATCCACCAACTCATCAATATGCGGCAAGGGAAAGTTGTCCTTCAGACTAGCTCTGTTTAAATCCCTGAAATCCACGCACACCCGGATCCTGCCATCCTTCTTCGGCACTGGGACAATGTTGGCCAACCAAGTCGGGTATTCGGATACCTGCAGGAAACCTGCATCAATTTGCTTGGTGACTTCTTCCTTGATCTTGAGGGCCCAGTCCAGGCGGATCCTTCGGAGTTTTTGTTTAACGGGTCGGGCCTCGGGGTCAAGAGGGATCCGGTGCTGTACAATCTCAGGATCGATTCCAGGCATGTCTTCGTAGGACCACACGAAAACATCTTTGAAATCTTTTAATAAAGTGACTAAACCCTCGCGTTCCTCAGAAGACAATGTGAACCCAATCTGGACCATCCGCGGGTCCTCCTCAGTACCGATGTTCACAGTAGTGATTTCCTCCATTAAGGATTTAACAAATCTTTCCTGCTCTTGTTCAATCAAGCGTTGCAAAACTGGAGGAATTTCTTCCTCGTCGTTTTCATCAAAATTTTGAAAGTTTGAGTTAATGCAATAAATCAAGGGCACAGAAAAGTACTCAAAAACCACAGCCATATCATTCTCATTAAGCACATCCAAATCGTCCGATTCTTCAGTTACAACAGACTCAAAAAAGAAAGAAAAAGACGACCTGGACAAGACTGTGGCATCCGGGTTATCATCCTCAGGAATACCAGACTCAGACTCAGTCGAGCTGGAACCTGATTCCGACTCACAAGATTCGGTGGAATCAGATTCTGGCTCACTACCTGACCCGGTGCTGCTGGACAAAAATCTCTCTTTATACTGCCAAATGAGAGAGGGTGTGATAGATGCATCCAAAATAGTTGCTGGTAGGCCTGCAGCCGTTCCATTCCCGATCATGCATACCGAAACGTTATCCCCCAAGCACTTCTGTTCGATCGGAGGATCTGAAAGTAGACATGCCAGCGTTACCCCTATTTCACTTTCAACGTCCTCAGACTCCACTTTCTTGCTCTGCTCAACCTCAGCTAATGGGTCTGTCTGCTCTTTGGCAACGTCATCCCCGGGTAACTGCAGGTCAAAGAAGATCTCAAACCCCGGCACGCGCTTCCTCTCCGCGTTCAGCCACGGCTCTGGGAAGCCACAAAACGGAAAGTCCTCCCCCTCCTGGACGAAGCGGCCGTTTAGGGTACCCTGAATGGGCCGGTGCATTAAGTCAAAAGGCTTTCCCGCCTTCTTCGCTCTGGCTCTCCCAGCCATCTCCTTACCCTTCCTTATCCAATCCTCTTTGGTGGGCAGATAACCCAAGCCAAAGGTATGTGGGTTATGTGGCACCTCGGCCGATGCTGCGACACCCTTCCGGCCGCTCTTTCCCAATCCCATCCCGGGGATATGTTGAAGCTTGTTCATGAGGTATACCGATTGAGCACTGACATACACCCCCTCATTAACAGCTAAGATATTCTGCACGACCCGGGCCTCAGCTAGGGTAAAACCGGATAAGAACACATCCTCCGTACCGTGCTCAATTTCCAAAATTGGCGTAGATACTTCCGGCGGTGGATGGATCGATGAATTCCCAAAAACAATGGCTACTCCCTTTCTATGGGGGTGTTTCACCATTTGATGCAAGGTAGAAGAAACTGCTTTCACTTGATGCAGCCACGGCCGCCCCAAGAGTAGATTGAAAGTGGCGGGAACCTCTAGGATGTGAAAGTCAATTTCATGCTGCCCCGGCCCAACCTTGGTCTGAATTTTCGCTGTCCCCATGACTTCTCTGCTTGTATTATCGTATGCCCAAATCACCTGGGCTGTTGGCACAAAGTCCGCGGTCTTCAAGCAGATTGCATAGGCAGTCTTTGCTGGACATACATTGATGGCGGACCCTGTGTCGACAAGCACCACGGGTATCCATTTATTTCTGCACTCCACGGAGATATAAAGTGGCTTGTTATGGTTCGCACCCTCAAGTGGCAGTTCTTTGTCAGAAAAGGGCAACATCGGGGTAGCTCCTCCCGGAAAAACTAAACCTACCAGTTGTTCGGGCGTGGTGTCTATAGAGAGCTTGGCCTTGTCCGTGGCTGATAAGACAGCTTGTCGATGCACTCGCGATGCCATAAGCAGTCCCCAGATGGAGATGTCCGCTTGTATCTTCTTTAACTGCTTCAGTATAGCCTCTTCTTCGACTTGCTTCTCTTTCTGTCTCTTAACTTCCTTATCCTTCCCAGACGCCTCCAGCTGGTCTAGGTGCGGGGGCTTGAAGTACCGCCCGCTTCTCGTCATATGATTGACCTCACCGATATACCAGGTATCATCTGGCTGATTACTCCCCCAATCCTCATCCGTGTGGGCAAGACATAAATCATCGTCCTCCCACCACATTCCGTCGGCAGCCAACAAACACCTGTCTGGCTCCGTTTCAATTGCACCCTCAGTACTCTCCGTCTACATGCTCATAGCGTTCTCTATCTTTGTGCACACAATACTCTCAGTCCCCTCAGGGCCCTTAGCTTTCCTAGTTCTCTCGGTATCCTCAAACCTTTCTTGTTCTAGCTGTGTCAGTATAGCTGGTTGTTCAACAATTCCCGCATTCATAATGCCCAAGTCTCGAGCGGAATTCTCAGCACCGGCGCTCTCCGGCGATTCATTCTGATTTCCGGCCCTCCCGGCCACCACTGATATACTTGCCCCTGCCGGGCCCTGTTCTAACTGAGCTTCGTCAACAACGTCTGGCAAGTCATCAAGCCACCCAGTAGCCTCTGTCGATTCCTCATAATCAAACCAGTTGACTGCCGCGTCTCCTGGATCTTGGTCGTTGAAAAACTGGAGGTTGGCTAAGTCCTCTTCCACAACCGTCAAACCATCTGTCCCCTGCTCAAATCCATCTCCTCAGTTCACACACAACTCTGCCTTCTCTGGCAATTCAATATTAGGCTTAAACTGGCCTGCTGGCAGAATGTAATCACTCGGATCGTAGGCTTCCCCAGCGACACTCCCAGACTGCTCAAACCCTGATCGAACAATTCCATTCTCCTCTAAAATCTCCTCTGTTTTATCTTTTCCAATCACCACCATTGGCTCGGGTTGGGTTCTGGAGATGTCCAATATGCACAAAGAGTCAGTGTAGTCAGGAAGGAGCACCTCCGGCTTAGGTAGGTGGGAAGGAGTGATATATATGGTGAGATCGTAAGACACGACCCCAGTCTGGATGAAGTTGATTCTTTTGGGAGGTGGAGCTTGGTTGTGCGGTGGGAGAGGGTTTGTTGTGACATTGGGTTTTTCTGGAGGTACAATCACCTGCTTGTCAATGAGGTCTTGAATCTCATGACACAATCTGAAACATTGGTCAGTGTCGTGACCATGTTGTTGGTGATATGGGCAGTATTTTGCTGGGTTATGAGAAGGAGGGAGTGGATTTGGCAATGGCCTCGGCTCTAGGGGCTTTAAGTGCCCTTTCTTGATTAATAGCCCTAGAGCCTTGGACAGGGGCATATACAGTGGGGTGAAGGTTCTTTGGCCTCTGGGTTGGAATCGAGTGGTTTGTGTGTTGCTTCCGGACGCGTCGGAGAAAGGTGTAGCTGCCATGGGTCTTGGAAGGGGAGGGGGAATGGTAGTGACCACGCTTACTTCTGAAGCTCTGGCATTTGTGGCATTGCTGGTGCCTGTGTTGTTGCTGCGGTTGAAAGTTCTTCGGGGTTGCTCTCTATCTTAGTCAATCAGACCCTGTTTCATTGCATCTTCAATTTGTACCCCCATTTCATGTAGATCTGAAAAAGTGGGAAAGGGGAGCACAATCATTTTTTGCATCAGTTTTGGCTGGAGATTGCGCACAATCATCTTGATTTGGTCTTTGTCGGTAGGCCTCAGGGTCATCATCGAAGCCTTCGCCCTCCACCGAGTTACGAAATCCGAGAAACTCTCCTTAGGCTCCTACCTTGTTGTTTCGAGATCTCGGGTTGTAATCTCGATTTGGGTATTGTAAGAGTATTGCGCGACAAAGGCCTCGGCCATTTCATCCCAACTCCATTTGACATCATCCTCTAACTTCGCATACCAGATAGCAGCCACACCCGACAGGGTCCGGTCGAATAATGAAAGCTTTTGTGGTCTGGTGAGGCCCATTGGCCGTAGTATATCTGAAAATACCCGGAGATGCACCATGGGGTCCCCAGATCCGTAGAAGTGATCAATTTGCGGCATTTTAAACCTATCTGGCAGCGTAACAGCCACGTCGGTATATCCGTCCTCGATATCCGGGATAGCCTTTACCCATTGGGATTTATTGAACAACTTCTCAAGCTTGCTCAATTTCAGTGCTGTATGGTCTACCTCGAACTTGAAGGGAGAGTCCGGTTGATTGACAGGCGTAGTCACCTTAGATAGCTAGGGCAGAATTGGGGACGGAGCTGGCCTCGTTGGTATGTCTGTATCTGCCTGGACATTTGGTGCCTCCTCGGGTGCCGGGATTCCTAGTGAGGGAGGAACTGGGTGTGATGCAGATGCTCCAGTTTGTTGTTGCAATCTGGCAATTAACTCTGCCTGCTGGGCCATGATCTCGGCCTGTTATTTAGCAAATTCATCCCGGCGAACAGTATCCTGCTGCATGGCTCTCATGGTGTCCTGCATCTGACGCATCATTTCCTCAACTCCTATCGGTCTCACCATACTTCCCTGATCTATCTGAACTACTGGTAGGTCTATCTCTATAGCAACAATTGGGATCTCAATCCGACTGTACACTGATGGGGTAATCCACTGCTCTGGCAACCTCTGCTCGGATACACTGCGTCTTCTCGGCCTCCGTCTGATAACCGGGGGTAGAGAGTGAAACACTGGTTGTCCGTCGACCAGATCCTCAGATCGATTGAGTCGGCGACCTCTTGTCCAGAGTGCTTGGGGAATATCTGCTTGGTCTAAAGTAATTGTGCTAGGCTACCTAGCAAAAAGATAAATAAAGCAACAATAAGGAAATAAACGAGCAGAAAAATGGATAGCATAACGGCGTAAATAAACACAACACACAGTCGGGTATAATTAACACGCAATTGGTACACTGTTCTCAAAGACTGATAATTATTCCCAAATCACTATCCCCGAAGCTAAATTTGATACCCGCAGATAGCTAATTCCGAAAATACTGAACTGGCGCCCGCAGGCCCTTGATACTCAGAAATACTGAACCGGTGCCTGCAGGCTTGATACCCAGAAACACTGAACTGGTGCCCGCAGGCCTGATGCCCAAACTTGCAAACTGATACATGCATTCGTATAGAGACGCACTCTAAAAGCACATAACAAATAAGTAAGAGCCAAAACACCCCTATGTTGGGGTAAGGTTTCCCTGTCCTATTTTGTCAGGAACTAGGGTTTCACTATGCAAGCAGCGGTTTCAAACAACCTATAAACGGGTAAGCAACCTGTCCTAGTTTGGAATGGTCACTATGGATTCCGAATATGCACTAGGTCGAATGGTCAAAAAGGGTGCCCCGGTAAAAACCGGGGTTTGTGTTCCCATACTGACAGAGCCCACAACTGGTCAGCCTTACGGTATGCTTTGACAAAGCAAGCCTCCGGCAAACCGTTCAGGAATAGCAGATGGCAAACACTGTGTCCTAGGCGCACCAATGCGCATGCAATGCAAAGAAACACACAAGTGTAATCAAAACAAGATATCATGAGTTCGAGTCAAGTTCACTAAACTCCCCAGTAGAGTCGCCAGAAACTGTAGACGTCCCCGAACGTCCCGGGGGGAAATCCCGTGTTATTCATTGGGCTCACTACAGTTCAGGACTCAATGTCATGGTCCTGTATCTAATCTCGCAGAGTGCAATGCAAGACCGATGAAATCATCAAAGAGTCCAAATCCGACAAATCGTTTTTTTTTAAAACATATTTTTTGAAAGAAGTGCCAAACATGGATTGTTTTGCCAGATACAGAGTCGCCATCTAAATATTTTATTTTGGGAAATTTAGGAAACCCTAACTCGTTGCCTAAGGCCACGTGTCCGTCATCACCAAAGTTGCCTCGGCTCGGGAACTTGGGTATAATTGGGGAAGGTCACTTCGTGAGCACCCCCACTCGCCCGATCAAAGATCGGCCTCTACTAAGCATGATATCGGGTTTTGAAAACACTATGCGTTCTTATTCCGGTTATTAGCCAAGATTTACTATGTGGTACGCACAGCATACAAATATAGACCGGATCGCCTGAATTGGAACAACACATCTCATGTTTGTTTTGAAAATGGTTTGCTACTCACAAGTAGGCTTAAAATGCAGATTTTGCCACCCTCAGGTGGGCTTAGAAAACAAGATGATTTGCCACTCTCAAGTGGGCTTAAAACTCACAATTGATGAATTGTTCCAATCCAAATAACCCAACCAAAACAAGATGATTTGCCACTCTCAAGTGGGCTTAAAACTCACAATTGATGAATTGTTCCAATCCAAATAACCCAACCTTCACCCACAGGCATTCAGGAAGGTATATCATATAAGCAAATAGCCTCATGGTAAGCATTCTATCATGACAGTTACTCACACGCATGCAAGGATGCTAAAGCATAAAACTTATCGAGTACTCCAAGCTAAAACAGAAACTAGTTAGAAATCAATGCATGATCCTAACTATACAGAAATGCCTAATGCAACTCATGCAAAAATGCAACTACAGTAGGCTCGGCTACTCTAAACATGGCATATGATGATGGTACAGCTAACACGTATTCAATTTGGAATTGAAATACAAATGCAGTTAGTATGATGCGCCGAGCCCGGTACGTGCAAGACAGATGAATGAATGCAAACATGCTATCATACTGTATGCTAATTGAAACATGCCCTAATCTAACCATCATAAGCTGGTAAATAAAAGGGAGAAACACATGGGGTTGGAAGACATACATCACACACACGCACACTTATTACAATTGTGCTCTCACTCGGAGGGTCCGAATAAATAATATACAGTCTGAAATGAATAATTAAATATTACAAAACCCTAATTAATTAACAAATTAACTAGGAAAGCGATAAATCAGCATGCAAGCCTATGGACTGCCTCAGCTCTGTTCCGAATGATGGGAGATGCATGCTTGAGTTGCCTAGCGCGGAAATCGATTGCGATGCCCCGATTCGCCTCTGTTTGCAATTGTTTTCGGAATATTGTGCAACGCTCTGGAAGGTCGCTAATTTCTGATTTACTGCAACAGAGAGCAACAAAGGGGCATGGCAAAGTATTTCACACATGTATGCATGACTACTCTTCAGGGAGTGTAGTCCTCGATTCTCGTGCCACCAATCACGCATATCGATGCATGATGGCCGAGGAGCCGAATTGCACGACTCAATATGAGATGAATGCACATGAAAACACAACAAGACCTAAACTCCATCATGGGTAATTCGGAGTGTCGGTGACAGGGAATTGAGACACGTTCCGTCACTCGGAGTACGAAACGTACCTCGTTTCTCGTGCTCGGGCTAACTCCTATCCCAAACACAATGCAAATAAGATGGCATACACAATGCTATGAAATGGCATACACAATGCTCGATGTAACATGGCATACACAATGCATAATGAACTTACACCAATCATGAGTGGACCTCAGCCACACTCACATCAGTGGCCATTAGATGAAAAAGAGACAATCGAAATGCGTGCACACATGCATGCAAATCGAGGACCGAACCTAAGGCATAAAGTACCACTCTACCAAAGCATGGCAAGGATGAAGCATGGCATTCAAACATGTAATTTTCATCATCGAAACATAATGCTAAATGGTCCCGGAACATGAAAATATGGCACCCGATGCATGGAATAAGCCCCGAAACTCAAAACTAGCCCAATGCATTGAACCATAAGTATACAAAGCAAGCATTATTTGATCATGAAGTTTAAAGACAGAACCAAGGCAGTCCCAAAACATGCACATTTCCAGTTTAAAGCATGGCCAAACGATGCTAACATGATGGACTAAAATAGCATGCAACATTGGCTAGCAAGCATGGTTTACATGGCATGTATATGAAACAAATAAGAACTCATCAAACCAACCAAAAAAAGTGAACAAAACATGCCAAAATACGCCCAAATAATCACTGAAATTCAGCCAATGCATGCAAAAATGAAGGGCTTCCTTGGAAGGCCATTCAAGGGGTCGTTAAGCACATATAAGATAGACACTTAGCATGACCAAACCAACTCTGAAAATGAGTTATGACAGCCGTAAAACTCACAAAATTGGCCCTGAAATCAGTCAAGGAAGCATACGATGAAAGGCCTCCTCAAAAGGCCTTGAATGGAATTGTTCTACACATGCACTATAGACATAAAATATGATCAAAAGGGCCTTGGAAAGACCTAAGGCACACCCCAAAACTCACAAAATGAGGCCTGAAACAAAACTTCGATGCATGAAAAATAGGGTCCCTTTGGAAGGCCCAAAAGACCCCCAAACAAGACAAGGAGAGAGGGGTCACCTCCCTATAATTTTGGCCCTCAAAAATGCATAAAAGCCACTTAAAATCCACTGGATTTCAGTGGCTAGGAGGCCAAACCATGGCCAATGCAAATGCTCTAATGCATAGCCTTAATCACGAAGGGATGAAGCATGAGTAGGGGGAAGATTACCCCAAACAGAAAAGTGACCTTAAGAAAACTTGAAGAGGAGCTTAAAACAAGACTTTTTCTAGTTTATAAAAAATCTCGAAAATGTTCACAAGTAAGGCTAAAGTATGATGCAAAAAAGGCCTACAAAGAGGGGTAAAGCATGCAAGGGTGTAGGAGGCCTCAAACAGAAAAGTGCTCTTAAAAAAACATGAAGAGGAGCTCAAAATAAGACTATTTTCAGTTTACACCAAGGCTCAAAAATGCTTGCAAATAGAACTAAGGTATAGGGCAAAATAATGCACAAATGGGGGAAATGAGGACTTACCCTTGAAGAGCCGACCTCCAGCAGCTTTTGGACCAAGTTGGTGAGCTTTCAACCTCTGCAAATGGCTTCCAAGGTGCTGGAATGGATGATGGAGGTGTGGTGCTAAGGGTTGTAGTGTAAATGGACCAAGAAAGTTAGGGTTTTGGAGCTTAGAATAGTGGCAATGGAGGAGGGAGGTTTGGTGCCTTGGCCAAAAATGTCTAACCCCTAGATATGAAGAGGAGGGCCTCTCTTATAGATAAGAGAGGCCAAAGCTTCTCTTGGAAGCTTCAAAGATCCTCCATACACGTGTATGGAGGATGCACCAAATGGTCTCCAGCTGGCACAGCTGGATTACACTCAGAAAGGGCAAAAGCAATAAGCAGGCCGGCCAGTTCAAGTGGCCGGCCGGCCACTCCCCCTGGTCGGCCGACCAGAGGTCAAAAGGTTCAAGCAAAATTGTTGGTCGGCCTACCCAGAAAGGTGGCCTCCTAGATGAGTAGAACACAGCCCTGTGGAGAAAAACCAGAAAATGTGACCCAAGAGAGAGAAAAGCTATTTTTTAAGCAAGGTTCAAAAGGGTCAAGGTGAATTTCTGGCCGGCCTACCCATATTGGTGGCCTCCCAGATGAGTAGATCACAATGGTGGTATGAAAAGCCAGAAAATGTGGCTCAAAAGTGGAAAAAACCAACTTTATGTCAGAAAAACCGGCTTTTGGAGAGAGAAAATGAGAAAACTGGTTTTTCAGGGGAAGAGGTGGCTGGCCATTATCCTACCACCTCCCTAACAGTGAAAATAGGGTCTCTATCAAAAACGGACCAAAACGGGACCAAAACGAAGGTT
Organism: Camellia sinensis; assembly: GCF_004153795.1. NCBI lineage: Eukaryota > Viridiplantae > Streptophyta > Magnoliopsida > Ericales > Theaceae > Camellia > Camellia sinensis. Next base: position 1,646,773 of record NW_021024962.1, read on the forward strand.
CGGGGGCAAAACGCGCGGTTCGGGGCCCCGAAAACAGGCTGTTAGGCACCGAAAATGGCGTATGACCACGAAGGTGGTCTCCAGGGCCACAGTATTCCTCTAAAGGGAGGAAATAAGATGTGTGCCAAAAATCGGAGTAAACGGAGGTAGTTAAGCGGTCCCGAACCTAGGTAGACGACCGACGGTTCCGAAAACCAAAAATCGGTCTCCAAATGGGAAAAATGTCCTACGACCACGAAACGTAGCCTATGGCCATTGAGAGATGGTCTACGAGACCTCTCCCTCCCTTTGGGAAGAGAAAACAGAGAAAAAAGGACCCGGTTTGCAAATCGAGGCAAGGCACAAAAAAGCTTCGAAGTTCGGAGGCAAGGCTCGCAGCCGAGACTCCGCAACTTCAGAACGATACAACATGCAGCATCACCGAGCGCTCAACTGGTGACGTCTGAGTCTTAAGGTCGGTCAAAAATGGGGTGTCTACAGTGTTGCTTCTCCATTCAAGAGATTGTTTCAAACATAAAATGGCTGAGGCATATTATTTAAGGTCTAAAGGAGGCTTTGCTGAGTTGACTGGTATGAGTAGATGTTGCTCATCTATGAGTATGCTCATCTGTGAGTATGCTCTTCCAAGGATTTTCTTAGGATGGTTGCTATGTGTGTAATGGCTATTGCTTTGGCGTTACTGCTCTGCTGGGGTTACTACTGGTTTATGTGGGTAGTGTATAATGGTTGTAGCTTTATTGTTGATGCTCTGCTTGGGTTACTGTTGGTCTTTGTTGTTGTTGTTGTTGTTGTTGTTGTTGTTGTTGTTGTTATTGTTGTTGTTGCTCTGCTTGGGTTGCTATTGTTGCTGATCTTCTTTGCTGTCAATCTATTTTGTGGTTGGTTTTAGTATTGGATTGTAATTTTTGTATTAGGTGTGGCTATATTATATTTGGGTGAGTATGGACTCACCTTTTTTTGCACCCCACCTTTCGGAAAGGGTTCAAAAGAAGGCCTCACAGTTCGGACTCTTGCGGTTCTGAATCTAGTCTCACAAGTGCAATGTGAAATTGATAAACACCAAAGAGTCCAAATCCGGCAAACCCTTTTGGAAAATCGATTTTAAATAAAATAATGCCAAAATTGGATTGCTTTGCTAGATACAGAGTTGCCACCTAAATAATGCCGAAGGCCACGTGTCCATCATCACCAAAGTTGCCTCGGCTCGGGAACTTAGGTACGAGAGGGGAAGCTCATGAAATGAGCACCCTCACTCGCCCGATCAAAAGATCTGCCTCTACTAATCATGATATGATTTTTTATAAACATTATGTGCTCTTGTTTCGGTTATTTAAGCTAGCTTTACTATGTGACGCACACAAGTAAGTATAGACTAATCGCAAGACTTGGAACAATTTGACTCATGTTTGTTTGCGAAAATGATTTGAATTTGCCACCTCAAGTGGGCTTAAAGATGCGGTTTTGCCACCAAACATAGTGGGCTTAAAACATGATTTGCCACAACAAAGTGGGCTTAAAACACAAATAACTAGTTAAACTAACTAATTATTGAAAACACTTAATCAGTTACAACTAATTAATTACAACACAAGCTTGATCTAACGCTAATTAAACTAACTAGCTAATCCCGGGAAACGAGAAATGCATGCATGCTAGAACCTTCACCCGAAAAAGATACTTCTTTGCTGTTATAAGCCTCTGTTTGCACATACGATCACTGAAAATTGTGCCAATTTCTGGAACACCTCTGCTCCATCTCAGGAACATATTGTGCCAAAATCATTGATGCCCAACAAGGGGGACAAGGGGCCGGTCGGCTACCAATGGTGGCCGGTTGGCTACCATTAGTGGCCAGTCGGCCACTGATGGTGGCTGTCGCCCATTGCTGGTTCACACCTCTATGCTGCAACAGAGAGCAAAACAGTGTATTCTCACAGGTTGTCTGTACTGTTTACCCTCCTTATCATCACACAAGCTCAAATGAGAGAAACTCTTGGCCCTCAAACCATCAATCAAGCAATTTTCATGCATGATGGCTAAGGGACCAAGTTTGTACAAGTTCAATAAATACACAAACAAGACCAAAATGACCACCACCCTATCATGCATGATCAAGGGCAATGGTGACCAAGGAAAATGACACATTTCATCACTTTGAGTATGAAACGTCCCATTTGCCTTGTGTTCAAATTAACGCTCGATTTGAACACATGCAGTGCAACACAAAGAATGCTTATCTTACACACTTTTACTTGCCAATTTTGTTTACTCATTTTAATTACCAAACCATTTTTTAGTCAATTAGTCCATTGTTGAGTGTCTTCTAAAGCGAAAGAAGTGTCAACCAAGGGGTAGTTTAAGGCATGAGGGAAGCTTCATGCCGTTGGTAATGAACCCTCAAAGGAGGATTAAACCATTAAGCATGAGCCTCAACCTCAAGCTTAAACAACCCTAAGGTTGAAACAACCCTCAAAAAAATGAAAAGTAAAAAAAAATGAGGAAGGTTGCAGAGATTGTATGTGCTGAAATTAAGTGATAAAAGCATTAAAACCATGCAACTGATTCACACCAATGCTAGTTAAAGCCTTAAAACACTAAACTAGTGAAGAAGTTAACACTACAACTATGCAAAACAAGACTCAAACAAGCTAACCAGCCCAAAACAGAGCTAAAACAGGTTATTTCAGAAGCAAAAACATGCTGGACTTGAACTAAGTTAAGCTAGAAAAACATGCTAACATGTGAAGCTAACTAGGCATGCAAACAAGGCATGAGGAGGGGACGCTAACCCCTCCAATTTTGGACTTCAAAACAAGTTTTTAGCCACGGAAAATACTATGAAATTCAGTGTTTAAAAGGCCCAAAAAAGTTGGTTTGAAAGTGATGAATGAAAAGCACAAAAGCTATAAAAGCAAAGAGGCAAGAAGGTGAACCACCCTTAACTAAAAAAAGGCTCAAACCACCACTTTTAAGTCAGAAAAACAGAGCTTCTTATGGTTCAAAACCAGCCTCAAATCAGTTTAAAAAGATGAGAAAACAAGTATATTAAACAAGTGAACAAAGCAAGTAAATTACCTCTTGAAGTAAAAAGCAACTCTAGGCACAAATCCAAGCTAAAACCACTTGCTAGAGCTTAAAACAAGTCTCAAAGAACCTCAGCTCAAAGAGAAGTAACTTTGATCAAGGTAGTGTATGTAAGAGTGTAGAGAAAACTAACTACAAAGCACAAAATTGTAAGAGAGAGAGAGATAAATCTAGAGAGGGGGAGAATTTTGCTCCAAAATTGCTAACCTATCAAAATGGGGAAGGAACCCCCATATTTATAGAAAAACACCCACTAAGCTTGGAAACCTCTCACCATACACGTGTAGGCCAGGAACAACATAAGTTTTGGAGAGTCAGCAGCTGGCACAGCTGTCAACAAATATCTAGAAAAAGGTATTGGTGGCCATCGGCCACCACTGGTGGCCGACTAGCCACACCTCTGGCCGACAACCATCATCCATGGCCAACAACCCATGGTGGTGGCCGACAGGTCACCAAAAGGTTCCAAAATAAAAAACAACAAGGATTGGTCCAAAACCAAACACAAAACAAATAAGGTTTCAAGGCTCAAAGGCAAGGCACTCCACCGAGAACTTCGAGCACTCAAAACGAACACATGAATTCATAATCATCGAGTGCACAAGCGATGACGTCTGAGTCTTGAGGACGGTAAAAAATGGGGTGTCTACAATTGCCCCTCTTTGACAGAACTCGAAAGTCATGAAATGACGGGAGTGAATGTCAAAGCCTAGAGATGACCCATTTTTGATAAGGCCGAAGACTTGGACAAACAAACAAACAAAACAAAAACGATTGTGCCCGCAGGCTGCCTACGTAACCCTTTGTAAGGAATCAAACCAGCATAGTTCTGGGGCAAGATGCAAATGATATGCACGATGGAAGAACATAACTTATGATCATGCAACGATGCTGTAACGGAACATTTGAATGCAAATGCAATGCAAGCAAACCGAAACAAGGTATAGCAATCTCAATCATAAGAAGGAGCAAACAAACACAACACGCGTGGAAATTACAGACCAAACCACATTTCATGCAGAAAGGATGTAAGAAAATTATGCAAGCTTAACTACGCGACATGCAGGAAAGACGAAGAGCAACCGTCGGGCACACCCGAGGTCTCAACCAAGATCCTAATGTGTTGCACACGGAAGGAAAAAAGAGGGGTGTATACACCGGGGCACACTCGAATGCTTTTAACCGGAGGGTGGTGACCGAGGGAGGGTATAAAGATCAGGACGCATGCAAATGTTTTTAACCGAAAGACAGTGACCGAAAGAGGTGATAAACATCCGGACACACAAAAAACTTTTTAATCAAAGGACGGTGACCGACAGGGGGGTACAAACATCAGGACACATACAAATGTTTTTAACCGAAGGACGGTGACCGAAAGGCGGGTATAAACATCAGGACACACACAAATGTTTTACCGAAACATTAGGACACACACAAATGTTTTGCCGAAGGACGGTGACCGAAAGAGGTGATAAACATCAAGACGCACACAAATGTTTTTAACTGAAGGACAGTGACCGAAAGAGCTGATAAACATCAGGACGCACACAAATGTTTTTAACCGAAGGACGGGAATTGAAAGAGGTGATAAACATCAGGACACACACAAATGTTTTTAACCGAAGGACGGTGACCGAAAGAGGTGATAAACATTAGGATACGCACAAATGTTTTTAACCGAAGGACGGTGACCGAAAGAGGTGATAAACATCATGACGCGCACAAATGTTTTTAACCGGAGGACGGTTCGAAGGGTACAAGTGATTCTACCTGGAACACCTTTGAATGAACCATACATACAATATCGTTTACCTGCATAAGGAAGAAACTTAACAAGTACAGTGCAATAAGAATACATATTCTACGCAAGACAAATAACGAAGATACAATGTTAATGGCGTGTTCTATGCAAAACATGCGAGAAATAAAACAGAAGCATATTCTATGTGACGAGAGCCGGAGCATGTTCTATGCCACATTGGAATGCATATTCAATGCAATAGTACAAAATGCATGTTCTATGCATGATCAATAGCACAAAATGCATGTGCTATGTATGATTAACAGCATGCTCTATGCATGAAAAGTTGAAAGCATGTTCTATGTAACAGAATGCACATTCTACGCAATAGTATATCTGAAATGCACGTTCCATGCAACGACAAAGAGATGCATGTTCAATGCAATGACAAAAGGATATTTGATAAAACCAACTCAGTCGAAACTTCCGATTTTATCTCTCAGAAGAGTTGTAATATGTTTTAAAAAGATACACCTCGTTTGTGTCGACTAGCAATGAACATCATGTACTGAAGACATCATTTGGAGCTTCCGCAGAGGCAATTCGCATTGAAAAGTGAACTTTCCTTGCACTTCTTACGAAATGAAGACACAAACAAGCATCAAAACTTAAAGGAGGAGCATTGGGCACTTATCGGCCACCAATGGAGGGCATCGACCACTTGTCGGCCACCCCTATGCACTGTCGGCCACTGATGGTAGTTCGGGCCCATTTTGGTCATTTCACCATGGGTCTTTTAATAAACACACCCAAACTTCATTTCCACACTTCTCTATAGTCGAAAATCCTTCCTCCTTCTCTTTAGACACTTTCCCTCTCTAGATCCAAGCTTTATACGCGTTTTCCAATGCCCCACGTACGTTTGATTCGCTAAATCCTCTTTGTATACTCCGTTTTGAACCGATTGAAATTCAATTTCAGTGTTTTTTCTTGGAGTTTCACCACTTGATGCTTGTTTCCCTTGAATTCCTCTTGGGTTCTGTGCCTTTTCTCAAGTTTTGACTTTTCCTCCTTTTTTCTCTTTCTTAGGGTTGACTTTTGTTGACTTTTGGCATTTTCCACCAATTTTCCTCATTTTCGGCCACTTTTCTCATCTTCTTTCCAGATAGAGGATGACGTTCCTCACGACGGAGCTTCCCCATAGGTTTCACCTCAGTTGTCCCCTGGGATGGCGGCAGAACCCGAGCCTGTGCTACTACTACCTAGGGTTCAACCCTTCAACCCAACGACATATGATCCTCCGACGTATGTGCTACCACCTGAGAGTGTCTGGCATTTCAGGAGGTTTGAGCGAGGTGCACCAGAGGACCTTTTGCTATGAGAGCCGACCTCCCATTTATCTTATAGCGCCACCGAGGTATACACTGTATTCTCATGTTTTCTTCACTGTATCTTGCATTTCTTGCTTAAACCACACTCTTGCACTACACTCTTGCACTGTATTTCTTACACTGCATTTCACCTGCTTATTTCAAACATATTCTTGCACTGTATTTCTTACACTACCTTGTCACTTGCTCGTTCCAATCACAGGGGGACTCCCACTCTATCAGAGCCTATGGAGCCACATCCGCGAGGGAGTGGTATATGGAGCTCCCCGATGGTGTCTGCCATATTGTTGATGAGGTCGACTTCGGCTTGTTTTGCATGGGACTATCACACCTCATAGCGACTCGACCTCTACTTAGAGCATTGGTAGAGAGGTGATAGGATACCACCAACTCTTTTCACTTCTCTACCATAGGAGAGATGATGATGACTTCATATGATTTCTCTATGCTTACTGGCATAGAGGTAGGGGGTTGTCTGATCCCTTATGATACAAACATGGGTGAGTGGGAGGCGACATGGATCTACTTGCTAGGCGTACACCCACCTATCTTCTGATCGGGAACAATTCGGTATAACTTGCAAAGCAGTTTCGCAGGAGAGAGCCAGTGACCCCAGAGGAGACCGAGCATTACGCTCGAGGCTTCTTGATGTTCCTCTTAGGCACCACTTTGTTCGTAGACAGAGCGAACATTGTTGGATTATATCTCCTGAGTGCACTGGTGGACTTGTCCTAGGTCCGTGTTTATGACTAGGGTGGTGCTAGCCTTGCCACATTGTATGGATACATGAGCTCGACATCCCGCCGGATCGGGAACAGGGTCGGTGGCTACTGGAGAGCCTGGAAGGTATGTTTTACCTTTTCTGCTTTGCATTTCCTACTGTACTTTCTGCTTTGCACTTGTACTTTCTGCACTACACATTCTGCTTTCTGCACTCACACTTGTACTTTCTGTACACTGCATACACATGCTGCTTTCTGCATTCACACTTGTATTTTCTGCACACTGCACACATATGTTGCTTTCTGCACTCACACTTGTACTTTCTGTACACTGCACACACATGCTGCTTTCTGCATTCTACATTCTCTGTTTTCTGCATTCTCTGGACATTGTACACACATTCTGCTTTCTGCATTCCCTGCGTTTTACTGTACACTCAATATGGCTCTTTTCTTTTTGCAGCTTTGGGTATATGCTTACTTCCCGGTCCTTGCCCCAGAGCCAGAGGTGGAGATGCCTCCCATCGTGCCATTCTCTCACCGGTATGACGGGAGATGCCTGCGGAGGACACGAGAGACTTTTTCATTCTTCTGCCGGTATTTCGACATTGTGACTGCAGCAGAGGTAACTCAAAATTCACTGTTATTTTCATTCTACTTCAGCTCTAATTCATATTGTAATATTCAAATAGCAACTAACAAGCTATATATTCTTTGTTTACAGATCACATGTCAGCCTTGGACGACGATGCCTGAGGGAGTTGGGAACCAGTTTGCTAGAGTTGGGGGGGCCACCCGTTTTCGGCTTCTATTCGAGGGTCTCGTTTGCCAGACCTAGTTTTTAGGTGAGCGTTTCGTATGCCATACCTTAGGCTTGCCGCAGCTGATAGTTCCCATGGCGCCTCTACCATCTATGAGAGCTACAGAGGAGCTCACCTCCCAGGAGATGATTCAGTTTACTAGAGGCTTAGACGCCGATTACTTCTTGGGAGAGGGTGATTATGCTAAATTCATGGAGACACACCTTATGCCTCATTTGACCGGCATTCACAGAGGTGAGGGGATGAGAGCTCCAGCTGTAAGAGAGAGGGCCAGAGTACCCAAGGAGACCAGGACACGTGGTAGAGGGGCCACACAGACGAGGCAGAGGACCAGCTGGCCAGAGCTGCCTACTGTACTCACATGTTGGCGGTATACTGGGGAGGCATATCACATCCCAATTGAGCCTCTTGCAGCAGGACACAGATACATTAGAGCTCCTGATGCACCCCTGGTGTGTACCCCATTCTTTAGTTTTCTCATTTCTTTATGATATTTGTTTGTTCTGGACACTGATAATTCCCAATGCATTTCGCAGGCACCCCCAAGATACACCGAGGACCTACTCGAGTTGTTAGCCTCATTCGAGGGCATGATATTGAGGAGGGAGGCACTGCTTGGCTTCCACATCATTCAGGTTATTTCCTCAGTTTTCTTGCATTCCAATCATCAAATTTCCACTAACACACTGAAACTGACATTTCAACTGAAAATTTCCCTACGCTGCACTGATACACTACATCTAAATTCATACACTGTACCTGACCTTTGCATATACTCATTCTGCACACCATACTTGCATCTGATACACATACTGTGGCTAACATATGACAACTATCTTTTCAAGTCCCACACTTACCGACAGCACTGGCGGCAGTAGCAGCAACAAGACCATCAGTACCCCCTCCGGCAGCAGGGAGAGAGAGACAGGCTCCAGCACACAGCCGAGGAGCTAGGAGTGTCCGAGCTGAGAGTGGCCCTTCACAGCCTATTCTGAGCGAGGATGATACTGAGACCAGCGAGGCCGAAGAGGTAGCGAGTCAGCATGCTGAGTCATCGGAGAGTGGAGACGATGACGCTGGCTCGGGTTTTGCTAATGATGATGCTACTGAGCCAGGTTCTGAGGTGGAGAACAACGATGACTTCGATTTCGGTTCCCCATCCGGTTCAGATAGTGGCGAAGATGGAGATAGTGCTGCAGAGTCCGCTCCGCTGAGTAAGAGGACGAAGAGGGCCTCACGAGCCTGAGAGAGTTGGCACTGATCTATGTGTATTTTTGCTTAGTTTCTTTTATCAGTAGTGTTAGCACTTTGTACAGGTTTAGGCGAGTTTTACTTTCTTTTTAAAAACTTGTACTGCACTTTTTTGTAAAAACAATCATGATCGGAATGAAAACCAAGCTTTTTGAAAAAAATGTTGTATTTTGCATCATAAGCATTGCATTGCATGAAAATAAGATTGAATTTGATATTGAAAACCGAATACTTGTATTGCCACAATAGTCCGAATCAGGTAACGAACCGACCAACAACTGAAATAAACAAAGTAATACAACTCGATAATTAAAATAACAACAACTCGATAAACAACAAAACAATTCGATATACACCAAAATGACTTGATAAACAACTCGATGAACAAAATAGCTAAATAAACGACTTAAATACAACACATCAAAATTGCCAAAACTAAAAGAACTCAAAACAAGGCCATAACATATACAAATAGTAGAACAAAACAAAGGCTCTCAGCACTCTCAACACAAAGGTGGATAGCAGGTTTGTAAAAAGGGCTGTCAGCCATGAATGGCCTCTGTCGGCCAGTAGTGGTGGCCGGTTGGCTACCATGGTGGTCTATTGGCCATCACTGGTGGCCGGTCGGCCACTAATGTGAGGAACTTCTAGAATGTTGACACTTGGCTTCCACTCACTACCTTATCTTCTACAAAATGTTGAGACTTTGTGTTTTCTTCATTTCAACTGCAAACTCTTCACAAATGGAGCCATTCTTCACCAAAAAACTCTCGAATTGGATTGCAACTTTAGATGGCTTGGAAAAGCTGAATTTCTGGGGTTTCAACATAAATGCACTATTCCCTCGACTAGTGAGTCGTTCTCCGCTTTGTTTTCCGTTCCTTCATGCCGCAGCTAGATGTTGGAATCTGACAAGAGCTATGCCCGACAATCGAAGAATTTCAAGTGTTAATGGAGTCCCGGCACGATGAGGAAATCTTGTCTCAACCCCGTTTTGGTCACATCCAAGCTTTGATAAGGATGTGTGGGCTCATTTTACACGATGCTCGATCCTTGGTTCATAGCGGAGAGCTGGATATCCCGAGTTTGATTCATCGGTTTTCTGACGTAGGTGACCGAGGTGATCTTCTTTGGCGAGGTTTTTGACAACACTCCCTTTGTTTGTGCAGATTAGCACATTTCCTTCTTGCCCCTAGTTTCAGCGGGTCTAGCATTCGGCTAATTGAAGTGGCACAAGGCTTGAAAGAGAGCAAGAGTTGCATTGGCTTGGTACTGGCCGAGACTTTGACGGGTTTGGACGCCTTTTATCGGTGAGAGACAAACAAATTCACAGGGAGTCCACTACTTCTTCAGGTAATGTTTCTTACCCTTTCTTATATGTGTTTCTCATATCACTCAGCATTCATGCTCTGTTCTCTCAAAGCCCTTTTCTCACTTTTTCTCTTAACATACACCTCTCTATTCTTTAATCTCTCTTTTCTTTCATCCCTCCCCAGATATGGCTCATGGACAGGTTGAAGGTAGTGGACTCTTGCCCTGCATATTTAGCACGAGGCTATTTCTTTCGCCAATGGCTAGTTAATTTCCTGAACGAAGGATGGTGGTGCCATTGGATGTGCAACAGGTCTGCTGCTGACATTGCTTGGCGTTGCCCATGGTTTGATCTGCCTGAGATAAGTTACAACATGGCTCAGTAACCCGGCATTCAACTAATTGGCCTGACACACTGTGTTTTCTACTTTTCGTTCCGATTCAAATGTCAGTTCGAACACGACCAAACTTGCCCAGAAGAGGGAGTAAAGTACTTTGCTTCGTTCCCAATCCGAGGTTCACAATTGGCTCGATATCCCACTGCGCGGAGGACAAGGGAACTTCTGGCTCCTGCTCCTAATTTCAATTGCGCTCTTTCTAGCAAATGCCTAGCTTGGCTTGAAGAAGAAGCATAGATCGGGCCTACTTTGGCATCGGAAGCTTCCACAAGTGCAGGGAGGGGGCGCAAGAACACCTGACTCATCTATGCCCCAAGTTTATTGCTTTGATCTAACTTTTCAAGTTTTCCTTTTGAATGTAATAAAAGTAACTTTGATTTATATCGAGCTTTGGAGAACTTTGTATTGAAATCAATGAAATTGAAGTTGTGGGAACTGAAAATTTTCCTTTTGGTCCAAAAAATGGTCAAAGTTGTAAAAAGATTAATTTGAACAAAATCAACTTTTATCAAAACTTTTCAAAACCATTTTCGATAAGGATCACAACTTGACACACATGGAATCTATCCTCGAGATGTACAACCCCGTATCCAAAAATGAAAAATTGCCCCTAGGCTGAATGACACTGCTCAGCACTGTAATTAACTCTTCTCTCAGGGTAAGGATCACAACTGATCTTTCAAATAACGAACAGACAAGGATGCCTTGATCAAATATATGGACACAGTTGATTTGGAGGTGTTTACGGCCGGATTTCAGAATGAAATTGCCTACGTTTCCCAAAGATGGGAATTAGGCCTTACGTAGTTCGGTTTGGGTTCGTTTGGGTATTAACGCTCTCTTATTGCGCTCTAACTTTTGCCAAGGCCACCATTTCTAGGTTTTCAACCTTACGAGCTTAGTTTTTTATTTTATTTTATTTTATTTTATTTTTGTGCTCTAACTTTTGCCTAAGTCGCCCTTCTGGGTTTTCGGCCTAGTAAGCCTCTCAGGGGTAATATTTCTTCAACTTGTCGATGTTGATTGGTTAGGAAAATTCTAGGCCATCCAGGTCTATAAGAATAACAGCTCCACCCGACCAAATGGTTTTGATGATGTAAGGACCAGTCCAATTGGGTCTGAACTTGCCCCTTGGGTCATGGATGGGAGCTCGATTGTCTTTCAGTACCAAATCCCCTTCCTTAAGATTCTGAGACTTAACTTTCTTGTTAAAAGCCCTGGCAATCTTACGTTGATAACCTTGAACATGGTACAGTGCCTTCAGCCTCCTCTCATCAAACACATTAGTTCCTCGAACCTGCTCTACTGCCAATCCGCCTCTACTATCTGGCATTTAGCCATAACCCGCAACAACGGAACTTATATTTCAATCGGCAGAACAACTTCCATCTCATAAACAAGAGAGTACGGAGTTACCCTAGTAGATGTCCGAATTGAAGTTTTGTAGCCCTAGAGAGCAAATAGTAATTTGTCTGGGCAGTCTCCATAGGTCTCAACCATTTTTTACAAAATGTTCTTGATGTTCTTGTTGGCGGCCTCAACAGCTCCATTGGTTTGCGGCCGATATGTAGATAACTTATGAAAAGCGATCACTTCTTTCTTGAAATGGGAGCCATTGTCTGAAATAATCTCGTTCGGGACTCCATAATGGCAAATAATGTTGTTGCGGGTGAACTTAGCCACATGCGCTACTTTCAACACTGCATAAGATTGAGATTCCACCCACTTCGTGAAATAATCAATTGCCACTAGAATGTACTCATGCCCATTTGACCCTTTTAGTGTAATTGCCCCAATGACGTCAATTCCCCAGACTGAGAAAGGCCATGGTGAAGTCATGTTGTATAGCTTTGACGGCGGAATATTCATGCGATGAATTTGGAATTTGTTGCATCGTCGAACAAAATCAATACAATCCTCCTCCAAGGTAGACCAGTAGTAACCTTGCCTGAGAGTCTTCCGGGCTAACATTACTCTGCTCATGTGTGCTCCGCACTCTCCCCCATGGATGGCCTTTATTAGCCGCTTCGACTCTTCTGCGTCAACACACAACTTGTGCATCCCCAAATGACCCCTTTTATACAACTTACCCCCGCAGATGATAAATTGAACGGCCATCCGCTGTATTGCCCTCTTATCTTTGGCATTTGCCCCTAGTGGATAAACCTCATTTTTCCAAAAAGTTCTAGATATCATAATACCATGGGTTTTGATCTTGCACTTCATCTATTGCGGCGATCAACTCGTAGGCCGGCGTATATCTCTGTTTAATAATGATCGGACGCATCCGGACTCCAAATATGATGTCTATCATGGAAGATAGAGTTGATAATGCATCAGCGAACCTATTGTTCTCTCTTAGTAGATGAGTGAAGGTTAGCTTCTCAAACCTAGGAATCAGAACGTCCAAGGTCTGGTGATAGATTTTCATCTTTTCTTCTTTGACCTTCCAGTCTCCGTTTGCTTGAGACATAACTAGGTTCGAGTCTCTAATTATGTCAAACCTTTTTGCCCCTAGTTCCAGGGTGGCTTCCATGCCAACGATACATGCCTCGTATTCTACTTGGTTATTAGATACCTTGAAGTGGAGTTTAAAGACGAAAGGTATATGGGAATTGTCGGATGCTATCAGCAACAAAGCTATCTTGTAACCATATTGATTAGATGCTCCGTGAAAGTACATTGTCCAAATCTCTTCCTCGGCTTGCAGAACAACATCATCTGGGAATAGGTATTCTATTGCTTCATCCCCTTCCATTGGGTGATCTACCAAGAACTCTACTACTGCTCTCACCTTGACCGACCTGCGAGTAACATACTTCAGATCAAATTCAGAAAGGAGAAGCAACCAACGAGCTAGCCTACCCACAAGTGCTGGTTTCTCAAAGAGATATTTGATGGGATCTAATCTCGAAACCAAAATTACGGAGTGAGCTAACAAGTAGTGCCTCAACTTCTTGGTAGCCCATACCAAGGCAAAGCAAGCTTTCTCCAACGGGGCGTAACGGGTCTCAGAGTCTAGCATTTTCTTGCTCAAGTAATAAATGACTTTCTCCACCCTATCCTCATATTCCTGAGCAAGCATGGATCCCATTGTTGTGTCCGTTACTGACAGATACAGAATTAAGGGCTTCCCCGGCTCTGGCAGCGACAACACATGCAGCTTCTGAAGGTACTGCTTGATCTGCTCAAACGAAAATTGACATCGATCATCCCACCGGAATTTATTTCCTTTCTTTAGGAGACCAAAAAGTGGTTCACAAGTCAAGGTTAATTTTGAAATAAACCGTCTTATGAATTGCACTTTACCCAGAAAGCCTCACCCCTCCTTTTCAGTCCTAGGTGGTGGCATTTCTAGGATGGCCTTCATTTTGGAAGGATCTACCTCGATGACTCTATGTGATCAAGAAACCCAACATTTTCCCTGCTATTACACCAAAAGTACACTTCTACAGATTCTCTGATTCGTTGAAAGAATTTCTTCAAGGCGGTGTAGTGGCCCTCTCTTTCCTTGGACTTGACAATCATGTCGTCCACATACACCTTGACCTCTTTATGGATCATATTATGTAGAATTGTGGTTGGAACCCTTTAATAGGTAACCCCGACATTCTTCTGCCCAAACAACATCACCCTGTATTCCCCATGGCATAGTGAAAGTAGCTTTCTCCCTGTCCTCAGGTGCCATTAGAATCTGGTTATACCCGAAAAATCCATCCTTGAAGGAAAGCAACGCATGACCCGCAGTGAAGTCTACCAATTCATCTATGTGCGACAAGAGAAAGTTGTCCTTCAGACTAGCTCTGTTCAGATCCCAGAAGTTTACACACATCTGAATTCTTTCATCTTTCTTCGGCACCAGGATGATGATGGCCAACCAAGTCGGATAGTCAGATACTAGCAAGAACCCTATGTCTATTTGTTTGGTGATCTCTGCCTTAATCTTCAAAGCCCAATACGGGCATATTCTCCGCAACTTCTGTTTGATCGGGGTTAAGAGGGATCTGATGTTGTACAATCTCAAGATCGATTCCAGGCATGTCTTCGTTGGACCACATGAAAACATCTTTGAAATCTTTTAATAAAGCGACTAAGCGCTCGCGCTCCTCCGAAGACAATGTGGACCCAATCTGGACCAGACGCGGATCCATTTAAGTACTCATATTAAAAGCAATGATTTCATCGGCGAGGGGTTTTGCAAACCTCTCATCTTCTCGATTAATCAAAATTTTCAAAACCAGAGGAATTATTTCCTCATCGTTTTCATTAAAATTTTGAAAATCCTAATGATTGCAATAAACAAGCGGCATAGAGAAATACTCAGAATCTGCAGTGGTATTCTTATTCACAAGGTCAAGCTCATCCAGTTCTTTGGTTACAACTGACTCAAAGGAAAACGAAAATGATGACCTGGACAAAACCTTGGCATCCGGGTTATCAACCCCAGAATACTGGACCCAGACTCAGAGGAACCGGATATCTGATTCCGACTCCATAGACTCTATGGAATCAGATTCTGGTTCACTACCTGACTCCGAACTGCTAGACAGGTAGTCCTTCTCCAGTTGCCAAATGAGCGATGCTACGTCAGATGCATCCAAAATGTTGCTAGAAGGGTTTACACCTAGTTGCTCCCCGATCATGGAAAAGGTCAGGTTATCCCCCAAGCTCTCTGAGTCGATCGAAGGATCTGAAAGGAGACATGCCAGTGCTACTCTTACTTCAATTTTGTTGCTGTCAGAATCACTTTCAGTACTCCGTTCAACTTCAGCAAAAATTTGATGAGAGTGAATGTCAAAGCCCAAAGACGACCCATTTTTGACAAGGCCGAAGACTTAGACAAACAGGCGAGATAAACAAAGATGTGCCCGCAGGCAGGGGCAAAATGCAAAATGATATGCACAAAACCGGACGCAACTCATGATCATGCAAAGCAGCAAGCTGTAATGAAGCAAGTATTCACAATAGATACAACGGTTTTAAGCAAGAATGCAAAGCAATAACTACATTTCATGCAGTTTAAGAATGTGGAGAATTATTCAATTCTCGCCACGTCTCACACGGAGAAGATACAATACCTGCACGGCCAGAGGAATTTCAGTGGTGGAAAGGTGGTTTTGAGGTCCAAAATGGGGGGCGGTGGTCCCCCCTCTTCATGTCTTGTTTGCATGTGTTGATGGCTTACCAAATAAGCATGTATTTCTTCCTTTTTGAAGCTTAGTTTAAGCATGTTTTAGGCCTTATTTTGACCTGCTTTAACTCTGTTTTTAGCTGGTTGGGTCACTTGTGGCTTGATTTTGGTACTTGTAGTGCAATCATGCTAACTAGCTTAACATACTTGATGTTTTAACCTATTATTCTAGCATGTGTTGGCTCCACTCCAGCATGTTTTTGGCCTTTCTTTGACATGCTTAAACTCTGTTTGAAGTGGTCTTGGTCCTTTGAAGCTTGCCTTGTATGGCCATAGTGTGAATGCCTTAACTAGCTTTGAGTTTTAGGGCCTCTAGCATGCTTTGCTTGTGATGTTTCATGATATATCATCATTTAGCATGTAATTTTAGAGCATATTCCTTTTTCACACTCTCACATATTCCGCTCTTTCATTGCTTTTGAGAGTTGTGCCTTATGCCTTGTTTATGAGCCAATACATGAGCATGTTTTTCTTGCTTTTCGTGCTACCATCTCAGCCCATTTCAGCCACTATTTTGGCATGTTTTGGGTCTGTCCATAGCTAGTTTGGTCATTTAGGCTATGTATTGCATGCCTCTTGTGCAATGCTCTTTACTAGCTTTGATGTTTTCGGCCTTCAACATGTTATGCTTGTATTGCTTGCATGCTTTAAGGTCTTTAGCATATCTACATAGAATTTTGTATTGCCCCCCCCCCCCCCCCCAAAATTTTTTTTTTTTTTTTTTTTTTTTTTTTTTTTTTTTTTTTTTTCTGTTTTTCTACTTCTTTGTCTTTTCCAGATGCCTCGGGTTGGTTTAGATGCGGGGGTTTGAAATATCGGCCACTTCATGTCATGTGGTTGACTTCTTTCACATACCAGGTATTGTCAGGAATACCTTCACCCCAATCTTCATTAGTGTGGGTAAGATGCAGATCATCATCTTCCCACCACATACCTCTGGCAACCGACAAGCAATTGTCTAGTTCCGATCTAAGTGTTCCCTCAGCAGAAACATTTCCCACGGGGTGTTGAACTATTCCAGCTTTCTGATCACTTTCACTCATTTCCTGCCCAAACCGTTCCAGCGCGGCTTCTTGTTCTGTGTATACAGTACTAACCATGCCCAGTTCCTAAGCCACTTGTTCTGTACTAGTGTTCTCCGGCAATTTACCCTTTCTATCGGCCGTTCCAGCCATTGCTGCAGTTTTCAATTACTGTTGTTCCAGCTTTGGTTGAAATCTCTCATCTACATCGGGTTCATCACTTAGCCACCTTGAATTATCGGTTGACCCATTCAGATCGAACCAATTAATAAGCACGTCCCCCTGATCATGTTCATCAAAGAACTACAAATTGTCCATGTCCTCCTTTAGGTTAGCTAGATCATCTAATCCCTGGCTGGGTCCATCTTCTCGGACTACACTGACCTCTATCCTAGTCGGCAATGCCACTTCCGATTTAGCTTGGTTGACTGGCACAATATAATAGCTACCTCATCAGATAAATCCTCAAAGCCCTCTGGCAACGGACTGATGTTTTCTACCAAGGTTGACCTCCCTTCATCTTCCACAGTCACCACCACGGGTTCGGGTTGGAGTGAGGACGCGTTCATCATGCACAAGTCTGTGCTTTCTGGGATGAACAACGCCGGCTTGGGTAGGTGGGAAGGGGTTATATATATACTGGGGTCATAAGGGACGACCAGTATATGGATGAGGTTTATTTTCCGAGGTAGAGGGGCTTCGTTATGTGGTGGAGAGGATTTGTAGTGACATTGGGTTTTTCGGAAGGTGCTATCACCTTATTGTTAATGAGATCTTGAATCTCATGACGTAATCTGAAGCACTAATCAGTATCATGACCATGCTGTTGATAAAAAGCACAGTATTTGGCCGGGTTGTGTTTCGGAGGAAGAGGATCGGGCAGTGGGCGTTGTTCTAATGGCTTAAGATGCCCCTTTTTGATTCGGACCCTCATGGCTGTAGATAAGGACATATAGAGCGGTGTGAAGACCCTTTGGCCTCAGGCCTGATGGCTTAAGGTTTGGGAAGTTGTATTGGATGTACCGGCAAAGGGGTCGGTAGTCTTGGTTGTGGTGGTGACCATGCTCACATCCGAAGGCCGCGCAGAGGTGCCACCAGTCGTGGCTGCATTGGAGCTGCGTGTAAAGGACCTTTTGGGCTGTTCCTTCTCATGGTCTATCAGACCCTGCTTCATTGCATCCTCAACTTGCACCCTTATTTCGTGGAACTCAGTAAAAGTAGACAAAGGCAAGACTATCATCTTCTGTAATAATCTTCCTTGGAAGTTACGGACCACCATTCTGATCTGGTCCTTTTTAGACGGCCGGATAGTCATCATAGAGGCCTTGGCCCTCACTGAGTCACAAAATCCGAGAAGCCCTCCTTTGGCTCCTGATAGGTCGCTTCGAGATCACGAGTAGTGACCTCGATTTAGGTATTGTAGGAGTACTGTGCTATGAAGGCCTCTGCCATTTCCTCCTAGTTTCTTTTCACAGAGTCTTCAAGCTTGGCATACTAGATGGCCGCTATACCCAATAGGGTCCGCCCAAAAAATGGAAACTTCTGTAGTCTGGAGAGACCCATTGGTCGTAGGATATCTGAAAATAGCCATAGATGGACCATAGGATTCCCAGAACTGTCAACCGGTCTATGTGCGGCATCTTGAATCTATCCGGTAGAGTTACTGTCGAGTCAGTGTATCCATCCTCAATATCAGGGATTGAATTTACGCTCTGAGCCCATTTGAAGAGCTTTTCTAGCTTGTTGACCTTCAGTGCAGTGGGATCAACTTCGAATTCAAACGGTGCCTCCATTTGGTAAACTGGTGCCTTGGAGGTCTGAGGTGGGATTGGATCTGCCGGAATGCCCGCATTTTCCTGGACATTAATTGTGACCCCAAGTGTCGGAATTCCTACTGGGGGTGCATGAGATGCTGAGGCTACTGCCGGTTGTGGCTGCTACTGTTAAAGCCTTTCTATCACTTCAGCTTGGCGGGTTACAACCTCGGCTTGGCGAATTGTGGTCTCAGCTTGGCGGGCAGCATCTAGCTGCATAGTCTCAATGGTCTGCTGGAGTTGGCGAAGCATATCTTCCATGTTGGCCGAAGGGTTTTGAGCTATCGGAATTGGCGAATATTCCGTGTCTGGAGTAGAAGTAGATGACTGAGCCTGATTGGGCACAGACGAAGCAAAAGGTGACTGCTGAATTGGTGAATTCTGCCTAATCCTTCTTCGTCTGGTAACCGGTGAGAGTGAAACAAACACTGGCTGTCCCCTAACTAGATCCCCGGATCTGCAAATCCTTCTAACTCGGGTCTAGAGTGCTTGGGGGGTAACAGAATCGTCTGAAACAATGGTGAAAGACTACCTTGCAAAAAAGAAAATAAAGCAAAAAGAAAAAAAAAAACATTAATCAGGAAACGGATAGCATCTCGGCTTAGATGGCGACAACACACAGTTGAAATCATAAGCTAGATAATCTATTCTCAATCACTGATTTCTAACCCCAACATTTCTGCCTCAAAACTGATACCCCCAAACACGGATGTCCTCAGACTGAAACCCAAACTTGCAACTGATACATAATTCCCTATAGAGTCACACTCTAAAAGCACATATCAAGCAAGTGAGAGCAAAACATTTTTTGCGACGGCAAGTTGTGCCGTCTCAAAAAGTCACATTTTTTAGACGGGAAGTTGTGCCGTCTCCAAAAGTCACATTTTTTGCGACGGCGAGTTGTGCCGTCTCAAAAAGGCACATTTTTTGAGATGGTAAGTTGTACCGTTGCAAAAAGTCATTTTTTGCGACGGCAAATGTGCCGTCGCAAAAAGTTTCGTCTTTTAAGCCCACTTTTTTTTTTGTAGTGAGGACGTCTGGGTGGACGACCGGCTATGGCTTTTTGGCCCAGTTTCGCTTCTGTTCAGTTTTGCTTCGCTCTAGACGTCAAACAGGCAATATGGTCGATGACTGTGGTAGTTGCCCTTCACGACCGAGACATGAACAGACGTCTGGGCAGACATCCAGACAGACGTCCCTCAAGTATAAAACTTCACTTGGGACATTCGGGTGGATGTCCCTTTGTTCAAAACAACATATATCAGAAGATGCTATGTATTGGTTTTTGGCTCAGTGACCCATTATTCAACAAACAAAACACACATGGGTGACAGAGACACTCTGAGAAATCAATTATATATCATCCTCAACAATCACCAACCCATCACTCAATGGAAAGAAAAGAATGGGCTCTGTCAAATTAAATAGAGCACTCAAACTCTGTATATAACAGAGATCTGACCACTGCTTGCGAATAACAAGAAAATACAACGTGCAAAAACATTTTCTAATTCTTCGTCAATCACATCTTTCTTCATATTCTAAAGTGCTTTTCATCTGTATTTCCTTTTTCCTCAGAAATTGTCTTGAGCTTTAGCTTTAAGCCCATTTACCTATGAGAGGTCCCTTTACTGGTATAACTTAGAACTTCAATCTTTGTAATATTTCTTGAGAGAGTTTCATTTGCGAAAATGGTTTGAATTTGCCACCTCAAGTAGGCTTAAAGATGCGGTTTTGCCACCAAACATAGTGGGCTTAAAACATGATTTGCCATAACAAAATGGGCCTAAAACACACATTTGTTGAATCGTTCCAATTCAAACAACAAGCCTTCATCCACAGGCATTCATGTTGTTTAGCATTTAAGCACATAGCCTCATGGCAAGCATGCTAATCATGGCAATATGGCAATCACACTCATGCAAGTATGCTAAAGCATAAAAACTTACCAAGTACTCCAAACCAAAACAAAAACTAGTTAGAAAGATGCATGATCCTAACTATGTTAAGTGTCTAATGCAATACATGCAATATGCAATTAATAGGCTAGGCTACTAATATGGCATATAGATCAATTTGATAACATGCGGTTAAACACATATTCAAATAAAGTATTGAAATGGCAATCCAGTTTGAATGATGCGCCAAGCCTCGGTGCATGCAATATGCTAAGTTGAAATATGTCCTTAATCTAACCATCAAAAGCGGGTAAATAAAAGGGAGAAAGATGTGGGGTTGGAAAACATACACACAAGCACGCACACTTATTACAACATTATGCCCTCGTGAAGGAGGGTATGAATATATAAACTAACTAACTAGCTACGCTAATTAAGCTAACTAATTATTACAAACCGAAACTAATTAACTATTCTAGCTAATTAATTATTACAAACCGAAGACGAATAACTAGTTAAACTAACTAATTATTGAAAACACTTAATTAGCTACAACTAATTAATTACAACACAAGCTTGATATAACGCTAATTAAACTAACTAGCTAATTTCGGGAAGCGAGGAATGCATGTATGCTAGATCCTTCACTCGAAAAAGCCACTACTTTGCTGTTGCAAGCCTCTGTTTGCACATACGATCACTAAAAATTATGCCAACTTTCAGAACACCTCTGCTCCACCTTAGGAACACACTGTGCAAAAATACTAATGGCCGTCAAGGGGGACAAGGGGCCGGTCGGATACCATTGGTGGCCGGTCGGCCACTGATGGTGGCTGTCGGCCACTGCTAGTTCACACGTCCATGTTGTAACAGAGAGCAAAACAGTGTATTTTCACAGGTTGTTTGTACTGTTTACCCTCCTTATCATCACATAAGCTCAAAGGAGAGAAACTCTTGGCCCTCAAACCATCAATCAAGCAATTTCCATGCATGATGGCTAAGGGACCAAGTTTGTACAAATTCAATAACAGCACAAAACACAAACAAGACCAAAATGACCACCACCCTATCATGCATGATCAAGGGCAATGGTGACCAAGGAAAATGACACATTTCATCACTTTGAGTATGAAATGTCGCTTTTGCCTTGTGTTCAAATGAAAGTCCGATCTGAACACATGCAATGCAACATAAAGAATGCTTATCTTGCACACTTTTACTTGCCAATTTTGTTTACTCATTTTAATTACCAAACCATTTTTTAGTAAATTAGTCCATTGGTGAGTGTCTTCTAAAGCGAAAGAAGTGTCAACCAAGGGATAGTTTAAAGCATGAGGGAAGCTTCATGCCGTTGGTAATGAACCCTCAAAGGAGGATTAAACCATTAAGCATAGCCTCAACCTCAAGCTTAAACAACCCTAAGATTGAAACAACCCTCAAAACAAATGAAAAAGTGAAGAAATGAGGGAGGTTGCAAAGATTATATGTGCTGAAATTGAGTGATAAAAGCACTAAAAACATGCAACCGACTCACACCAATGCTAGTTAAAGCCTTAAAACACTAAACTAGTGAAGGAGTTAACACTACAACTATGCAAAACAAGACTCAAACAAGCTAACCAGCCCAAAATAGAGCCAAAATAGGTTATTTTAGAAGCAAAAACATGCTGGACTTGAGCTAAGTTAAGCTAGAAAAACATGCTAACATGTGAAGCTAACTAGGCATACAAACAAGACATGAGGAGGGGAGGCTAACCCCTCCAATTTTGGATTTCAAAACAAGTTTTTGGCCACTGAAAATACTCTAAAATTCAGTGGTTAAAAGGCCCAAAAAAGTTGGTTTGAAAGTGATGAATGAAAAGCACAAAAGCTATATAAGCAAAGAGGGAAGAATGGTGGACCACCCTTAACTAAAGAAAGGCTCAAACCACCACTTTTAAGTCACAAAAATAGAGCTTCTTATGGTTCAAAACCAGCCTCAAATTAGTTTAAAAAGACGAGAAAACAAGTATACTAAACAACTGAACAAAGCAAGTAAACTACCTCTTGAAGCAAAGAGCAACTCTAGGCACAAATGCAAGCTAAAACCACTTACTAGAGCTCCAAACAAGTCTCAAAGAGCATCAGCTCAAAGAGAAGTAACTTTGATCAAGGTAGTGTATGTAAGAGTGTAGAGAAAACTAACTACAAAGCACAAAATTGTAAGAGAGAGAGAGAGATCTAGAGAGAGGGAGAATTTTGCTCCAAAATTGCTAACCTCTCAAAATGGGGGAGGAACCCCCATATTTATAAAAAAAACACCCCCTAAGCTTGGAAACATCTCACCATACACGTGTAGCGAGATGCAGCTTATTGTGCTAACAGCTGGCACAACTGTCAACAAATATCTGGAAAAAGGCATTGGTGGCCGACTGTAGACACCCCATTTTTGACCGTCCTAAAGACTTGAACGTCATCGTTTGAGTGCTCGATGATTGTGCATGTTTGTGCTCGTTTGGAGTCCCCGAGGTTTTCGGCTGTGCGCCTTGCCCCTGAGTCTCTGAACTCCCTTGGTTTTGTGCTTATTTTAAGCCAAACCTTGATGCCCCTTTTTACCTAGAGGGAGAAGTAGGGGTGTAGACCACTTTTCTCCCCTGCCAGCCAGTTCTCTCCCTTGTAGACCACTTATGGTGGTCGGTCAGCTAGGGTTGGTGGTCGATCGACCACCTTAAGTGCTCGGCAACCTGCCACCACCTTCTTCTCTTTGTGTAGACCACCTTTCCCCCCCCGTCAACCAGCGTTTGTCCCTGTCAACCACGTTGGGTGGTCGGTTGGCTGGGTTGGGTGGTCGGTCGACCACCTTAACTGGTCGGCAGCCTTTCTGCACTTTCTGCAGATATTTTTGGTGCTAGTTGTGCCAGCTGTTAGGCACAGAATGCATCCTCCCGAGGGATTCAAGCAAGCTGTTGCTTGCATTTCTATATAAGGGGAGGTGCTTCCCCCTTAGAGAGGGTTCATATTTTTTAGAGCAAAAAATCTACACTCTCTCTAGAATTCTCTCTCTCTATATATATATATATATTTGTGCTTAAAAGTGCTTGAAAGTGAGAAGTCTTGGTGGATTTGCAAAGGAACTCTTGATCAAACACCACCATCATTGAGCTAAGATACTTGGGAGCCTTATTTGAGTGACTTTGACCTGATTTTGCCTCATAAGTGGCTGGTTTTGAAGTTGGGCTTCAAGGGTGAGTAATAGCCTCTTTAAAGCTTTATTTTCATTGTTTATTTAGCCACTTTTGCATGCTATTTTAGGCTTAGCTTTCAACTAAAAAAAGTTCTGTTTTGAAGTGTTTAAAATGGTTGTTTAAGGCTTTGTTTGAGTTAGAGGTGGTTTACCCCCTTTGGTGGCTTGTTTTGCCTTGCTTTGTGCCATCTTTTAAGGCCTTTGAGACCATCTCTTTTTGGCCTTCTCACCACTAAAACTCAGAGGAATTTCAGTGGTAGAAAAGTGGTTTTGAGGTCCCAAATGGGTGGGGGTGGTCCCCCCTCCTCTTCTCTTGTTTGCATGTGTTGATGGCCCATCAAAAGAGCATGTGTTTCTACTTCTTGGAGGCTTTGTTTAGGCTCATTTTTATGACTTTTCAGACCTGCCATAACTCTATTTTTGGCTGTCTTGGTCACCTCTTGCATGCTTCTTGTACTTGGTAGTGTAATCCTACTTGTAGCCTTACAAAGTAGCATGTCTTTGTGCTTTGAATTTGCTTAGTTCAAGCATGTTTTTAGCCATTATTTGACATGTTATAACTCTGATTTGTGTTGTTTTGGTTGCCTCTTGCATGCTCCTTGCACTTGTAGTGCAATTTTTTTCACTAGCCCATTGTATTTGGTGTTTTAGCCTATTGATCTAGCATGTGTATGCTCTACTCCAGCACATTTTTGGCTATGTTTTAGCATGCTTTAGGTCTAATTTGAGTGGTTTTGGTCATGCATGCTTGGCTTTGCATAGCTATAGTGTATTCGACTTTACTAGCCTTGCACTTTGGGACCCCTAGCATGCTATATTTGTGATGTGTGCATGATATGGCTTTATTTGATATGTAATTTCAGAGCATAAACTTCTTCCATACTCTCATGTTTATCACTCTTTCATTGTGTTTAAGAGTTGTGCCCTTATGCCTTGTTTATGAGCTAATTCGGGAGCCTATCTTTCTTGCCATCTATGTTGCAAGTCTAGCATGTTTTTGCTACCATTTTGACTTGCCTTAGATCTGTTTTGAGTTCTTAAGGCCATTTGAGTATTGCTTAGTATGGTTGTAGTGTAAAGCCCTTGACTAGCTTTGTATTTCAAGTCTCTTGGCATGCTTTATTTGAGCTATTTGCATGATATGGCTTCACTTGGCATGTAATTTCAACGCATATGTCATTTCCACACTCTCACATTTTTCACTCCTCCAATGTGTTTGAGAGTTATGTCTTCATGCCTTGTTGGCGAGCCATCAAACGTGCATATTTTTGTTGTGTTATATGCCTTGATCTTAGTATATTTCAGCCACTGTTTTGGTGTATTTAACCTCTATCTGAGGTTGGTTTGGTCATTTAGGCTTAGTATTGTATGCCTATAGTGCTATGCTCTTTGCTAGCTTTGATGCCTTAACTTCTAAACATGCCATGCATTCATTGCTTACATGATAGAGCCTTGTGCATGCCACTCTAGCATCGATAGATGAGCATGTTGTTTGCATGTGTGTTGCATTGCATTGTGTTTGGATCGGACATTAATCCAAACACGAGAAACGAGGGGCGTTTCATACTTGAGGTGATGAAACATGCCTCATTTCTTGGTCGTCGTCCCCCTTGATTTTGCATGATAGGGTGGAGGCCTTTCGAGTCTTATGTATGCATTCATTGAGTTTTGCACAAGCTTGATCCTTTGGCCACCATGCATTGAAAATGCTTGGTTGTTGGCTCGAGAGTCAAGTGCAATACTCCTTTGAGCTTGAGATATGATAAAGAGTGTGGAAGTGCATACATTTTCTTGCAAATACACTGTCTTGCCTCTGTCTGTGCTCTGTTGCAACAACATGAGGAATTCCAGCCCTCAAGGTGTTCTTGAGATCAGAAAGAAGCAATTTGGAAATCGGTGTAATTTTCAAAGATTTAAAAGAGTGCAAACAGAGGCGTCTTGAGGCAAAGCGGTGGATTTCCGAGAGGATGCAACCGAGCATGCATATCCCATTCACCCGCGAGGCCATTTATCACTTTTGCTAGCTAGTTGTAGTTGATTACCTGTGTTGTAATTAATTTAGCTTAGTGCTTTGTAATATTCTAATTAGCTTAGATTAGCTAGTTATTCAATTTGGTTTGTAATAGTTAATTAGCTAGAATAGTTAGTTAATTAGTTGGTTTGTAATAGTTAGCTTAATTAGCGTAGCTTGTTAGCTTTCATTTTATTCGGACCCTCCGTCGAGAGGGCAAATGTTGTAATAAGTGTGCGTGTCTGTGTGAATGTCTTCCAACCCCACGTCTTTCTTCCTTTTACTTAACTGCTTTCGATGGTTAGTTTTAGGGCATATTTCAATTAGCATCCTTATGCTTGCATGCGTGCATCATTTATTTGTCTTGCATGCACCGGGCTCGGCGCATCATTCAAACTGCATTGTATTTCAATACATTTACTTGAATACGTGTTTAACAGCATGTTATCAAAGGTTGCATTCATATGCCATCTTAGCTAGTCGAGCCTATTTTAGTTGCATTTTGCATGTGTTGCATTAGGCATCTTGTATAATTAGGATCATGCATTGATTTCTAATTGATTTCTGTTTTGGCTCGGAGTACACTGTAAGTGTTTATGGTTTAGCATCCTTGTACGTGTGTAAGTGACTGCTATGAGACTATTTGCTTGAGTGATTAACTGCATGAATGCCTGTGGATGAAAGCTTGGTTGCCTGAATTGGGACAAATCGATGATTGTGAGTTTTAAGCCCACTTTGTGAAGTGGCGAAATCATGTTTGAAGCCCACTTGAGGATGGCAAATTCAAACCATTTTTCGAAAACAAGCATTGAATTGTTTTGTTCCAATTCAGGCGATCTAGTCTATACTTGTATGCTGTGCGCATCACATAGTAATATAACTAATAACCGGAATAAGGACACATGTGTTTTCAAAATAACATATCATGTTTAGTAGAGGCCGATCCTTTGATCGGGCGAGCGGAGGGTGCTCATTTCATGACCTTCCCCCCTCGTACCCAAGTTCCCGAGCCGGGGCAACATTGGTGATGACGGACACATGGCCTTAGGCATGAGTCAGGGTTTTCTAAATTTCCCAAAATAAAATATTTAGGTGGCGACTTTGAAATCTGGCAAAGCAGTCCATGCTTGGCGTTTTTTGATTAAAATCGATTTGCCAAAACGATTTGCCAAATTTGGACTCTTTGGTGATTTATCAGTCTAACATTGCACTTTATGAGATTAGATTCAGAATCGTGACAGGAGTCTGAACTGTAGTAGCTAGAACCCAGATCTGCGTCCTCTCCGAAAGGGGGGCACGCGGAGCGAGTTCGGGCGGTCCACAGTTTCTGGTGACTCTGCTGGGGATTTAGAGAACTTGACTCGAACATCATGATATGTTATTTTGTTTACACTTATGTGTTTCTTTGCATTGTATTTGCATTGGTGCGCCTAGGACACCGTGTTTGCCATCTGTTATTCCTGAACGGTTTGCCGGAGGCTTGCTTGGAAAAGCGTGCCATAAGGCTGACCGGTTACGGGCTCTGCCACGATGGAAACACAAACCTCGGTTTTTACCGAGGCACCCTTTTCAACCATTCAACCTAGTTGCATATCGGAAGCCATAGTGACCATTCCAAATTAGGACAGATTGCTTACTCGATTGTAGGTTGTTTGAAACCGCTGTGTGCGTAGTGAAACCCTAGCTCCTGACAAGATAAGACAGGGAAACCCTACCCCTCCATAGGTGTGACACCCCTATTCTGTATTATGCTAATTGGTCCCAAATGCCAATGTGATTATATGTTTTGATATGATTTTGTGTGCCATTATGCGAATATATATGATTTTGAAGTTTTATCTGTTCATCGTAGGAATATCTGTTTGAATAACCTGCTTTGGAAATTAAATTGAGGGCCTTATCGACCACAGAGCCTGAAATTGATTACGCCATTGTGATTGGCATAATTTTTAGAGCCTACGGTGAAATTTAATTAGAAATTGATTTGGGTCAGATTAAATCGATTAAACTGGTGGATTAGTGCCCACTTGCCTTATTATTATATTGACTTAGTGGGACTTGATGTATTTGAGCACTACACCTCATTTCTCTCCTTTAACTCATTTTGACTAATTGTTGGACTCAAATTGAGAGAGAGAGAGAGCCGACTATAGAGAGGGAGAAAGAGGGATTGTGCAATTGTGGTCTTGAAACTTGGAGGTTGGAAGTCTAATTCAAGATTTAATCATAGATTGTGAGAATCAAGCTCCTAGGTGAGTAATTCTTGGATTATAGTTGTAATTTTTGTGTGCTCAACCTAATTTGGTGATCAAGAGTAAGATTGAAATGAAATTGAGTTGTAATTGTTGAATTGAAGCTTAATATGTGCATGCATGTAGGAAATCACCTTGATATTGCATGTTTGAGCACAAATGTGTATGATACATGTGAAATGTTAAAGGAAACTCATGTCTTGATCACCATTTGTGTTATCTAAGTTGAGAATGTGGCTAATTCATCACATGCATGTACCAATTAAGAAGATATGAGCTCGAATGCGTTAATTTGTTATGTTGATGTTGAGTTTGACATATTTTGGGACATGCATATGGATAAATCAAGAAATTGAGCTTCATAATGTTATAATCTTGCATTGGTGCCATGTTAGTATGATTATATTGAGATTTGAGCCATTGCATGCAAGTAATGCAGCTGGAAAACCGATTTGGAGCTCAAGAACACAAATCTGGGAAACCCAGAATTTTGATGTCCGCTCGAGCGGGAAAATCGTGCTCCCAGCACTTTTGCAGGGTTGGATGTCCGCTCAAGCGGGATACTTCATGCTCGAGCAGGAAGTTTTTGTAGACAGGCCATCAGCTCGAGCGCTCTATTCCACGCTCGAGCGTGTTTTTCATGCAACCAGTACTTTTGCAGGCCTTAAGGGTCCACTCGAGCGGGGGATTCCACGCTCGAGCGGGGACCCTGTTTTCTAAAATTTTGTTCATGCATCCTGTGTTTTGTTTTCCGTTCCCTTTCACTTGTAAACACTCTTAGGCATGTGTTAAACATCGTAAATGAGATTAATGAGATAGGAATAAAGCCTAAAGAGGAATATGTGAATTAAAGAACGGATTGAATTATTAATGACCCTCTTGTGTTCATGCAATGTGTAGGGTCAAGCTCCAGGGCAAATCCGCAAGTCGATCACTGTGAGTAATATCAATAATTGAAAGCTTATCAATGTCCAATTGTGTATTCCCTTATAAGCTTTATGAGTTGCTAATTGGGATTGTGGACAAAGGTCTGACGTGAATGAATAATTGGACCAAAGGTCGTTTTGACAATGATAAATGGACCAAAGGTCGTTTTGGTAGAAATGAATGGACCGAAGGTCGTTCTGACATATGTGAGTGGGCCGAAGGCCGTTTTGACATGAACGAGTGGGCCGAAGGCCGTTTTGACATGAACGAGTGGGCCAAAGGCCATTTTGACATAAATGAATGGGCCGAAGGCCATTTTGACAGAAATGAATGGGCCGAAGGCCGTTTCGACATAAGTGAATGGGCCGAAGGCCGTTTTGCCATGAATGGAAGCCCGAATGGGCCAAAGGCCAGAATGTTTGGAACTACAGTTACTTGATTTTAATTTCGTATAGTTATATATATTTGTTAAATAGAAGTATGAATTGGGCCCAAGGCCGTTTGGAGCATATTGTTCTACATATTGTTATGTAACTGTCATATTTGATATTATTCACTGGGCTATCGCTCACGCTCATTCATGTGTTTGTAGGTGAGCCAAGAGAAGCACAAACCCAGCCCCAGTGAAGTCTGCTAGGAACAACATGAATTTTGGGAGAGTCAGCCTTGTGCCTCACGCATGAGACCATCCTTGCCCTTTTATTATGTACTTATGTTTTGTTTTGTTGGCAAGGGCCTAGTGTATGTCTGTACATAGTCTGTTATAGGTTGACTCGTTTTGGATGATCCTGTCTGTAATGAATTTTGTGAAACTGTACTTTTGATGTGGGTTATTAACGTATCTGAGTATGGTTTGTTTGATGTGCATATAAGCACGGCTCTATGGACAAAGTTTTTAATTTTTGCTTCCGTTTGGCCCCCTTTACTCTGACAAGTCATCTTGTTTCGGTCTGAGGCCGTAGGTAATCACAGGATTACTGGCCGGTCATGTCCTTAACCCATAGGGGCGGGTTCAGGTCATGACAGAGTGGTATCAAAGCACGAGTTAATAACTCACACACTTGTCCAAAAAGAGCAATAAGCGTCTAGATAGGATCTAGGATGCATTCATGTGATAGATACGAGTTTGGAAGCATTGATTATATGCTTAAATGTTTTGTTATGAATAATTATATGTGTAAGTTATGAACTACTTGCATTGCGAATTATCTGGAAATATGTGCTTCTTAGTGTATGCATACTTGTGTACCTTTTGTATGAAATATAATGCAAGTTTAATCAGATGGTGAGAACCAGAGGTGATGAGATAGAGGAATCTTCTACTGCCAGACTGGATAGAATGGAAAGATTGATTCAGGAAATGGCAGAGGCTTTGAG
This sequence comes from Camellia sinensis, assembly GCF_004153795.1. Classification (NCBI taxonomy): domain Eukaryota; kingdom Viridiplantae; phylum Streptophyta; class Magnoliopsida; order Ericales; family Theaceae; genus Camellia; species Camellia sinensis. The sequence goes on from NW_021024962.1 coordinate 1,677,207, forward strand.
ACAGCAACAGGAGTGGTAACTCTATATTCTATGATAGACATCCCTTTTGGAGTCCGAATGCGTCCGATCGTCATTGAACAGAAATTCGTGCCGACCTACGAGCTGATTGCTGCCATAGATGAGGTACAAGATCAAAACCCCTGGTATTATGACATATGGAACTTCTTGGAAAAGGAGGCGTGTCCACTAGGGGCAAATGCCAAAGATAAAAGGGCAATCCAAAGAATGGCCGCTCAGTTCATCGTCTACAGGGGTAAACTGTACAAGCGGGGTCATCTCGGGATGCATAAGCTATGCGTTGATGCTGAAGAATCCAAGTGCCTGATGATGGAGACCATCTACGGAGGAGAGTGCGGAGCGCACGTGAGCAGGGAGCGCACATGAGCGGGGTGATGCTAGCCCAGAAGATCCTTAGACAAGGTTATCATTGGTCAACGATGGAGGAGGACTGTATTGGCTTTGTTTGGCGATGCCACAAATGTCAGATCCATGCAAATCGTATGAATATTCCGCCATCGAAGCTGTACAACATGACTTCGCCATGGCCGTTTTCAGTCTGGGGGATTGATGTGATTAGGGCTGTCACTTCGAAGGGGTCCAACGAGCATGAGTATATTTTGGTAGCAATAGACTACTTTACGAAGTGGGTTAAGGCCCAATCTTACGTGGTGTTGAAAGCATCGCATGTTGCTAAGTTCATCAGAAATAACATCATCTGTCGCTATGGGGTCCCGAATGAGATTATTTCGGATAATGGTTCCCACTTCAAGAAGGAGGTGATCGACTTGTTGGAGAAATACAATGTGGCTTTTCATAAGTCATCTACATATCGGCCGCAAACCAACGGAATAGTTGAGGCCGCCAACAAGAACATCAAGCACATTCTGCAGAAGATGGTGGAAACCTACAGGGACTGGCCAGATAAGCTGCCATTTGCTCTTTGGGGCTACCGGACTTCAATTCGAACTTCTACTGGGGTAACTCCGTATTCCTTGGTTTATGGGATGAAGGCTGTTCTGCCTATCGAAGTTGAGGTTCCATCATTACGGGTTATGGCTGAGTGCCAGATAGCTGAGGAAGATTGGCAACAGAGCAGATTTGAAGAACTTATGCTGTTTGATGAAAGAAGGCTGTATCACGTCCAGGGTTATCAACGAAGAATTGCCAGGGCTTTCAACAAGAAGGTTAAGTCCAGGAATTTGAAAGAGGGGGATTTGGTGCTTAAAGACAAACGAGATCCCATCCATGACCCTAGGGGCAAGTTCAGACCCAATTGGACTGGCCCTTACATCATAAAGTCTATCTGGTTGAGTGGAGCTGTCATTCTGATGGATTTAGATGGCCTTGAGTTCTCCCAGCCGATCAACATGGACAAGTTGAAGAAACACTATCCCTGAGTGGCTCGCTAGGTTGAAAACCTGAAAAGACAACCTAGGCAAAAGTTAGAGCACAGAAAATTTGAAATAATAAAAACTGAGCTCGCAAGGTTGAAAACCCAGAAAGGGCGGCCTTGGCAAAAGTTAGAGTGCAAAAGGAGAGGGTTAATACACGAGTGAACCTGAACCGAACTACATAAGGCTTGATTCCCATCTTTGGGATACGTAGGCAACTTCATTCTGAAGTCCAGCCATAAACACTTCCAAATTGACTTTGTCCATGTGATCGTGTTGGTCATCTTTGTCTATTCTGCATTCAAGAGCTCGGTTGTGATCTCCAGTGCAGTACTATTCAGACTAGGGGCAACTTTCCAGTTGTTTGGATCTGGGGTTGTACATCTCAGTGATAGATCTCGGGCATGTCCAGTTTTGATCCATATCGAAAATGGTTTTGAAAAGTTTTAATAAAAGTTGATTTTGCTCAAATTAATCTTTTTACACCTTAGACCATTTTTGCTCAAATTAATCTTTTTACGCCTTAGACCATTTTCAATTTCATTGGTTTTGAAAATTTTCAATACCCACTTGTGCATTGTCTTGCACTCCCTACTAACTTGTGCATTGTCTTGCACCCCTACTAATTTGTGTATTGTCTTGCACTCCTTACTAACGTGTGCATTGTCTTGCACTCCCTACTAACTTGTGCATTGTCTTGCACCCCTACTAATTTGTGCATTGTCTTGCACCCCCACTAATTTGTGCATTGTCTTGCACTCCCACTAACTTGTGCATTGTCTTGCACCCCCTTACTAACTTGTGCATTGTCTTGCACCCCCTACTAACTTGTGCATTGTCTTGCACTCCCTACTAACTTGTGCATTGTCTTGCACCCTCTACTAACTCGTGCATTGTCTTGCACCCCTACTAACTTGTGCATTGTCTTGCACCCCCTCTAACTTGTGCATAGTTTTGCAACTTATGTAACTTGCATTGTTTTGCAACCTATCTAACTCGCATTGTTTTGCAATCTATCTATAACTTGCGTTGTTTCGCACATATCTATAACATGCGTCGTTTCGCACATTCTACTTGCATTGTTATGCACACTTCACTCGCGTTGTTACGCACTTTTCACTTGCATTACTATGCATGTTTCTAACGATATTGTACCTGTTAAGTTTCTTTCTTTTGCAGGCACGATATTGTATGTACGGTTCATTTGAAGCTGGCTAGACCAGACGAACCAGACGGTAATGTATATTCTCTGCGTAAGACGTAGCGAGAATTGTATAATTCTCTTACATCCTTTCTGCATGTAATGTAGTTTGGTTTTTATTTGCTTGCTTAAAACTGTTGCATGTTATGCTTCATTACAGCTCCCTTTGCATGATCATAAGTTATGTTCGGTACCGTGCATGTCCTTTGCATTTTGCCCCTGCCTACGGGCACATATCTTCATTGTCTTATATTCTTGTCTAAGTCTTCGACCTCGCCAAAAATGGGTCGTCTCTGGGCTTTGACATTCAATCCCATCATCTTATGACTTTTGAGTTCTGTTAAAGAGGGGCAACTGTAGACACCTCATTTTTGACTGTCCTCAAGACTTGGACGTCATCGTTTGAACACTCGATGATCATCCATGCTCGTGTTCATTTTGAGTTCTCGGAGGTCTCGGCAGCGCGCCTTGACTCAAGATCTCTCAATTTGACTATTTTGTGCTTGGTTGTGGACCAAGCACTTGTGTTTTTGCCTCTGAGGGAAGAGGGTGGCTTGTTGGCCATTCCCTCAACCCACCGGCCAAGGCATGAAGCCATCGGCGTTGTTTTCTTACCATCGGCCAAAAGTTTTGGCCGATCGGCACTCTTTTTGGTCGATCGGCACTTATGTTGGTCGATCGGCCATATTTTCTGGCTGAGTCCTGTTCATCTGCTTTATGCAGATATTTTATGCCAGCTGTCATAGCTGGCATCCACAATTCCCCCCTCCATATTTAACCCTTGATTAGCTTGCTTAAGAAGCTTTAGAATTTAGAATTCTATAAGAAGGGAGCTCCTCCTCCCTTCTCAGAGGTTCTGAAAAATAGGGTTAGAAAAGTTGTATCTATCTATTTCTATATCTCCCTCTCTCTTGATTTGTGTGTGTATTTGTGCCTTAAAGTGTGATTTTGCCTTACTTCTGCACTAGAGCACCTAGCAATACACCATCCTCTTGTTGCTGAGGCACTAGGGAGTTAGTTTCAGAGTTCTTGGAGTGGTTTAAGCTTGGAAAAGTTACTGGAGTGGTGTTCTTGAAGAGGTTCTACAAGGGTAAGCAAACTTGCTTTTAATACCCCATTCTTGCTTAAGCTTTTAGCCCTTCTTGCTTATTGTTTTAAGCTTAGCTCTTAACTGATAAAATTTCTATTTTTACTTGCTTTAGACCTTTGTTTAAGGTCACTTTTTGGTTGGGGGTCGTCTCCTCCCTCCAAGGCCTTGTTAGACCCTGTTTTAGGCCATCCCTTTTGGCCCTTGTTCTTGGCTTTGCATGACCTTTCTACCACTGAAATCCAGAGGATTTTCAGTGGTGGAAAGGTATTTTTGAGGTCTTAAATAGGAGAGGGTCATCCCCTCTCCTTGTTGTCTTGTATGCTAGTATAAATGGCTTATATTGGTAGCATGTTTGCTTAGCTTGTTTTAGCTCCATTTCAGCAAGTATTTGGTGTTATTTTGCCATGTTTTACTTCTGTCTAAGGTTGGTTTAATGGCTTCTTGCATGCACCATGTACTTGTCTTGTAATCCTCTCTATTGCCTTAACATGCATCTTGTGTTTAGACCATCATACTTGCATATTTTGGCTCAACTCAAAGTAGCTTTTAGTCATGTTTTACCATGCTTCAGCTCTGTTTCATGGTGTTTTGGTCATGCTTGACATGCTTTGTATAACTACCATGCAATCTATCTTGTTAGCTTTGAGTGTCCAAGTCACTAGCATGCTTTACTTGGGCCATTTCAGTGATTTGGCATCACTTGTAATGTTATTTCAGTCCATATAGTATGCTTATATACTTGCACTTATCACTCCTTTAATGTTTTAAAGAGTTGATGTTTTATGCCTCATGAATGGACCATTGTGCATGCCTCCATGCTTAGGTCATTTGGATGTCATCTAAGTGGGTTTTTGATCTTGTTTTACCATGCCATAACTCTGTTTTTCATTGGTTAAGTCATGCCATACTTGGTCTTAATAGGTGTAGTGTAGTACCCCCTTATTGGCCTTGTAAGCATCATGCCTGCCTCATGCTTTTGGCCCTTTGTTCTAGCTTATTTTGGCTTTGGTCCTTGCATGTTTTAGGCTCGTTTTGACATGATCTAGGACTGCTTTCGATTATACTTGCCATTTGCTTCATGTTTTGCATGGCCATGGTTTGAGTCCCTTGGCTAGTACCAAGCTTTGGGCTTTCTTGCATACTATGCTTGCATTATTTAGTTGGTTTGGCACCTCTCCATGCATGATTTCAGAGCTTACCATGTATGCTACATGTCCATGTTTGTCCTCTTTTAAGTGTTCTTGAAAGTTGCTCTCCTATGCTTAGGTGATAGGCAATTGGCATGCATGTTTGTATGTACCTTTGTCTTCATTTCCATAGCATTTTGGCCACTGATTTGGGCATGTTTAAGAGCTATCCACTTTAGTTTAAGTCCATTTTACCATGTTTTCGCATGCTTGTCTCATTTTTTATGTTGTTGCATACTTGTCCACCTTTACATGCCTTGCATGTTTGCATGTTCATGTTGCATCTTACCATGTTGTTCAAAGTTGTTACTTTACATTATGCTTATATGTTTGTTGCGTACTTGGTCCATTACATGTTATTACATACTTACTAATTGACATGTTGTTGCATGCTCAACCACCTTGCATACTTGTTAGATTACATGTCATTGCATGCTTGTTGTTGGTATTGTCGTTGCATACCTATTACATTGTATGCATGTATGTTTGTATGCTTGGATTCCATGTTGTTGCATGTTTACTAGTTCGCATGTTGTCACATGCTTGCTAGGGTTGCATTGCATTATGTGTTCATTCCCTTGCCTCTTGATCGAGCATGATAGACGTTGAGGCCCCTTATGTGTTTTGTGCATTTCATTTGATATTGAATTGCGCACTTGGCTCCTTTGGCCATCATGCATTGAAATACGCGATTGATGGTCCGAGGGCCGAGGACTATTCTCCCTTGAGCTCATGACATGATAGGGAGGGTGGTGGTGCAAACATTGTCTTGTAAATGCATTGCCATGCTCGGTTTGCCCTCTGCTGCAGCAACAGGAGCAGTCTGCAGGAAGAAATGGTCGATCGACCATATTCAGTGCCAATCGGCTAATAATGTCTGGCCGAGAGGCTTATTTTTGGTCGATGACCTTCATCTCTTGGCCGATGGCCTTTCCATTTGGCCGATGGCCTCTCAGCATGACCATGAAGTGGTTCTGGAGCATCACAAAGACTTGTGCAGTTTTCAGAGGTGCAAAACAATGCAAACAGAGGCAACATGTAGCATGGCAACGGATTTCCGAGCGAAGCCAACCGAGCATGCATTTGTTCCTCTTCCCGAGGCTGTTTTGTTATTTTACTGTTTTCATAGCTTAATTAATTTGCTTAATTAGTTAAGGGTCATGTAATAATTAATTAGCTTGTTAGTTAGTTAATTAGATGATTTGTATTATTCTTTCCGTTCCTCCGTCGAGAGGGCACAATTTTGTAATAAGCGTGCGTGTGTGTGATTGTAGACACCCTATTTTTGACCGTCCTCAAGACTTGGACGTCATCGTTTGAACACCCGGTGATCATCCATGTTTGTGTTCGTTTGGAGTTCCCGGAGGTCTCGGCTACGCACCTTGCCTCAGGATCTCCGAACTCGACCGTTTAGTGTCTATTTTTGCACCAAACACTTGCATTTTGCCTTGGAGGGGTAGGGAATGCCTTGTGAGGCATCCCCACACACCACCGGCCATGGCCAGAGGCCACCGGCTGGTTTTTGTCTCCGTCGGCAATATATATTGCCGGTCGGCACTCTTTTTTTCCAAAATAGCATTTTTGGGCAGCCGACTACTGTTCATCTACTTTATGTAGATATTTTGTGCCAGCTGTGATAGCTGGCACCAACTATGCCTCCCTCCATACACGTGTATGGAGGGATCTCCCTCTAAGCAAGCTTGTTGAATAAGCTTTGCAAGAGGGACTTCTATAAGAGGAGGGGCCTTCTCCTTGTTCTAGGTTAGAAATTTTGAAGGTAAAACTAGAGCTTATACATATAGATACACCCTCTCTCTATACTTCCCTCTCTCCCCTCCTTTGTGTGTGTTTCTTGGCCTAAAAGTGTGATTTTACCTTACTTTTACACTAATACACACACTATTACACCTTGCTCCGAGATTGAGGGACTTTGAGGGTTGATTCTTGAGTTTTGGGGCTGTTTTTTTATCAGAAGAAGAGGGCTGCATTGGCTGTTCTTGAGGTGTGCTTCAAGGGTGAGCATCTTGCTTTAATTTCCCCAAACTTGCACTAGTCTTTTACCTATCTTTCTTGCTGATTTAGTTTTTGTGCATAACATAAAAAAGGCTTATATTTTCATGCTTTAGAACTTTCATAAAGGGTCTTTAGTGGTTTGAGTTCAAACTCACCCTCTTAGGCCTCATTTGGTCTTTTTGTTGCCTCCTTGGTAAGGCCTTATTTGCTTAAGTGTTTTGGTCTTCTCACCACTGAAAACCAGTGGATTTTCAGTGGTGAGGAAGGTGGTTTGAAGTCTTGCATAGGGGAGGGACACCCCTCTCCCTTCATTGTCTTATTTCCTTGTATTTTGGCTTAAAGGGTAACATGCATGCTTGATTGGTTTTAGCCCTTTTTCAGAGGTTTTTGGGTGTTTTTAGGTCATTTGTAATCTCTGTTTTTAGTCGGATTTGTGAATTTTTGCATGCTTAATATACTTGCTTTACATCCCCCTATTTGGCCTAGAAATGCGCTTTGTGTTTAGGCCATAATTCTTGCATGTGTTGGCTTAGTTCCATGAAGGTTTTGGCATTATTTTACCATGTCTAAGGTCTGTTGGCCATCTATTTCAGTCATGCTTGCTTTGTTTGGTGTCATCTCTTTGTGTTTTGGCTTGTAAGCCTTGAGCATATCGACCTCTAGCATGTGTAGCTATGATCATCCTCTTGATTTGGCATCATTTAGGACCATATTTCAGTCCAAAAATCATGTTTATACGTGTGCATGTGTGACCTCTTTCATGCCTTGAGAGTGTGCCTTTTGTGCCTAGATATGAGCTTTGGTGCATGCGTCCCATTGGAGCCATTTAAGCTTCCATATCAGTAGGTTTGGAGTCCATTTTGCATGCTAAGTTTCTGTTTTGGCTTGTCCAAGCCATGCCATAAGTGGCCATGTTAGTGAGAGTGAAATGCTTCCTTTTTTGTGCCTCAACCTTAGGGCCATTGGCTTGCTTGTTGGCATGAGTATTTGTCCACCCTTTTAGGCACTTTTGGCCACTGTTTTGGGATGGATCAAGGTCTGCCC
>NW_021024962.1:1700315-1865785 GCF_004153795.1 Camellia sinensis
GTGCCGACCGGCAACATATTATGCCGACCGGCAATAAAGTGTGCCGACCGGCAAACAAAAGTGCCGATGGCAGAAAAAGACCAGCCGGTGGCCTCCAGCCACTGCCGGTGGTGTGTGGGGATGCCTTACATGGCATTCCCTGCCTCTCAAAGGCAAGATGCAAGTGTTTGGTGTAAAACCAGACACTAAACGGTTGAGTTCGGAGATTCTGAGGCAGGGCACGCGAGCCGAGCCCTCCGGGAACTCCAAACGAACACAAACATAGATGATCACCGGGTGTTCAAACGGTGACGTCCAAGTCTTGAGAACGGTCAAAAATGGGGTGTCTACAGCCCTACTTTGCCACCAATGAGGAAGCAGAGGTTGGAAGTAACTTTCATCTCCTTACCCTATTCTATAGTGTCTCGCTTTAATTATATTTATATGTATAAAATATATAATTTAATTTTTAAATATAATAAAAATAAAATACTAAAATATTGCACTCAATATTTATTTTAATTTCTTTATTTCTTATTTTATGTCTTTTAACTTATAAAATAATATATCATTTGACCTTTCATTTTTATTAATATCATTCCTAAAGTTTGAAAATTAATCTGTTCCCACCTTGTCACCGCCGCCACCACTAACATCTCCTTGATTAGCCTCGTACCCTATATCCTACAAGTGAGGATAGGGTACTACAAACCCAACCCCACCCTGCCCTATTGCCATCAAGGGTAGAACCAAAATCCTCTATCAAGGGAGCCAGAAGTAAGACATGAGACATATTTTGCACATGCGTACGATGGGTCAAACAGAGTGTAAGCGGATTAAATAATCATTAAAGTATAAATTAATATATGATAACTAGCGTAATTAAAAAATTATAGGAGATGGGTTTAAATTTACACATGTTATCCATTTCTTCTAAGCCCATGGTTCTATTTGGTATAATTTATTAGGACAAATTATATATAGAGAGAAATGTTATGGTAAACACTTGTAGACACCCTATTTTTGACCGTCCTCAAGACTTAAATGTCATCGCTTGTGCACTCGATGATTATTATTGCATGTGCTCGTTTTAATGCCCGAAGACCTCGGCGAAATGCCTTGTCTTTGAGACTTCAAACCCTGTCCATTCTATGCCTTGTTTTGGACTAAACCTTCAAGCCTGCAACCTCTGGTGGCTAGCCGGCCACTTTTGAGGCTGTCGGCCACCCTTGGTGTCTGCCGCCCATCTGTGGTGGTCTGCCGACCAATGGTGGTGGCCTGCAAGCCACATTAGTGGCCTGCCAGCCATCAATGCTTATTTTCAGATATTTTGGTGACAGCTGTGCCAGCTGTTACCACAATTGCTTCTATCTTCATACATGTGTATGGATGGATATATCTCAGCCAAATGCATGTTTTTCTATATATAGGGGGTCTCCTCCCCCATTTTTGAGGGTTATAAATTTTGGAGCAAAAAATCTCTCTCTCTCTCTCTCTCTCTCTCTCTACATTTCTCTCTCTCTCTCTCTTGCAAATTTGTGCATATTAGCCTACATACACCACACTTTTGCCTACACCTCCTGAACTAAAGTTGATCATCTTTGAGCTGAGGTTTTTTGAGGCTTTCTTGGAGCTCTAGAAGGTGGTTTTGGATTGAATTGTTGTCTAAAGTTGATCTTTGCTTCAAGAGGTATAACACTTACTTTTTTAGCTTGCTTTGCATGCTTGTTTTTCTATCTTTTTCCCACTGTTTTTAGGTTGTTTTGAGCTTTAAAAAACTCTGTTTTTATGGGCTGAAATTGGTGGTTTTAGGCCATTTAGGGTTAGGGGGTGGTTCACCCTCTTTATTCCTTGTTTGTAAGGCATTTCCATCTTTGTTTCCCACTTTCAAACTATCTTTTTTTGGGCTTTTGAACCTGAATTTTAGAGTAAATTCAGTTGCAAAAATCATGTTTTGAAGTCCAAATTTGTAAGGGTTAGCTTCCCCTCATTGTCTCTTGTTTGCTAGCCTAGTTGGTGTCATGTGTTAGCTTATTTTTCTAGCTTGTTGTAGCTTAATTCCAACATGTTTTAGCCTCTAATTTGGACTATTTTAACTCTATTTTGGGTTGGTTAAGTCATTAGAGCTTTGTTTTGCATGCTTGTAGTGTAAGTGTCTTCACAAGCTTGGTGTTTTAGGCCTTTAGACACCACTTGTTTGAGTTGATTGCATGTTTTTAGGCATTTCTCACTTAATTTCAGCACTATTAATCTCTGTAACCTCCCTCATTTCTTGACTTTTTATTTGCTTTGAGGGTTGTTTCAACCTTGGGATTGTGTAAGCTTGAGATTGAGGTTCATGCTTAATGATTTAATCCTCTTTTAGGGGTTCATTACCAATGGCATGACACCTCTCTCTTGCCTTAAACTACCCCTTGTTTGACACTTCCTTCCCTTTTAGAGGACTTACTCACCAATGGACTTAATTGGTTAAGGAATGGTTAGTAAATTAAAATGGAAACTAAAATTGTGCAAGATAAGCATTTGGTTGTGTTTTGGTGTGTTCAATCGGACGTTAATTGAACATAAGAAAAATTGGGGCATTTCATACCCAAAGTGGTGAAATACGCCAATTTTTCTAAGGTCACCATTGTCTTTGATCATGCCTGATAGGGTGATGGATTTTGGTCTTGTTTGTGCATTTATTAAACTTGTACATCTTGGTTCCTTGGCCATCATGCAATGAAATTGCTTGATTGATGGTTTTTGAACCATGTGTATCACTCATTTGAGATGTTTTGATGATAAGGAGGGATGCACAGTACAAAAAACCTGTGAGAATACCCTCTCTTTGCCTTGTTTACTTTCTGTTGCAGCAATGAATAGTGCACCATCAGTGGCCAGCTGGCCACTATTTCTGGCTGGCAAGCCATCAGTGTTGGACAGCAACCCCCCAATGGTGGCCGGCTGGCCACCATTTCTGGCCTGCTAGCCACAGTGAATTTTGAGCAGAATGACTGTGAAGCAGAGAAAAGTTGATTTGCTGGTGGAAAACCAATGCAAAGGGTTGTGCAACAGAGGCAATTGGAAGCAAAATAGTGGATGTTTTTCGGGTGGAAACTGAGTATGCATGCATCTCTTCATTCCCTGTACTACTTGTTTAGTTTGATTAGTATTTAATTATAGTTTTGTTGTAATTAATTAGTTGTAACTAATTAATTAAGTGTTGTAATTATTTAATCAATTAGATTGGTTAATTAGTTAACTAGTTTAATTAGTTTTGCTTTGTAATTAATTAGCATAGAGTAGTTAATTAATTAGTTTGCATTGTACTTATTTAATTAGCCTAGAATAGTTAATTTATTTATTTCTTTCAGATTTGTAATAATTAGTTAAGTAGTTTAGCTTAGTTAGGTTATTCATTCGGACCCTCCTGCGCGAGGGCGTTAATGTTGTAATAACGTGCATGTCTTCTAACCTCACGTCTTTCTCCCTTTTATTTATCCGCTTACGATGGCTAGATTAGGAGCATCACGTTTCGTTTAGCATTCCTTATACTTGTATCCATTCATCTTGTATTACATGCACCGAGGCTCAACGCATCATTCTAACTGCATTGTTGTTTAAATACTTCTTTGAATACGTGCTTAGAACGCATGTAATCAAATCGAATCATATGTCATACTTAGCAGCCGAGCCTATTTTAGTTACATCATTGCATGTGTTGCATTAGCCATCTTGTATAGATAGGTGTCATGCATATGTTTGGTAACTCTTTTATTTCTTTGGCTTGGAGTACTAAGTGAGTTTTTAGTACTTTAGCACACTTGCATGAGTGTGAGTGATTACCATGACTAGCATGCTTGCCATGAAGCTAAGTGCTTAATTGCTATAAATTGTTTGAATGCCTTTGGATGAAGGCTTGTTGCTTGAATTAGAATGATTCAATGAATGTACGTTTGAGCCCACTTTGTCAAGTGGCAAATTCATAAATTTTGAGCCCACTTTGTTAAGTGGCAAAAACAAACTCTTTTCAAAAAACAAACATGACTTGAAATGTTCCAATTCGGGCAAACTAATCTATACCTTGTGTGTGTGCGCATCATATAGTAAATGCCAGTCTAATAACCGGAACAAGAGCATATAACGTAGATAAAAATCATACCATGATTAGTAGAGGCCGATCTTTGATCTAGCGAGTGGGGGTGCTCAAATGTATTCATGACCTTCCCCTCTTGTACCTAAGTTCCCAAGCCAAGACAATCTTTGTGATGACGGACACATGGCCTTTGGCACGCATCATGGGTTTCCTAGATTTTCCAAAAATATTTAGGTAGCGACTCTATATCTGGCAAAGCAGTCCAATTTGACATTTTTGATTCAAAATCAATTTTCTGAAAGATTTAGCGGATTTGGAATTTTTGGTGTTTATCTATTTTACATTGCACTTGTGAGATTAGATTCCGAATCGTAGGAGTCCAAACTGTAAGGCTTCTTTCGAGTTTCTGAAAGGGGGTGCGAAAAAGCCGAGTTACAACACCCCTTAAAAAATGTGTACCATAGCATTCCACCCCCCACACACATATATATATATATATATATATCTTTAGTATATGAGTCAAAATATTTGATGTGACTTTTACTTACAATTTACACGATAAAAATAATTTAAATAAGTTTGAACAAGAGTTAATTATTGAAAAATTATAGATGGAATGTTTTTAGGGTAAAGCACCACTAAATCCCAAATCATGGTAAGTAGAAGCATTTAGTCTTGCCTTTTATTTTGTAGACTTAGAAGTCCCGTTTTTATGTTAAAGTCATTGCTGCCCATGATTTCAGCACGTGAGTTACAGATTGTAAGGGTAAATGTGGGTTTTTCGTGATGTGGAATTTACGAAAATGGCCAACAACGTACTATAGTGGTTTTTGAGTTCCCTCCAGCGCAATTGAAACGGAAAATTTGAAGATGAAAAGTTTTTGATTTCGATTCCAATGTTACAACGATGATTCTTTCTCTAATTTCCCTCAATCATTTTTTGGTAGTGTTAATATCTCACTATTCATTCCCAAATTAACATTGGGTTTTTCCCAAAACCTAGAAAGCTGGGAAGCCCATTTTGTACTGTACATTTTGGTGGTCATTTCAGAGCGGTGAGTGAGGTGTTCTATCGTGTCGTTGATGGTGAAGACGACAGTGTTACTAGCGTCGACAGCTGTGTTTATTATGTATTCGAATGGCAAATGGTATGTATTTACTATTGTTAGATTGTTTTTGGAGTTTTTATGTAATGTTCGAATGTGTTACTGCTTATGTTGCTACGATTGTGGCTAGGTGTAATGTTAGGTGGGCGATTGACTGTTAGTTTGTTGTAATGGTAGGGTGAGAATCTATTTTATGTAGGGTATGTGGTGTTGTGGTCCTTCTTACGTAGGATTAGTTGTGTTGGATTGTCAGTGGGTGTATTAGTGTGAGTAATCTGAATGGGGATTATATGCAGTTGGGGTAGTTGAGTCATTGTGTTTGTGATGTGAGATATGGTTGTGTTGCGTATGAGGTTTTTCTTCAAATGTGGTGTAGGGTACCTTGTTTTAGGGTCCTTATACTATGGTGTTAGCTGAGTTATGTGTTCTGTTGTTAATTTTACAGACATTGATACGGGGTATGTGGGATGGTAATGAGCACATATGTTCGTGAATTGTGAAAGTTATTTCACGTTGTTTTTCATGTGGTGACCCTTGTTTTGGATTATGTCTATTACATGGTTGTTGTTAATGTTAATGACTATGGTTGTTGAACATGTTTGAATGTACATTGTTGTGCATGTTCACATATTATTTAACTGTCAGGTTACGTCACCAGACGCGGCATAGTGTGGGTGGGTTTTGCTGTGGTTATCATTGTGTGATGGTGCGTACGATGTGTATGGGATGTGAGGTCTAATGTGGGTGGAGTGTTATTGTGCAATGTGGGTTATCCGGTGTTAGTGACGTTTATTAGGGTGTTTCTTTTCTTTTCTTTTTGTTTTTTGTTTTTTTGTGTTGCTAAGTCTTTGTGCGGAAGCCTATTTTGAATTACAAGGTAATTATGTTGTAATGTTAATGTTAATGTTAATGTTAATGCATTGATAGTTAGATGATGTTTGAATGTACGTTGTTGTACATATTCGTTAGACAGTTAATTAGTGAAATTCATATACAGATGTCGCATTGTTATCATTAGAGTTGTAGATGCATACGTGTTGAATTTTGTTGTTTTAGGTTGATTGTTGTGCAATTTTCTTGCCATTGTTTATTATTATTATTTTTTATTGGTTGTTTACAATTCTATGTGCGGAAGATTGTTGTGTGTTGCAAGTTAGTAATGTGGTAATGTTGATTTTGTTTCAGGTAATGAAGGCCGGCATGGCTCCAAACGTAGACCGGACGGGAGGACACCGCGATCACAATTGTTTGTTCAGACATCAACTAGAGCGGCCACGAGAAGACAAGCACAACTGCCATTCAAGAAGAAGAAAACAACATCAAGTAATGTTAAAAGGCCTGATATCGACCCCTAGAAACTGATGTACCTTTTGAATGTGTTTGGGGTAATTAAAACTATGCTAGAGTTGGAGTTTGGTGGTGGTCAGATACAACAGTTATAAAAAACACCATTTTGGTTGATGATTGAGGCAATCCGTGTCCATAATTTAGATTTGAAAGCGTACAAGAAGTGTGATGCAACGGTTTGCCGCATCATACAAACTTACAACCCAATGGATGAGAAATTTTACATTGGAGAGAGCAGACTACCACTAAGAAATAGTAACATCCGTTTGTTGTTTGGGATCCAATGTGGGAATAAGAAATTAGATTTGGCGCTCATCGTTAAAACGCCATCAAATTTCATTCAAAGACGTTGCCCCAACGTTAGTCGGATCTTGTCAAAAGTAATAAAAGATCTGCTGGTGGTGATACTGCGTGGGAGGATTGAATGCGACGAGGAAGATGTTGCGAAGTTAGTATGTTTATACATTTGTGCGAAGCTATTTTTCGCAACTACAGGGGAGTCGATTGGTTGGTCGTTTGTGTAGGTAATGACAAGTTGAATACATTACGATTGTATGACTAGACTGCAAGGATCTATAATGCACTGGTTGGTTCGTTAAATGAGTTTCATAATAGGTTGGAAAGGGTTACCGGATTTGTTATTTTGTTGTTGGTATGTTATTCCAAACATTAAATGTAATACTCATACAGTACACACAACCCCTCGATACATCTTTCAATTAGTTGTAACTTTTTTCTTTAATTTGTGGTTGTAGTTCCTCATTTGTGACCACGCATCAATTGTGGAACCAAACAGGTGTAATGTTTTGCCGCGATTTTACTAGTGGAACATTGCTAAACTTGTTGAGAAGCTAAAAGGTGTAAACTTGTTGGGAAAGGGTTCCATTGAGGTATGACGTACTAGTTGACATTGATGTGTGGTATATATTTGTTTATTTCAGAATTAATGGGTGCGTAATGTGCAGGTTAATTGTGAAAAGCTTGCTGCGACTATCATTGAGCGCTATTTTGTGAAAGTAGTGTCGGATGTGCATGTGCCAATGAAGGAATGGGATGAAGTGTTGGAGGTTGAACCAAAGAATGCGTGGGATGGGCATGTAGCCAATGTGGTTGTTGAGGATCTGAACGTCATGAAACCGAGCTTGGATTGTTGGTAGTCCGATTCGCTGCACGATAATGAAGTGGAATTCACATCGGCTGATGGCAACGAGGACCCACCGCAAGGGCCGCCTCCTGGTACGGAAAATGAGGGCAGGAAGATGTTGGCAGCCGGAGAAGTGCGACTGTTTTTTTTCCTCAATCTGCTAGATCTGTCAAGCACAGCCCAGGATCTCGTCGTTTTCTCCAACGCAGATGATAAAATGGGGCAACTGAAGAAGGTTATGGATACGATTAAGGAGTTGGAGAGTGAAGTCCAAGCTAAGTCTCAACGTATGCGGGAGTTAGATGGTAGGGTTGAGTCTAGGGCTGCAAACGAGCCAAGCCAAGCCAAGCTTTTGAATGTTCAAGCTTGTTTATTAGAATTAGTCGAGCCAAGCTCTAGTCGAGCTTTAAAAATCAAGCTCGAGCTCGAGCTGGGCTCGTCAAATATTTGTTGAACTCAAGCTCAGCTCGAGCTCGCTCGATTACATAAACAAGCCAAGTTCGAGCTCGAGCTCGAAAAAAAATTTAATTTAAATTAATTTACTTATTAAGATAAAAAAAAATACAAAATTATAAGTAAAATATATAATAATACTTATATTAATAATAAATTCCATCAATCAAATGTGTAAATTTACACAAACACCAAACATAAATAAAAAATAAAATAAATTATTAAAAATTTATTTAATATATTATTAAAAATAAATATTTATTTATTTATTTTTATGTTCACGAGCCTTATCGATTCAAGCTTAGGGCTACTCAAGCTCGGTTCCATTAATAAACGAGCCTAAAAATCGAGCTCAAGCTCGAGCTCGTTCATTTAGTAAATGAATCGAGCTCAAACGAGCTTTAAACGAGCGGAGCTCGAGCCATTCATAAACAACTCGATTTGTTTGCATCCCTAATTGAGTCCATGGAGAGATTGCTGGGTGCACAGGCCACCAACCTATTTATCAGCTGTGATGGTGTAATTGTGACAAAGGATGTTGAAATTGCTCGTTTAAACAAGCTAGTTGGGCAGTTGGAAGAAACAATAACAGATTTAGAAGATCACGCTGACGACCAGTAGGTTCACGAAGTCACTCAATCGGTGGTGAACAATGGCTCAAATCAGCAAACAGAATCAAACAATTGTTCAGAGAAAAATTTAGGGTCAGGAAATACAATGAGTAGTGACAGTGTGCAACGTTCATCGTCTCATCTGGCCACATTTGCCCAAGTTGTGCAGATAACGGCGGAACATGTTGATGACATGGTTGGGGTGGAAGATCTAAGTACTGATCGTGCTGACTTCTATGGAGATAAGCGTGTATCACTACGAGAAAATGCTGAAATTTCCCCCGTCATGCAGCAAACGGTTAGAAACGTTATGCTTGTAGACGAAGTTGGTTCTGTAAGGATGGAAAAGGAAAGTGTTTACAGTCCTGGTCCGAAGATGACGGCGTTGGTCAAACGTATTAAAAGCAAGCCAAGACATGAATTCAAACTAGCCAACTACGAGTATCCCAGAGTTATTAGCCGTGCGAAATAGAATTGCAAAATGACAAGTAGGAAAGCAATTGGATCTGAAGTTATTTATGTTGTGGAGAATGTTGATATGGAACATAAGACGTGGAAGGGCTTTGGAATGAACAAGAAGCACATGGTGTGGAACTTGCTAAAAACGACGAGATGAATCTCTTGGAGAAGGTGTACAGCTTCGATGGTAATGGGTAACATTTGTTTTTAATCCACATGTGTGTTTTGTTTGTTTTTGTGACATATATGTTGTATTTTTTGTAAATGTTGTTCATGATATGTAATGGTTTCTAGATCTGTGATATGGGATGGTGGTGACAATGGGATCCAAGTGCTCTTCACGGACATCCAAGACTTAGTGCAGCAGTCTTCGATTCATGGGAATGTAAGTGCATTGTGATCCATGTTTTAACCATAAGAAAAATATAAAAATTGTTATATCGTGACAATGTTATTTTGCAGTCCTGATTTGACAATGTAAACGTTGTTGGGAAATGATGCAGGTAATAGACGTATATGCCGCCATGTTGATGGACCTGCAAAAGAGGGTAATTGAGAGTAGCGAATATGTAGACATGTCCTACGATTATAGTAGCATATGTATGGTACGTGACTGTAATTTAAACACACACACGCGCGCGCACACACACACACACACACGCACAACCTTTCCTCCCCCTCCTTCTTAATTGTGTCATGCATGAACTATCGTGACATTGGGACTATTTGATGTGAAACATGGAACCAAGACATAATGAAGAACTCGAGTGCACTTTCGAGGACAAAATATCTCAATGTGCATACCAAAGGCTAGAAAGCCCACAGATACACCCGGTGTACGGTGTACCATGTGAATCATTAGATTGTGATGGTGCACGATTCGAAATCCAATATGTGGAAGCATTATAATGAGGCATGAACGCGTGCCTCGTTACAACGAGGGATACGTGATGATCATTACAACGAGGCATTGGAAGTGGTAAGCATTTGAATAGTACTGTACACTATTACATGCTGCTAGTTTTTGGTTTTCCATTTGAAAATTTAACACAATATATATCCCTTCTCCCTTGCTCTTGTATTGATGATGTCTATTGATTTGCATGTGTGTTGTGTGCTGCATGTAGCGCCGCTAAAATATATGTAAATGTAATTACACAGAAAGAGTGGGTGGTGAAACACCACACTAGATTCATGAGTCCAAGGGAGGTAGCTAACAGTGGCAAAATTTAGAATTTTGATGGCCTACTTGTTCCGATCGTGGACTGCCCACAGCAGGGTCCGAATACGTAAGTGGTGTTGATGTTGTTTTTCGGCTATTGATATTGTTGAATTATAATGGGGTTCACATAGTGTTGTTGCCATTACATTCCAGGTCAGACTGTACAATTTATGTATGTTTCATCATCTGGTAATAGATGCTCGGGGTCGAGATTGACAGCACATTGGACGGATTGACGCCATTTGTTCTACGTGCATCTATGGTGAAGATGTTCTTCAACAACCCAATAAGAGGGTTGCATGTGAGGACACCATAATCCCTTTGATGGAATTCTCTTTTGTTTGGGCCTTCTAGGGGGTCGCTTAAAAATAGGCGGCATGATGAGGTAATTAGATATTGTGAACTTGGGTTTTTCCATTGTTGGAATTGGGTGGATAGACCTGAAATACGCTGCCCTATATTCCTAAAGATGGTAAAATGGTTCCACGTAGTCGTAAACGTTTCTGCTGCCATTCCGAAAAGCAATAACCATGTGGGAACATGGGAACCCATTCAATTTCCATGAAAAACACGAACATGAACGCGTGCCAATGTTTACTAACACTGACAGGTGAGAACGAACCTCAAACACTTTATCGTCTGTCTACCTAACAATCCAAGACTTACTTTCATTAAACGCTGACACCAATCTCTTTTCATCTTCGGACAAAGCTCACCAATCTAGTCACTAGATTTAGTCTTACACTTTGTCATTTGTTCCATGATTTGTCCTCTGATTGCATCCACCAATTGAGTAATGGGGATATGTCGAGCTTCCCGAATCTAGTTGTTAAATAACTCGGCTACGTTGGACTACATCTCACCATACCTGTGACCCCTAGAAAAAAAAATAGAAAGGGTCATTGATGCGGGGACATGACAATAGACATTTTCCAATGCGTACATTTATCGTAATCGAAGATTACCTGAAATGCACATTAGCGCAATGTTTGGGATGCAAATCTTTCAAGAAATTTTCAACAACTATTGGGTTACACTGTTTCAAAATCTCGATTTTCTAGTTGAATGAAGATACCGTAGGTGCATAAGCACATTCTCGTAACTTGCGTATGAGGCTGATTTTGTACTCTACGTTGACATATTTCATCTGGTCCCTTAAATTCATTTCAAAATGTAGCATACAGAATGAATGGTGTGTAGACAAAAATACGTTAGGCATTGATTGCAACAAACCAACATTGCGATCAAAAACGAATGTTAGCGTCCTGGTACAATCTATAACTACTTACAATTGACGCAAGAACCACTTCCAATTACATGCATTTTCGGAATCAACAATAGCAAAAGTGATTGGGAATAAACCTGTGCAAATTCGATGTGATGAAAACAGTCTAATTCATGTCTTGTGCTGCGTGGAAAAAATGTATTTGAGTTACGAAATTGAACAACATACCATAGACAATGAATACACATACCTTGGTTGCCATCATTGGCGGTAGCCACGAGCAAAGTTCACTTAAACCTTCCCTTAAAAAATGTACCATCCAGAAACAAAAGGGAAGGGCAATACCTGAACCCGTCTATGTAACCAAGAAAGGATATAAAATACCTTATGAACCTGCTAGTTTGTTGATCGAAATCCAAATTAATGTAATTGTGTGGTTTGTTTTCCATAACAGCATCGCTATACCACCTGAGTTGGTCAAATTGCATGGCATGATTTCCAAATACCTCACCTCTCGCCTTCTCAACCCCCAACCAAACAACTCAGTAACCAATGTCCAAACCATAACCGTTTTTCATGTCAAACACAACGTCCATCGGGCGGGTGAATTGTTCATGCACACAATCCGCTATGACATTGGACACCAAATTAGAACCAGTTCACGAGTTCTTGTACGTCCGTACAGTAGCACAACAGGAATGTACGCTATTAAACCTCTTTAAACACAGAACTCCATTCATCGCGGACACCCTTGCGTGGACCAACTAGTCACACCCAGTTGAAGTTGCGAACTTGCATACAACTGTGATTTGTACAACGTCATTTTTAATGTACTTAAATTGAAACCCATATTTGATGGTATACTTCCAGAGTACTGTCCAGAATTCATGTGTACGCTCCCCAAAATGATTGACCGACATGTGTAATACCAAATGTCCAACCAACAGACAAGAACGTCTTTGATTTATGAGGACAATATGATGACAACAAATTCGTCCAGTCTTCCATATCGTACATTCTCTCATCCATAATGTCACATATCCCCACATCAAGAGAACTCGTCACACCACATTTGAACGCTTGATAAAGAAGAAAAACTGGATTTCTCTGACCAAAAGTACACAACAGCAACACTGCAAACTCCATACCTGCATGGAAAAAAAAAATTGAAAGAAAGAGGAAGAAGCAAAACCATTACATATACAAATTTATGGTAATGAAAATGTGTATAGGTAGTCTCTCTAGAAACAAATTGTTCATATCATAGTGATGCTTGCAACATCACCATGATGCGACGTTCAATTCCTAGAAAATAATCACAACGACAACCTAAATAAGTCAACATATCAGCATAACAATTCCACAACCCAAGTTTACAAATCCTCACAAACCATTATGGTATGATAAACTTGGGAACAATACCCTCACCGATAGCACTACGTATACATCTAAACCACACAAGACATAACTAATATCTCTAAAAAAGAGGGAAAGAGACTATTAACATCAAACCGCCATGGTCCACCGTGTGGAGCAAACCAACATCGTGAAATCCACTTCAAAATAATACCAGCAAAAAGAAAGCAAACCAACCTGACATAAGTTGCACCGCATGTGAAACACAGAACCCCAAAATCAGCAGCACCACTAACTCACCTGCATACAATCTTTTAACAAAAACACTTCAATGTAACACACACAAAAACTTTTTAGTATACTTTTTTGAAACATAACATTCCAATCAATGTAATCCTAAATGTAACACTTCAATATAACACTCCAATGTAACACATAGAAAAACACTAAAAAACTCTTTAGTATATTTTTTTCAAAAGTAATACTCATAGTTTAAAATTGTACATTAAATTGTACATTTGCCCAAAACTTAGTAAGAAATTTTTGTACTCCTTTTGGAATAGTTTGAAGAATTCCACATCATTTTTTGAATGGTTTGAAGAATCCCACATCCTTTTTTTGGAGTATTATATTGGAGTGTTACATTTGGAAAAAAGTCTACCAAGGAGTTTTTGTATGTGTTACATTGGAGTTTTACACTAAGAAGTTTTTTTGAAGTGTTACATTTGGGAAAAATACAATGAGTTTTTTTTTTTGAAGTGTTATGCTAAGAAGTTCTTTTGGAGTGTTATATTTGAGTGTTACGTTTGGAAAAATACACTAAGGGATTTTTTTGTTTGTTTCATTAGAGTGTTACGCTAAGGAGTTTTATTTTTTTTTAGTATTATATTAGAGCGTTACGTTTGAGAAAAGTACACTAAGAAATGTTTTTGGAGTGTTACACTGGAGTGTTACGTTTGAGTATTACATTGGAGTGTTATAATTTGAATTTATACATTTGCCTAAAACTTACTAAGGAGTTTTTGCACTCCTTTTAAAATGTTTGAAGAATCTCATATTTCAAGTCATTTTTGTATTTCTTTTGAAATATTTGAAGAATCTCACATTTCAAATCATTCCAAATAAAAAAGATTCTCATATAAAAATTCATCACAAATTTGATTCACATATGTTGTGTATCTTACCTTTCTAACAAAAAACCGTAACTCCAATTTTCAAATAATATATTAAATATACCTTTTTAAAATCAGAACTAATTGGTCTATATGAAAATATTTTGGATTAAACGAATCACCATTCATCAAAATGAGATTTATAAGTAAATTTTTGTAGAATTTATATAAGAAATAAATTTCTTCTCTCTAGCAAAATTTAAGGTAATATTTTTTTAATTTGATTTTACACCAACGAAATGAGATTATTTCATTTTTACCCCTATACTTTTACACGATTTCCGATGACCTCCCAGACTACTCTTATTTTCATGCGTACCCCCATACTATTTAAGTTACTATCAATTTTTCCCCTGCTGTCACATTTGAAACAAAAAAATGTTAAAAAAATTACATCTTGGCCCTAAATTTCAAAAGATAGATGCAGACCCACCCTTTCCTACCAGCAAACCACCACCACCAACCACCACTTCAAGCCCTTGTATCTCCTCTTTCATAACACCATTTCGCCTCATTTTTACGTCATTGGATTCAACTCACGGACTAGTTTTCGTATCACATGTCACACGTCTCGTTCTTTCTCTTTTTGCATGCTATCAGAGCTCCGAACATTGATAAAAAAAAAATAAGACTTTTCTTCTCGTTTTCTAATTTTCTTTGAGCCATCTTTCAAACTTCATATCTTTCTCGATTCTTGACGGTTCTACTTCATTCTTTCGCCATTCTCTTCACCTCACTTCTTACCTCGCCCTACACTACCTCGCTTTCTTATTTCTTCGTGTAATGGGCGATTTTGGTATGCTGAAAGTTATCCGAAAACTAATTTTGAAAATTTCAAAACATTTATCTTTTGTTTCATTCTTCTCCATCTTCCTCATTATTCTTCTTCTTCCTCACTTATAACATGTTGTGGAACATGGTTCTAGGTGGTAACGGAACTAGCAATGGTAGTGGCGGTGGTCTGGCGATGACGATGGGTTTGGTGTTGTATGAGGGTGGTGATGGTAATGTTTACGGTGGCGGTAATGAAACTTGGTTATGAAAATTATGGGTTTGGTGTTGTAAGGTAGTGGTGATGGTAATGCTCATGGTGGCGGTAGTGGAGTTCGTTGGAGGTGAAGTTGGTAGTTTGGGTGGTGATGTTGGTGAAGTTGATGAAGGTGGTGAAATTGATGAAGAGATATATATCATCTTTCTATATATATACATATATATCAATAATCTATCTCCACAACAACCCTGTTGAAATTGAATAGCTCCATGATTTTCTTCTTCTTCTTTTCTTCCCTAAAATTCTTTATCGTTATCATGATCCAAGAAGACCCATTATCATCATGTAGCCTTCTCCGATTATGAACCAAGACAAATATAATAAAGTTGATCGCTTGATCACTTTCAAACCCATTTTCATTTTGTCTTGATTTCTTCACATTTCCCTCATTCTCCTCTCCAATCAACATAGCAATATACGACATCTCTCTCTCTCTCTCTAGATCTCTTTGTGGTGGAAAATATGATATTATGATTATTGAATTGTGTTTTCTCTCATCTTTCTTACTAAAACAAAGAAAAAGCTTAGATGGATAATTGAAGAAGAAGAAGAAGATCACTACCCGAACCACCAACTTTACCGCCGCCGAACTACATTACCACCACCACCATCACCAATTCCGTTACCACCTAGAACCATGTTCCACATCATGTTATAAGTGAAGAAGAAGAAGGAGAAAGAAACAAAAGATAAATGTTTTGAAATTTTCAAAATTAGTTTTCGGACAACTTTCGGTATACCAAAATAGCCTATTACACGAAGAAGTGAAAAAGTGAGGTAGTATAGGACGAAGTAAGAAGTGTAGTGAAGAGAATGGTGAAAGAATGAAGTAAAATCCTCAAGAATTGAAAAAAAAAATATGAAGTCTGAAAAATGGCTCGAAGAAGAGTTGAAAACGAGAAGAAAAGTCTTTTTTTTTATTAACTTTCGAAGCTCCGATAGCATACAAAAAGAGGAAAAACGAGACGCATGAGATATGATACGAAAACTAGACCGTGAGTTGAATCCAACGATGTAAAAATGAGGTGAAACAGAGTTATGACGAAAGAGATAGAAAGGCTTGAAGTGGTGGTTGGTGGTAGTGATTTGCTAGTAGAAAATGGTGAGTCTGCATCTTTTTTTTGGAATTTGGGACCAAAATGTATTTTTTTTTAAAACTTTTTTCTTTTCAAATGTAATGGCATGGACAAAATTGATAGTAACTTAAATAATATGAGGGTATGCGTGAAAATAAGAGTAATCTAAAAGAATCATTGAAAATTATATAAAAGTATAAATGAAATAATCTCTAACTAAATAGACTATATTCCCCTACTGGTTTTTAGAGAGTTATTATATGACATATTTTGAAAGACAATCCTTATATTTTCAAAATTTTGAAGGCTCAAATTAAGTTTGAAGAGACCATTATATAACAAAATATTTTTAAAAACATCGTGCATATAAAAGTGAGTTTCACTAAAATGGTGGAGAGGCCAGCCGCAACCCCCACTCCTTCTTCCCTTGGTTGTCGCCGTCATTTTTTTTGAAACCTCCACACAATAAGTAACACATGTTAGTAGGGATGCAGAATATTTTTTTACCAAAAAATAAAAAATATTATGAATGTTAATAATTACTATCGGGGTGGTGGCTTAGTGGAGATGTCATTCTTCTCCACAAGTGTGACTTAGGTTCAACTCTTGAGGAGGCAAAATGTTGGGTTATACAGTAGTTCTCTTCGAAGATCTCGTTCTATACTCCGATCGACTCCTGAACTCGTCTGTGGCATATGGTTAAACTTCGCCGGTATCACAGTGGTGGATCCCTTCCTTTAGATTGGGTTAAACCAGGCTAATGGCGTATGGTTAAACTCCGCTGGTATCACAGTGGTGGATCCCTTCCTTTAGATTGGGTTAAACCAGGCTAATGGACCACCAGGTCTGGGTCTTCGGATACCGTGATACACTGCTGGAAAATCCACTTTTAGCGGCGTTTAAAAAAGTCGCTAAAAGTACTAAAAACGTCGCTAATTCTTTTTGTGACGTTTAGTACCAAACGTCGATGACGCGGCCGTCGCTATAACTTTATGACGTTTGAAAAACGTCATTATATTAGTATAAGCGGTGTTTTTTAAAACGCCGCCAAATGTCCTACCTAATTGTACAATGACATCACTATGACATTTAGCGACGTTTTTGAAAACGCCATCATAGACATTTATACATTTTAAAAATCTAGCCGTTGGGGTGGGATATAGTGACGTTGTTTAAACGCCGCCATAGCCTTTTTTTTTAATTTATAAATTTTGTTAATTTTATATGGTTGAACAAAAAAAATACCTATCAAACAATTATTAAGAACTAATAATTGATGTTTATTAAAATAATAAATAAACTAAGCTTGAAAACAAAATTAAAAATAAGAAACAATGCATTACATACCTAAGAATAGCAACAATTAAGACTTTAAATACATCAATTAAAATCAAAATGGTCAAGAAACAAAAAAAAATTAAAAAGGAATAGAAAGCACACTAATATGGCTTATAATATTAAAAATACCACTTGTCTTCCAACTATATCCAAAGATGAGCCTAAACTATATGCAACAGATGATACATTTGGAACCATATAGTACGCTATAATCCAATTAAACAAGATAAAAAGAATTAGAGGGGGGGAAAAGGTAAAAGAATGAGAACAAATAAAAAAAGTATAGCGATCCCGGTTATCCCTTTACTGTTCTGTTGTATTCCGGACTAGACTCCGTGGAATGGGTAGTTGTATCTATCTTGTTGCTATCCTTTAAATCCGTTGTTTGAGTTTTGGGATGTTTAAGGGCTTGTGTTGAACAGGTGGGTTAAGCCTTGGTCTATATCCTTGTTGCCCTGATTTTTGGTGTTACGCTCGAGCGGGTCATTCTGCGCTCGAGCGGAGTTTGGTTTCTAGTCTAGCGCTCGAGCGGGTGTTCTGGCGCTCGAGCGGAGATTGCACACTCCCAGTATTTCGTGTCCCTGCAAAACTTCTGCAGAGGTGTTTTCTATGCTCGAGCGGGTTTTTCTGCGCTCAAGCGGGTGGCGCTCGAGCGGGATTGTTGGCGCTCGAGCGGGTAGTACTGTCTTGGTGAGGGTTCTGGGAGAGGGAGATTTGCGCTCGAGTGGACTGGTTTTCGCGCTCGAGCGGAAGTGCTTTATTCCTGTGTCTTGGCGCTCGAGCGGGCCTTATTGGGCTCGAGCGTGTCCAGATTTTTGTTCTTCGCGCTCGAGCGTCGAGCGTTGTGTTCTCCACTCGAGCGGGTCGTGCGTATATGAGTTATCCGCTGGGTGATTTCAAATCACTTTTTGCTTTTCTTTCTCTCTCCTACTTTTTCTAAAAACCCTTTTGAGAGCCTCTCTCTCTAGATACTCCCTTCTCTCTAGGGTTTGATCTAGTTAGAGTGTCCTCCTTCTCTTCGGCTTTTGTAAAAGTTGTGTTGATCGTCGAGGGCGTCGTTTTGATCTGAAAATCTCGGTCTTTGGAGCACTTTAGTTTTGGTCTCTTCTCCATCCGAGCTCTAACTTCGAGGTAGGGATGTCCTACTCCTCTTTATGAGCTTTGTCTTTAAATTTTAGTATTTTGAGATGTTGGGGCTGGTTTGGTAATTTTGTGAAAGTTTGGGGGCTTTTGTGTAAATTCACAAGAGTTGGGGTTTTAACTATATAAAACCTAGATGCATGTTTGGCATGGAAAAATGTAAAATTAATGTTAAGACATTAATGAAAATGGAACCTAAGGGTTATAATGTAAATTATGGAAAATGCCCTAATTACATTGGTTAATTAATTTGCATAATTGATTATGAGAAATGAGGAATTGATTTGGGAAGTCATGGGATAAAAGGGTGTAGTTGGATTATTTATCACTCACCTAGTTGGAATGTTGATTATATATCCATTGTTGCATTTATTTTCTGCATAGAAATAACTGCTTTGGGCTATCGGTGGAGGATAGTCGTGATTGTTGTAGACAATGCATGATGATTAGGCAAACTGAAACTAATCACTGGACTGTGTCAATGAAATTGACGATGGAAAGAATACATTAAATTTATGTGTTGTGTAATGATGTGTATAATTGTTGTTTATATGCATTGTGTTGTGTTGGAGGAGATAGGGGATGTACTCCACGGTTTAGGGGAAGATAGGGGATGGACCTCTAAACCGGATGTTGTTGGGAGGAGATAGGGGATGGACTCCGTAGATAGAGCTCATATGCTTATCTAGTGATGTGTTGACAGAGCTCATATGCTTGTCATTGGAAGTGTGATAGTGCTCATATGCATATCTGTGGAAGTGATGATATAGCTTGTATGCTTATCTGTTGGTGTGTGATATAGCTAGTATGCTTATCTATTATGAAATGGGAAGTGTTTGATATGAGTTACTGTCTCATATGAGTTGTTTGGCCAGGTTCTGAGCCATGGTTATAAATTGAGAATTGAAAAGAAATGGAAAATGGACTGTAATATGGACTTGTATGTCATGAAACCGTAAAGTGTGATAAGGGAAAGTATCTGTGTTGGCCATCTATCAACTGCTAATCTTTTAGTCATTGTTCATATTTGGTTTAGTATATTTCTACTGGGCTGTGGCTCACCCTATATGGGAATATCATTTTCAGGTACAGGTAGCATGCCACCTCCAAGGACGTAGCTTAGGAGGCTAGAGGCGGACACACTTTTGTTGTCTTATTTCTTTTGATGTATTACATGTAAATTCAAGCCAAGGGCTTAATGTGTAAATGAGTTAGCACTCTTTTGTTGTAACCAAGTGTTAACTTGGAAAGCTGTAAGCCTCTAGGGCATTTGCTTTTATTGTTAACATGTAATACTTTTGATTATGGAATGAATAAAAGAATGTGGAACTTTTGTGAATCAATGCATGTCTATATTGATGGGTTTTATGTCTTTATTTTGAGGGCGTTACAAAAAGCTTCATCATATTCCATCCAATGGCTTTTTCCCTCTCTTCTCACATAAATTCTACATGTAGCAACTTCATATCCATCAGGATGATCATTCAGAGTTAAATAGCTTCTCACAATCAAACAGAGTTGGGTTTCAAATTATTCTGTCTTGTCTTCTTCCAAATCAACGTTCCATACCCCGTTATTTCCACCATGTACTGATTCGACTTCAAGTGGACTTCGAATATCCTTTGAAGGCATAGGAGATGGTTTGATGAGTGTCAAAGTATTATCATCCCTGTCAAACTCTTCACTTACTTCTCCCGAGTAAGTATAGTTGCCACATGTGAAAATATTCAATGTGGAGACAAGAAAATAATTGACAATTAATTTTTATAACATAAAAGAAGCCCTCTGCGAGGAGTTTGCAACTAATTTCTATGTTCCACCATAAAATTGATTGACAGTTGGGGAGATTTTTCCTAGACACTCAAGTCGCTACGAGGTATTATGACCTAATGTGACAACCTATCTTCAAATTTATTATAGATCGCCCACTAAGGAGGATTGCTGGCAGCGGGAATTGAACCTAAGCCGTGGAGGCAAAGTGTCTGATCTTTACCAACTTAATCAACCTCTGTTGGCATAAAAATATATACTTATTTTGTTGTCCCCACTTCTATTTGTGTTCTGTGTCAAAAGATGATTTTTCTTCCAGAATAAAAAAATGGTGACTGAAGGATGATTTTTGTATGATTGCATGCAGCATGTTTGATAAGCATGAAAAAAAAAAGATAACTAATCCAAATGCAAGTTTGGTAAACTATAACTCGCATGAAAACTTGCTAAGGGGTGTAAAAATAGTCATCCATACACCACAAGTAAGTTGAACCTAACTCTGTTTAACTTCAAGTGTGACGTCCTATAACCTAAGAACAGTCACTTTTCAAGAAAGAGATTGCATAACCAGAGTGACTATAACTAATGCAAATCAGCATTATGAATCTAGATGGAGCACCAACAAAACAAGCATTTATAGCCTGATCAAGGTACAAAAATCAGATACAGAATTAAAAGGTTAAACTGAAAGATAGGCACACACCTGGGATGAGGATTTCCCTTTACCATTTTTTGTCCATACTTGCGCCACCTGTAGCCATCTCCTGAAATTCCCGCATCACCATCTCGCAACTTGAAGACACTCTCAATGATTGACAATTCTGTTGCTGTAGTATTTGATCCACAGAACGCTGTACAGTCGTTAACTGTCAAGCCAGCGGCTATCACTTCACTACCACGGTTCACAGTCCCTGCCACCAAAGGGACCTGAAGGAGGGTTGAAAGTTCATCCAAGTCTTCAATGGATGTATGAGGATGGGCCTGCTCCAACACAATTTCCATTAGAAAGGGGATAACAAAAGAAGATAAAATTTTGGTACCTGATGTTTGATAAGATTGCCACAGATGCAGGATATAATTTCTTACCAGGCCACCTTTATTGGGGAAGGCACAATAGCTGCCCAAAGAATGTTACCAGCAATTGTCTGCCTAAAAACTTCTACCCCAAGAACATTTGCAATCATCTCCTCAGTTTCCTGCAATTCAACATGAATACAAGTGTTATCTAATAGAAGTTTTTAAGTTTTACAACATAAAAAAGAAGAATCATCACTGCTTGTTGATGCTGACATCTACCTAAATTTAACAAAGAATCATTACCCAAACTGCATGAATTACCGTAAACTAGAAAAACACAATGCAACCAGTCTTTAGAACTGTTCAAGAACCCATTTGTAATCTAAGTTGTCTAGTGGTATCGCATGTGAGAAACTAGAAACAGTGCCAATGGGTATTGAGCACCTTAGAAATCTAAGTTGTCTAGTGGTATCGCGCGTGCCTTGGGGATTCCACCAAACTATAGAGAGATCAGATGGTGAAGATTTTTGGAAGGTTCAATATATTGAAACAATCGAAGCCATTTGGTGACATCGCTTATACCATGTCCCTTGGGTGAGCTACCTGAAACTTTTAATTTTCTTCACTATCCACAAACATAGATTTACCAAGTATTGATTGGCACATAGATAGGTGAATATACATGTGTGTGTGTGTGTGGACATTGCAATGTGAAGAGAAACGCCTGAAACAATAGCATGTGCCCTTGTCATTAGAATGGAACTCAAAGATCCAAATTCTATCCTAATTTGCATGTGAAATGAATTTCTAGATAAATGCAAATTTATGTTTAATATATATGGAAATGAAAGCTTAATCAAGAATGATAAGTTGTATGAAAAAATAGAACAGTCATAAGGGCGAGATAACTACGCAAGACAGTCCCAGTTGCAAAAATTTCACTGAGCTTCCAACTGTCAGGAAGTGGAGATGGCTTCACCCTGTCTTTGGATATTGTCAAGATGGTACCTGGAAACAAGTAATTTCAGTTAGAGATCAAAATAACAAAGCAGAGGCGCAAACGAAAAACAAAAGGTTGTGTTTTTGTTTCCTGTTTTCTACTTTGATTTTCATTTTTTTTGGGAAACTAGAAATGAAAACTTGTTTGATATATTATTTTAATTTTCAAAGAAATGGAATTGATTTCAAAATTTTTGGAAACAAAAAAAAAAAGAAGGTGTTTTCACTTGTTTTCCAAACAAGTTACCACTCTTTCTTCTCTGCCCCACCACTGAGATATCCAGCCAACCATTGGCAAGCTTCGCCGGTCACCAAATCTGTCAATCCTCGACTCTAAGTCACCACCTTGGACAACTCATCAAACATGTTTCTCTACTTTTGTTCTCATTTTTCAAAACATTTTTGTATACCAAACAAGTTTTCTAAAAACAAAAACAAAAACTTATTTCCAGGTTTTTTGTAAACAGGAAACAGACAATGTTAACAAATGTAAGCTAAAGATATGACTCAAAACAGTTGTGTTAACTAATGGAGAGAAGAGAATGGAACTTAAGGCACAGTAGTGCTCACCATCATTAAGTATAGCAATCACAAGAACCATGAAAGGTGGGAAGTTGAACCTTCAAAAAGCAGACAGCAACAGAAAACCTAGTTGTTAGACAAATCCCAGTCACCAATTAGAGGTTTCTAGTGCAGTCAACACATTGTCAAGCTTTTCATATAGTTTAAATCCTAGAGAATACTGAGGGAAACTTACCACTATACGAATTGTGATAGACATGGCATATATCTGGAGAAACAGAGAACTTCAGCATTCGTATTCAAGAATTTGTATCCGAGAAACGCATATTTTGACTAAAAATTTTGCTTCCTTGAAGAATGCCAAAAAGAAAACAAAAATATCTTACTGTGTAGTTCTTCATTCTTTGAAAGATGGCACGACTTGTTAAAACAACACTAATAATTACACTCAACCCAGGCTCAGTCAGAACAATATCAGACGCACTTCAAGCAGCATCTGTTGCATCTGCCACGTCAATTCCTATGTTTGCTTTCTTTAATGCAGGTGCATCATTGACTCCATCACCTGTCATTCCACATGTGTGTTCTCTACCTTGTAATATCTTCACAATCTCGTACTTGTGTTCTGAAGGAAAGTGTCAAGTCAGAAATAGGGTAAACAACAGAGTTCACAAATTTTCATGATCTTGCCAGTATTATTACCAGGAAAGACACCAGCAAAACCATTAGCTTTCTCGATGAGTTCATCAATTGGTAGAGCCGCAACAGACTGGTCCTTGTGATCACCAAGTAAAGCTGATGAAGGGTACATGTTTGTACCCATTCCAAGCCGTCTCCCTGTCTCCTTAGTAATTGACAGCTGGTCGCCTGAAAGATGATCCAATTGGGGTCATAATTATGGCCCTGTTGCGTGCAGCTTATGGAGCCACTTATAATTGCTGCTTCTTTTATTATACTTTTTTGAAATTTTGTGACAAAATCTCAAATAACAAGTAAAGAATAATTAGAAATCAAAAGGACACGGATGGATGAAACGGGATCAACTACTTGCAAAACCCTACAAATTGAACAGAGCATTCTGAAAAATATAGATTGATCAACTCAATTGATTCAACTTCCAAGGAAGCAATCAAGATTTTTGAAGTGCTCCTAAAACATGAAGACAACATTAAATAGGTTACAATATCTTAATTAATTAAAAAAAAATAAAAAGTTTATGAGAAGGACTTACAATTCCAATAAGGTTCTCAAGGCAGAGCACAATAGAACTTTTAGTTGCAGCAGAGCAGACTGCTAATTTTTTACCCTATAACCATCAGCCGAAAGGCAAATATGATAACAGAGGGAAACATAGACAAGAAGGGTTCTTCATGTACGAAAAAGGACATGGAATTTGACAACTTTGGAAAGAATAAGTGGTCTTATAACCTAATTAAATGTGGATAGCAGATGCAAATTCAACAAAAAACTTAAGAACCGTGACAAAGTGATAACTGCATTTATAAGGTAAAATGTTCATCTTACAGCATCCTTGGCCTCATCCATCAATCTCAATACTCCAGGTCTAGGCTCCACCTGCCCATTAACTCAAATCCATTTTCTTCACAATCACTCATCCAGAATAATCACCCACATAGATGAACTAACAAGTAATCATAAACGAAGAATACAAAAATTTGTACTTACAGTCCCAGATTTGATAATTTCTTTGTATCTTTCAGTCTTCCAATCCTACAGATAGATAACTCTAAAATAATCAACACAACCAACTAACTGATGATACAGTTTATAAATCGTTTCAATTCCACGAAATAAGCACAAAGATCATGCACTAGTATAGAAACTCAAAAGGTATGGAACCTTTTCTTACAATCTGCTAGGTTGCTTAAAAATATACAATGGGGGAAAAACCATATGACCGATTTGCATCGTAAATGTCCCTTGATTTGCCCTCTAGAAACAAAAACTCAACTAAAGTTTAGCAAAGAAGGTTATTTGGATAAGTAATCTCCATTTATAAAATAAATAAATAAATAAAAAAATAAAAAAAAAAATAAATCATGGAAGCTTTCTTGTTTTCCAATTTCCTCAGTATTTTCTCGGCAGCCAAACGCATGCCTAATTCTCAGTATTTTCTCAGTATTTTCAATTTCCCCAGTTTTTATTTGCACATCTAAAAGGGGAACCAAATTGATAAATGGTTATATATAATATTTATACATATATAATATTTATATACATACATCCAATTTCCTCACTCTATATTTATATATAATATTTATACATATATAATATTAATATACATCCATCCATCCATCCACACATATTTATTTATACATGCATCCTGTAGACTAAAAGTTTGTCATCCATAGTTATCCTGATCTATTTCATTTCAAGTGTCCAAGAGAGGAAGACCAACCTTCAGACAGCGCTGATCTTGCACAACCTGTTTAGCACGGGCCCTAACCTCATCTGGATCAATCTTGGATTGAGATCTAGAGAGAGAGATCTAGAGAGAGAGAGAGAGACGGTGGAGCTCTCTACCTCGCCGGTGTAGATGATGGTGGCGACGGAGCATCGAAATTGTCCTGAATCTCGAAATCGATCTGAATCTTCGAAAACGCTCTAAACAGCCGATTGATATCGATCTGAATCTTCGAAATCGCTTCGAAATCGCTCTGAACAGTCGATTGATCTTTCGAGAGACGAAGCTTTTTCGTAGAGTTATCTCCTCCGTCTTCTTCGTCGCTGAGAGAGAGAGAGAGAGAGAGAGAGAGAGAGAGAGAGAGATGTCTGCGTATAAGATAAGAGAGGTGTGCGTATAAGAGAGGGCTCAGATTAGAAAATAAGGGTTTTAGAAAAGGGGCGCGTGTATCTACCGCATTTAGAGGCGCTTTTAGACGCCTTTAAATAGAAAACGGTGCCGTTTTGGTTAAAAAATTTTGCGACGGTTATAAAACGCTGTTAAAGATTAAAAAAAGTGACGTTTAATTAAACGCCGCTAATTGAACGCCGCTAAACCCCTGATTTCCTGTTGTGATAACGCCTTTAAATAGAAAACGATGCCGTTTTGGTTAAAAAATTTTGCGACGGTTATAAAACGCTGTTAAAGATTAAAAAAAGTGATGTTTAATTAAACGCCGCTAATTGAACGCCGCTAAACCCCTGATTTCCTGTAGTGATAACACCTCAAAGTATCCTTTTTTTTTGGATAAAAAAATATTAATAATTAAAATTAAATTTTTTTTTACCTTTTTATATATAAAAAAAATAATCTGCACCCTACTGACATATAATTATCAGAATTGTTTGACTTGACAAAATTTAAACATACACAAAAATATACGTATTCCACTCTCAATACTCTATAATGTGAATTAAAAATTAAACGAAAAGATTGTTATTTCGTTTTAGTCTCAGTAATTTTAATTTAAATAATTTAAAATTTATTTGATAATGTTTATATTTTAAAAATTTTATTTATATTTATAAAATTTTAAAACATGATAAATAAAAACTTGTTTGTTTTCTGCTTTTATTATCAAAATGTTATAAACAGATTCCAATATTTTTTAAATTTTATAAATACAAAAAAAAAAAAAACATGATTTTGCTATTTTGTTTAATTTTTTTAGATTGTTATTTCTTTCTTCTTTTTCTTCTTTCTCGTCCACTTTTCAACCACTACTCATTGTTCATTGTTGGTGAAAATACCAGAAAAAATATATTTTATTGATAAATAATGTAAACAAAATGAGATACAAATAGATCAGGCTAAGGTATGGATATCTCGTTTTCTTTAAAGAGATCAAGCCCACTGCAGTAGGAAGAACCCAAATACCGGTGCAGCAGTCACAAAACTATGATTTTTCCCCTCCAAGATACAACAGGCCAACCACTTGTCGTATGGTTCAGGCCAACTCTGCATAAGATGGTGAATCCAAAGCTCCACTAAGAAAAAACACCATTCTTGGCTAGTAATCTCTCTTGTATAGAAAATAGTTGGTGTGTTAGTGTAGAAAAGAGTAGAAGAGATGAACTATTTATAGGCTACTAGGACATTACAAAACACATCAAAAAATAATAATGACCATGAATCTAGAGAAAAGGGAGAGTGTATCCAAATATTAACTCACCACCAAGTTCATGAATTCTAATTAATCTCCATTCATAAACAAGACAAAAGGATACCAAAACAATAAATCTCCATTCATGAACAAAATGAGATTCATGAACAAAACAAAAGAAGATTTATGAACAAAATATATAAATAAATAAAAGATATTAAAATAATCTAACATTTATCATTACTGGCTACCCTCGTCAATGACCTCTTTCACCAACGACCTTTAGCCAGCATATCCCTCAACTATCAACCACCTCCCAACAATGATAACCACCTTCGGCCACCACCTTTTTGGTGAAAACCACCATGAACTACCACCTTAAGCAATTGACCAGTCACTATCTTTGACCACAAGCAATCACTTTCAGCATCATCACTTTCTGTGGCGATGGCAAACACTGTTTTTTTTTTTTTTTTTTTTTGGGGGGGTTTTTTCCCAAAAAAAAAAAAAATATTTTTAATTTTTAATGTTTTTTTGTAAATTAAAAATTGTAAATTGTTGTCAAATGGCACCTTAATGTTACAAATTTCAATTTAGTTGCAATGTAAAAAAAAAAAATACCATTTGCAAAACTAGAAGGACCGAATTCAAAATAAATTATAAGGACCACCGGTATAACTTATTCATTATACCAGTGATCTTTATAATTTGTTTTGAATTTCACTTTAATCCTTTTAATTTTGCACGTGATTTTTTTTATTCAAAATATTAATAACGAATGGCAGATAGACCACATTGAAACAAAATTAAAAATAAAATAATCGAATCATTCAAATTGTCAAATTGAAACTACATAAATTAAAGTCACACTTCGTCTAAACTATAGAACTAATGGTGCAACTTATCTTTTAAACAAAAAAAACTCAAAACACATTTAAAAAGCTGCTTGTTGACACCATGCTGTGTGGATGCATTTCTTCAGAGACAAGAAACAGACCTTTGCTCTCACAGGAGTGGTTGAGTATAGATTGCAAAAGTGAACCAAACAAAAAAACAAAAAAAAGGAAGAAGAAAAAGACTTAAGGATCATATGCTAGCCCCATGACATGAATAAGGAGATGCAATGCAACAAAACAATCTAATGCATCTCTTGGCATAAAAAATCACATGGGTGTATGCAGCTATGCATGAAAGGAACCATACAGAGCCCTTTATTTCTGATTGTTAACATATAATATACTTTCATATAATGCCTTAGTAGCTGTAAATGTACATCACAGTGCATTAGGAGCTGTAAAGCCAACAC
Source organism: Camellia sinensis (assembly GCF_004153795.1). NCBI lineage: Eukaryota > Viridiplantae > Streptophyta > Magnoliopsida > Ericales > Theaceae > Camellia > Camellia sinensis. Next base: position 1,728,754 of record NW_021024962.1, read on the forward strand.
CCACTACCACTTTTAGCTTTAGATTCCACTTTGATATTATTGTAATATATTACCTTATGGCTTCGTACTCCATTGTATCCTTCTGCTCTCTATAAAGAGAGAGACCTAATTCTCTTGTAAACATCAATATACACATCAATCTTGTAATATACACAATCAATCATAATACATACAATTTCTCTCTATATCAATTTATCTTACACTGATCAATATTTGTTCCATTTTAAAGTTATTCTCTAATTTGTTTTTCATCTCATATATCCAAAGAGAAACACCCCACTTATTGTTGTTAAGCAAGCAAGCAACAGGGAGAGAGAGAGAAAGAGAGAGAGAGAATGTTGGACTGGGCACCAATAGTGATTGGGCTAATTCTGTTCATACTATGTTCACCAGGGCTCCTCTTCCAGATACTTGGGAACAGCCACCATGTGGAATTCGGGGGCTTGAAGACTAATGGTAAAGCTGTTATCATCCACACCCTCATTTTCTTTGGTGTCTTCACCATTCTCATCCTTGCCCTTGGTATCCACATCTACACTGGCTAAATTATGACTAAAATACAGTGGTGCTAGAGACCACTAATTTAGTAGCTCTAAACCCAAGTAACAAAGCAAAAAGAAAAAAAATAAAATAAAAAAAAGACAGACACAATGCATACTAGTAGTAGCTCTAATTACAGCTACTACTCATTTTCTATTAAAATATGTCATTTTTGTATTAGACTCATCATGACATGAGTGCTTTTTTATTCTTCTTAATTTCCTATTTGAAGAAACAGACCTTTGCTCTCACAGGAGTGGTTGAGTATAGATTGCAAAAGTGAACCAAACAAAAAAACAAAAAAAAAAAAGGAAGAAGAAAAAGACTTAAGGATCATATGCTAGCCCCATGACATGAATAAGGAGATGCCCAACCACTTTCTTTGCAATGCAACAAAACAATCTAATGCATCTCTTGGCATAAAAAATCACATGGGTGTATGCAGCTATATATGAAAGGAACCATACAGAGCCCTTTATTTCTGATCAATATTTGTTCCATTTTAAAGTTATTCTCTAATTTGTTTTTCATCTCATATATCCAAAGAGAAACACCCCACTTATTGTTGTTAAGCAAGCAAGCAACAGGGAGAGAGAGAGAAAGAGAGAGAGAGAATGTTGGACTGGGCACCAATAGTGATTGGGCTAATTCTGTTCATACTATGTTCACCAGGGCTCCTCTTCCAGATACTTGGGAACAGCCACCATGTGGAATTCGGGGGCTTGAAGACTAATGGTAAAGCTGTTATCATCCACACCCTCATTTTCTTTGGTGTCTTCACCATTCTCATCCTTGCCCTTGGTATCCACATCTACACTGGCTAAATTATGACTAAAATACAGTGGTGCTAGAGACCACTAATTTAGTGGCTCTAAACCATAGTTCTAAATCGCGATATCGGGTAACGTAACGGTATCGATCGCGGAGTATCGGTATCGGGAGTATCGACCGGTACGTATCAGGTATCGGGCGTTGCAGTTGTGAAATTTTAAAAATCATTAGCAATCCCTCTAAAACTCAATTTTATGTATTTTTTTGACTCTTTTAGCCTTAATTTATCACATTTTAATCAAAATTCAATTTTATGTATTTTTTTGACTCTTTTAGCCTTAATTTATCACATTTTAATCAAAATTTTGATATGTAGAGGCACTTTTGACTCATTTTTAACTAAATGATAAATATTTATTTTAGTCTCAAGCTTTTATTTGACATATATGTTAAACTTTAATATAAAATTGATGTGAAAATATTTTTTTACTTATTTTCAACAATGAAATACTTTCACATGCACAACAAATTAATAAGAGAAAGAGGGACATGAAAATAAATCATTCGCTTCAGTCATAATCGCATACAAACAATCTACTACAAATCAACAACTCTAAAACTTAGTAATAAAAAGAATTACGTGGTGGTACAGAAGAATCTCTATATCTCACATCACTTTGATCATCACTATGAATTGGTTGGCCTATTTCTCCATATTGATATTCCTGGTAGTAGTTATTAAAAGTGCATTGATCATAAGTAGTGTTGTTGCTGCCACTGCTACTTGATTGTTGTTGTGTCATTGCAAGCCCCCCTGTACCATAATTGAAACCCTCTATATATGGATATTGATGAGGTTGTTGAGAGTAGTTCCAATTTTCCATATAAGGTGGTTGATAGATGTGTGGTGGTGGTTGACTTGGAGGAGGGTAATAAGGATATGGTACTTGGCATATTGGTCGCCAATGTTGAGTTCCCCTTCCATCTTCTTGTCTAACTCCGAGGTGTCCAAATTAATTTCTAAGGTCACGATGACCATAAATATCATCAATATGTCGTGAACGCCCAATTGATGCTTCTACATCAGGAGTAGAAATAGAATGTCGTCGTTGCTGTGTAGAATCCCTATTCCAATCATGATCAATATGATGAACACTACGTCTACAACCATGTGCAGAACCTGCAGACTCCCATTGTCCACCACTACCACCACCTGTTAGAGGACGACTGCCATCACTATCATCTCCACTACCACTAGGTGGACTCAAACCGCGACCCTCACTAGAGCCACTTCCAGCAGACCCTGCTCTTTGATGGTGTTGAGGTACTTGGCTACTAGTTGCATGATCTCCCTCATCATCATCATCATCATCAACAATCAACCAACCTGAGTTATCTTCATCATCCAAGACTGCATGTTCTCTCTCTTTAAGCCATGGAGTTAATAGATCATCTTCTTCAAATATATAGTCAAGATTGATGGGGTTAAAAGATTCCTCTCTGTCATCTTGGCTTTTTCGTGTTGCATGTCTGATCTTTAGCCTCATATTGTAATACACATAAACAAGTTTATTTAATTTTTTATACTTCAACCGATTCCTTGTCTTTGTATGTATCAGGCTAAATGTACTCCATTTGCGCTCACAATTAAAATAAGACGTGGTTTGGCTCAATACTCTCACAGCCACTTTTTGGAGTGCCGGAGCCGATGTACCATAATGGATCCACCATTCAGCTTTATACAAATCAATCAAATATTAGTGATTATGTTATAATTTGATATAGAAGTGTTGACAATGTAACAATAATATGTAATTAAAATAGTTAATAGTTCATTGAGTATATAATAATTACCAAGATTTGTTGCTTTCACTGCTCTTTGTGCTAACACAGCACCAAAAGAATCTTCTTTATTACAAAATAAAGAGATCTGCAATGAACAAAAGGCAATAAGTAGTTTTACAAACACAATTCACAAGTCAAATAATAAGTTATCAATTTAACTAATATTAAATAATGACTAACTTGGTTTATCGCCTGTATTTGCTCGTTTAAATCTGGTAGAAGTCTCGAAATCACATTTCTAACTCCACTCATCACTTCTCGATGATTAGAAAGGTGCTCTCCATATTGGAATATGGGATTTAAAAAATAACCTACGTTCAAATATAAAATAATAATAAAAGTGAGACAAGGAACACATAATTTATAATTTAAATAAATTAAAAATTACTTACCAGCAGCATGCAAGTCCGTGTGTAGTTGGAAAGCCCATCGATTATCAATAATCTTCCAATAATCTACATAATAGTGACAATTTTGTTTGATGGCCAACTTTGCTCTATCCATGGCTTCATATATAAAACCCATTGTGGGCTTTTCATCCCCATCTACAAGTCTAAGCACTTTTAGAAGTGGTTCTTGAACTTTTAATACATCTGCCGCCTTGGTCCAAAAATCTTTACTTTGTATAATTTTTTTCGCTTCTTTTACATCATCCTTTTTTGGACCATTTGTTGTGCTTCCACTCTTGAGAATGAAACATATCTTGTAAAGCAATCTTATGTTTAACAATGCTTTCCAAAGTAATGAAATTGGTGGCAAAGCGTGTGATGACAGGACGTAACAACTCTCTATCTCCTGTGAATCTTTTCATGAAATCAACGACCCAATTGGAGTTGTAAATAAAGCGTGTGATTACTTTTGCACAATCCAACACCTTTGCTATACTTTTTTTCTTCCCAATATCCTCTAACATAAGATCAATACAATGAGCTGCACATCCTGTCTAATACAGATTCTTCCTTTTTTGCATGAGTTTGTAACCAGCAGCCTTTATCGCAGCTTTGTTATCAGTTACGATTTGCACAACATATTCTTCTCCAATTTCATCCACTACCTTGTCCATGAGGCCTAACTAATAATCAGATGTCCTACTAGGTACATCAGTTACATCCACAGACTTCTGAAAAATTGTTCCACGATTGCTATACACAAGAAAATTAACAATGTGCTTTCTTGTGAGCCCAGACCATCCATCACACATAATTGTAACACCTCTCCCAGCCTAACTAGATTTATAAGATTTTATCCAATTTTGTAAAGATTCATACTCCATTGGTAAATACACATCAGTTACCTGTTTAATAATAAATAACAAACAAAAACTATTAACAAGCATCTTAATAATTTATTTATTTTTAAACATAGATAGAGTTTTTTCAAACTTTAAGTTAGAAGCTTACTTCATAAGAAGTAGGTAGCTTTGTTCCTTTTCCAACCTCTCTTGCAGTATCCAACATTGGTTTTAGCCATTTAGAATTAACAACATTAGTAGGCACTGGAGTAAACAATACAAACTGGCTAACTGCTCTTCCTAATTTTTTCTTTGCTTCTTTCAAGAATCTAGAGGAGAGTTTGGATTCTTTGTTGCCTTTGGTCCTATGAAGATCCACATCTATGTCTAATAATTGAACTTCTGGAGAGGATGTATCAATCCATTTCCTACCTGTACTAGCCTCACGAACACTATGACTTCGCCGAGCAAAACCAGGAGGAGGTGCAACTTCAATATCACTAGCCCTATTTTGTCGGGCCATAACCATTTCTAAGTCCTCCTCATCATTTTCATCATCATCACACTGACTAGCTCTAATTTGTTCTGTCAATTCCTCATTCATCTTCCTTTTGTCAATCTTTTTGCCCTTATAATTATTCAAATGATCCATCATTAGTGTTCGAACTTCACCACGAACATTAGCACAAGGTGCGACTTGACCTTTCATATGGGCTAAACGTTGCTTCAACCTAGTTATACCACCATTTAGCTTTTTTCCACAAAATTTACACCTAATTTTATGCCTATTATTTTCTAGTGGAATTCCAAATTTCCAACCAATATCATCACTTGGAAGTTTTCCACTAGAACCACCTCCGTGCGCCATTATAACTTTCAATTATCTACAATAACAGTTTTCAACTAACAAATATTGTAATTCTAATTTAGTTACTAATAATAACGCATTTAAAATAAAAATAAAAAATCTAAAATATTAAACATCTTTACTTAACAATTAAACCTCTTTAAAAAAATCTAACAGATGAAACTTCTTTAAAAAAAATCTGATATAAAAATAATCTGAAATAAAAATAATGAAATCTTGTAGAACTTGAAGATTGGACATTCAAAATATGTATAGATAAGATTTTTACTTAAGTTCTACATAACTAGAAAATAAAAATAGAAAATAGCAATATATACAAAATTTATAATAATAATAATAAAAAGAAGTGTAATGGTCGTTATGGTGCTGTAGCGGCAATATAACGGCTACTACGACCTTTATGTAATGGTGGCGGCCGCATAGTTCTAAATCGCGGTATCGGGTAACGTAACGGTATTGATCGCGGAGTATCGATATCGGTAGTATCGACCGGTACGTATCGGGTATCGGGCGTCGCGACTGTGAAATTTCAAAAATTATTAGCAATCTATCTAAAACTCAATTTTATACATTTTTTTGACACTTTTAACCTTAATTTATCACATTTTAATCAAAATTTTGATATATAGAGACACTACTCATCATAATGTTAGATAATTTTTCGAACAAAATGATTAAATGGGAAAAATATGATTCAAAATTTGATGCACATAATGTTGGACTCTGCAAAGAAACTAATCAACACATAGGAGATTGAAATAGAAAAACAAAGTGGGACAACAAATATAAAGGTTGATAGGGATTTGCAGAGCTTTACTTCAATATATATAAATGCTCCTAATATATAAATATTTGAAGAATCATAAATATATATTAAAATATATCTCATTTCCATCCCATACCATAATATAAACAAAAAATAACTACAGAACAAATAGAAAAAAAGAAAAAAAAAATTATAAACAAACCAAACACAACTTCCAAGCAAAACCATCCCATACCATAATATAAATAAAAAAATAACAACAGAAAAAATAAAAAAGAAAAAAGAAGAAAGAAAAAAAAAAAAAACATAATTATAAACAAACCGAGCACCAAGCAAAACCATTTGAAGAAGTCTTCAACCAAAACAAAAACAGAGCATGAAACAAATACAAACAGGGCATGAGAGAAAAACCTTCAACGAAGAAGCTTGAAATCGGTGATGGGTTTGGGTTCGATTCGATGCTTCTCCTTGCAACACTTTACAAGATCGATGCCCTTGGGAGATGGATTTGGGTTTGATTGAGGAGTTGAGTTTGGTCCAATTGAGGGAAAACTTTAGAGGTTTTTACACATTTATGGTGTCCCGGTGTCCGTGAGTCTATTTGTATGTATTATTGCTTGAAGAAGACAAAAAACTTGAAGTGAAATGTTTGAGCCTGTGAGTTTGTTTCCTTTCTTTTCTACTTTTGCTTTTGTTTTTACAGGTACTTTGGTCGATTCTTTTTTCTTTTGCAGGTGATTTGCTTTCCAGGTGATTTGCTTTTCCATGTGATTTGCTTTCCTCAATTATTTTTCCAGATGCTTTGCTCATTTTTCAGTCGAATCGGACTATATCGGAACTGTAACGCTCACGTATTGGATTCAAGCCGATACGTGTCGGGAATCGGCCGCTACGGACGTGAAATTCATTCTCACCGGTATACCGGTGAGTATCTGACTCGGCACTCCCATTTTCCGTTACGAACCGGCCGGTACGACACGTACCGGCCGATATTTAGAACCTTGCTCTAAACCCACCACTAATGAGGTGGCAAAGCAAAAAGAAAAAAAAAAAAGATAGACACAATACATACTGTAGCAATGGGTGAGACTCACTGTCACATCATTAGTGGTAGCTCTAATTAGAGCTACTACTCATTTTCTATTAAAATATGTCATTTTTGTATTAGACTCATCATGACATGAGTGCTTTTTTATTCTAAGGCTCCGTTTGGCAAGAGCTAAACGGGGCTTTTTTGGCTATTTTAGATACAAAAGACAAAATAGGCTATTTAGTCACAAAAAACAAAATATCACATCCAACCAATAATTATTACATTCTTCTCTCATAAAAAAAGCCAAAAAAATCAAAAAGCCAAAAAGTCCTTTCCAAATCAAATTTTTTTGCCCAAGCTAAAATAATCAAAAAAATTAAAAAATCAAAAAGCCAACTTACTTCCCAAGCGGAGGCTTAATTTCCTATTTGAGGTTTGTTTGTTGTGGGTTGGCTTCCCTAATTTATCAATGTCTCTCTGAAGCACTTGTCAGCCTCTGCGTGGTTTGCTTCCTAATGTTCAGTACCTATGTATGTCAATGGTGGTTTGTTTATGTGTCATTCATCATGTTCTGTTCTGCTCCTGCTATGAAAAAAAAAACACTACTTTATTGAGTGTGACTTTTTCTTAATTCCAAATAATAGTAAATTTATATACCAATTTTATAATCATTAGATGTGTAATTAAAAATTTTCATTATAACTATGTAATGGAAAAGGTTATGGTTCATTTTAAGTTTGTCTATCTATTTTAATATATAAAGCAAAAGATGTTGACGGTGTTGACATCTCATATTTTTAATTTTTTTAAAATATCTCTGGAGTTGATGTTTATATAAAAAAATAAAAAGAAAACTTGAAATCAAGATCATAAATTTGACAAAACAAATCATCACCACTTGGACAACAACACATGTTACATGCAGGGCCGGAGATAGAGAGGATCCAGGGAGGCCACATGCCCCCTGGGTTTTGGGTTTTGTTTTTTATTTTGTTTTGTTTTGTTTTGTTTTTTTTTTTATTACCAAACATAAAGAAAACATTTTTAAAAAAAATTATAAAAATATTATTTAGAGTGAAATGTTAATGACATTTTTAAAATTATGAGAACAATAATAACTGTTTTGATTGAAAATTAAAATATTACGATAAGTCATATTATTATCTACCAAAAATTTATAAAAAAAAAATTAATGTAATGATGATGTCTATTATTATTGGCATGCAAGTATAATTAATCTTACTATAAGGATATATAATTTATTAGATAATTAGTTATATTTGACATGTGAGGTTCATCCTCCATGTGTTTCTCTATTATTGGTTGATGATATTACATGTCAATGATGATGTGGTATTACCATTATATTGAATTTTTAATCAAATTTTATATAAAAATTACTTTATCATTATATAATTTATTTTAAGACTTATATTCATAATTTTTTTTGTATTGTTCATAATACATTAGTTACAAATAGCATCATTTTTTTTTTATCTTTCTCAAAGTTAATCGCAAAAATTTTATGAATATTTTTGTAAAAAATTTCAATATTAAAATCAATAAATGCCTTTCTGATTTAATTTCTTGACTCCGTCACTGGTTATGGTATTTTTTCTTTATCCATTGTTCTTATTATTATTACTTTTTTTTCTTTTCAAATTACGCAACTCATTACGTATGGGCCTGTTAATTTTATATTATGAGAAAAACTCTCTTCACAGCACAGCCGTGAAAACCTACATTTACACGTTCTCCAATAAAATGGTCACGCGTCATCACTGTACCAAAGAATCACGACAGACGTTAAGAATTTTTACTACCCCAATTTATTTCACATTACTTTAAAAATAGTCATACGTTTTTTTATGTTATTTTGGATTGAAATATAACTATTAACTTAATTAATTATAAATATAAATAATTATAATACCCTTAAATTATATATTATTTGTTATTTTTTTTCTTTCGTCTCTCATACACATAATTTAATATGTTATTATATTCAATTAATCATATTAATTATTATCGTATAATTTTAAAATTTTTATTATTATATTTTTAGATCTAATTATTCTAAATTTTTACCATTTATTGTATTAATAACTTTTAATTAATTATATTTATATCACAATAATCCTAAATTTTTAATTATTTATTATATATTCTAAGTGTTAATATAATTTAATTTATTTACATTTTGTATCAATTCAATTATATTTTATATTTTAGATCAATTCATATTATATTTTAGTTTATTTTATTTTATTTTAATTAACATATTAATCTAATTTTAGGTTTTAGAAAATTGGGGTAAAATTGTCATCTCTGTTGTTTATTACTTCACTAATTTTTAGAAAACCAACTATAAAAAGTGGTGTGTGTAATATACTTTTCTATTAGTTTGGATGAAAAACTAACGGTAGCACTTTAGACAATTTACATTAGAGACTTTTTTGGTTGTATTAGGGTTGTTCGCGAATCGATTTTGACAATTCGGTTTGTGGTTTGCATCCATCCGTATGTATATAGTTTGGGAAAATTGACCGCAACCACTCACAGTGCGGCATTTCGTGCGGATAAGGCGTCGGATGTACATGTGATTGCACGCAGTTTGCAAATTAGGCTTTTTTTTTAAAAATTTATTTTTGAGCTGTTTTTCTCATTTTTTAATATTCTTTTAAGCCTTTTCGTCATTCATAATGTCATCCCTTTCCAAAAGTCTTTAGGTCCGGTGTGTGGGAATCGGTAGTTCTTCTTCTTCTTTATTATGTCCTTGACAAAGATTGTTTGAATGCTATATTTACCGGACACAACAAAAACACACTTATGAACAATATTATCAAACCACAACATCAATTGAATCAATAACCCCCTTTTTTTCTTTTTTTTTCTTTTTTTTTCAAGGCATGTAATAAATAGAATACAAATCGGCTGAAGAAGAAGATGGAAAGAATCAAAATTAAAAGATAATATAAACACGAGAAAAAAAGGAACAAACACATTGCAAAAAATGATGAACCCAAAAAAAAAAGAAGTACGGGAGGAATCTAACGGCGAGTCTAGTTCACATTTTCACATTGAGTCTTCATACAAGTCATAGGTGCCCAAAGAGAGGGTACCAATTTGACATTGAGTGTTCATTGCAAGTCACATGTCACATTTTATATATATATTGTGGCAAACGTTTAGTGAGACAATATGCACGAATGTCTCATTGTCAATTTTGAAAGAATGCACCATTTGAAAAGTTTATAAGACAATAAGTAGACTATTAGAATGAGTATCACGTATGTATTTAAAAATAATATATTTAACAAAGTCTTATAAGACAATAGCGAGTACAAATGCTCATTGTCATATTTTAAAAGAAATGACACATTTGACAAAAGTTTAATAAGATAGCAGTGTAACAACATTGCCTCATTTAAGAATGATACCATTTGGCAAAAGTTTAATAAGACAATAGACGCAAATGTCACATTGTCACATTTTAAAAGAATGATACATTTGACAAAAAATTAATAAGACAAATAGTACACATTAGAATAATGTCACATTTGACAAAATTTTAATAAGGATGTAGTGCACAAATGAAGTTATTCACTTTGGAATGTCCAAAAAAAAAAAAAAAAATAGTGAAAGGACTTCACGGCAAAGGTACCTTTTCAAATTCAATGGGACTTAATAGTCTACAAAAAAACTCATGCAATTTTCTTGTACATATTTTATTGGGAATAGTACTTCTGAGTAAATTTTTCAAAAATATTTTTAATGGTTAATGAAAATAAGTTTATTTAAGTAAAAAATAATTTTTATTTGTAAAAATCAAAAAATATTTTTTAGATTAAAATATTATCAAAAGTCACTACACTACCACTAGTACTACCGCCAACCCCACCACCACAACTACCGTCACGAGTGATTATTCGGCAATCCGGAAGTATGGCCATGTGATGTTTCATGGTAGTATGATTGAGAAAAAATGTGAAGTATTAATTATTTGTGTTGGATGATTGAGGAAGAAGAAGGGGTATAATGAATGGTAATTGGCTAGAGAGTATAGTCACGTGATACTCCAAGAATATTGTATAATTTTTCGTACCGTCACTACCTCCTCTACCTTTATTACTACCTCTAGATTAAACTCTAAATGAGCAAATTTATATGGAAGTCTCATCCAAAATAAATATGTACATCCAAAAAAAATATGTACAGGAAAGTCTTATGAATTTTCTTGTAAACTATTAAGCCTCATTAAATTTGAAAGGGCACATTGTGAGATATTTTCACTATATATTTTGAAGATTCTAAATGTGGGTATGTTTCATTTATACACACTATTGTCTTATTAAACTTTTATCAAATGTGTCATTTTTTTTAAAATATTACAATAAGACATTTGTATACTATTATATTATTAAATTTTTGCCAAACGTGTCATTTTTAAATGTAAGAATGTGATATCATTCTAATGTATGTACTATTGTCTTATTATGTTTCTAAATGTAGTTATGTTTTATTTGAAAGGTTTTAATGTGAGATAGAACTTATAAATTTATAGGAATATTTATGAGATTAAATAGTCCATAAGTCATGGATATAAGATTTATTAATAAATGTCCCAAAATTTTATACACAACGATGTGACTATATTGTAAGGCTATTACTTAAAAACAAATAAATAAATAAAAATAAAAACTATCAAAATAATTGTTAATTGCGAAAATATTATTGCTACACCACCCTAATGATTTTAAATAATTTTTTTTTGTAAGAAAAAATATTTTCAATCTAAATATATAATTAATTATTTATCAAGACCCATTACTTAAATAATACATACATACACACACACACATATATATATATATATATATATTGTTGTTGATGGACATAAACAATTTGAACCATAGTTAGGGGAAAGATTATGGTGCACAAGTGTACACCATATGTACCTTATAATTAAAAAAAAAAAAACATAATTTCATATTTTTTGAGACATAACTATAAAAAAAGAAAAGAAAAAAAGAGTCATTACCAAGCATTGTATAAGACATAACTAAAAATCTTAAGATAATGTTATAACTAAAAAAGAAAATTAATTATAATTAAAAATAAAAATAATAACACTAAAAATACATATTGTAAGAGGTGTCTATGAGAGAATTCTCCCATCATAAATTGAATAGATAATTCTTCATAACTTTGGTACTTTCCCACATCTTATATGCAATTGGTGACATGACATTATTTTAGTGAATGGCCGTAAATCATAGTATTTACGGCACAACTGTGAATAAAAGTCTCTTCGTGTCATTATTAGAAAAATGATATATAAGTTTAATTTTTAAATTTATTTTGTAAATTTAATAATATATAAATAAAATAATAGATGGATGATTAGAAAAGATATAAGAATAAGATTTTTTTTTGATATTTTAATATATTATCATATTATTAAATTTGAAAAATAGGTCTAAGTTTTGAACTTAAATATCACTAATCATTATAATTTGGTTGTCAATACTTCCAAATAATACAAGTAATATTACAAACCCAAATTTAACAACACAGAAATTACCCAAGTATGTATGGCGTATGGTGGAAAAAGTTTGAAAAACTTCATATACAGGTATGTATGATGTATGGTTTTGGCAGGCCAGCCCCGGGGCATAGGCCATAGGCCACAAGGACATGGCCTAGGACCCTTTAAAATAGGCTTAAAAAAAAGATTTCTTCCTATTATAATTTAGTATAATATATTACGTTTGTTTTAAGTCTAAAAAAATTAAGAAAATGCCCAAACTAACTTAAAATAAATTGACCAATTAAAAAATTGAAAAGCCATTCAAAAAAATTAGTATTGTTATCCATTGAAAACAGACCCAAAAAACGGTCACTCTTATTATAGTTTAGTCTAATATATTAAGTATATTTTAAGTCCAAAAAAAATTAAGAAAGGCCCAAATTAACTTAAAATAAATTAATCCATTAAAAAATTGAAAGGCCCATTTAAAATAATTAGCATTGTTATTCATTGAAAATGATTTTACAAAAAAATTAGATTATACAAGTATGATTGATTTATTTGCTTCAAAAAATACAAGAAGAGTGAGGATCAAGCAATATTTATTAGTTTTTGTAATGTAATTCTAAGTATTTTTTGTGATTTTGATACAAATCTTTTATCATTTACTTTCAATTTTTTTTTCATTCAATGAAAAAAAAATGTGAAGGACTCCAGAAATTTATTAGTTAATTATCAACTTTCAATTCTAAAAATCTCAAGACGAGGCCTGGGTTTTGGATGATTTAGGGCCGTGCATATAGCTTTCGGCCCTGCAACATTATCAATCCCACAACATTAATTATGTGAAGGAAAGTCAAAAACATGACTATGGGCTTATAAAAGTGTCTAGTAATTAGTTTTGGGTAATATTTATTTTTAAAGGGGCCAATACAAAATTAACTCTAAAATTACTTTTAGAATCTTTTTGATTTATTTATAAAGATTTGACGACTTAAGAAATATATATTTAACCATTGAAAAAAAAGAAATATATATTTAAAGTTGAGAAAATATTTTTTAATTTGAGCTACGATAAATTTTAATGTTATACATCAATAATGTTTTGTTAATCACATTTATGTATGATTGGTTATTTATCATTTTATGAGTATTTGCATTAGTAATAGACTTGTAGTGGAACTTATTAAACTAATATAATGATAACATAGTAGATGATAAACAAAATATAGTACACAAATGTAGTCAACATTACATTATTGATTCAATATATCTTATTAAATTTACACAATATCAATTTATAAGTACACGAAATTATAAAAACAAGTAATTAATTTTAAGTAGCCTTTTAATAAACTTATTTGAGTAATTCAAAATTTATTTCAATCGAGAAAAGTTATGACTTAAAATTTTAGACACACAAAATATACCCACAATATATGTGACAAACTAGTTGGGCATGGTTAGGTTTTAACACCTATCATGTTACATTAATGTAGGTCAAATTAAGGAATATTTTTCATTACAATTCAATTCGACTAGATTTTTCATCTAGTAAGATCTAGTATATTCTTATTTTTTTGCCCTCCCACTGTCACAATCCCGGTTCAACCCTTAATATTATAATTCAGATTTATTCTGCACATAGATATCACACTACATAAATTTAATTTAACCACACATTCTCATTTCAGGATAAATTTGAAATAGTTAATTGGGATGTCGCAGGCTTCTTGATTCAAGTAAGTGATTGAATATCAATTACTCAAAGGGAGCTGCTAATAGTAGGCCAGGATGGTGGTAGGCAGGCAGCGTAATGAAGTAGCGGCAAGTAAAGCCCCTCAGGTGGGCAACTTTTGTCATCTATACCCAATTCTCTCCACCCAAATGGACTTAATTAAATCTAACACATTCTAGCATATGGAGCTATGTCCAATAGGGGGACAATATTGACTCCTTTGCAAATCTCTCAAAAGGGTCTACTTGGAGTATGAGATTGTTGGTGAATTAAAAAAAAAAAAAATATTTCAAAAAGCGTTCAACTTTTAAATTCTAAAGGGACTTGAAATGTAAAAAACACATAAGCACCCTCTTCATTTTTGTTAAAGCAATGTGCTGAAAAAAATTATGAAAAAAATGAGAGAGTTGAAGTTTTTATTTTATGTACTAGGCAATGATTTTTTTCATATTTAGATTTGAAGATAGACAATTTTTAGGTAAATTTTGCCTAAGACATTCTAAAACAATGCGACATTATTGGATTTAAAAATTGAGTCTAATTAATTTTTAGATCTAAGTACCATCACCCATTTTTTAATGATGGTGGTTACCACTTTAGTGACAAACTCTTAATTATGAAGAGAAGGTATCTAAGAGTACAATTAAAAACACTTAAAAAAAAATTATTTTAAAAAATCCAAATTCTAATTAATGAGACCAGAATTTTCTAGTATTCTCATTAGAATTTTGGACAAAGGAGCGGTTAAGTTATGTGCGGGTACCCATCTAAAAAAGTTATGTCGGGGTGACGCATTGGAAAGACTCTTCCCATGGAAACAGGCCTGACCTTGACCCAAAACGAGTAAGGCCACAGCTTGGGGCCCCAAAATTTAAGGGCATAAAATATTTTTTTTAATCTATGTAATATGGGGGATTTTATTTACCAAAAATGTTAGATGCCCCAAAAATTCTATCAAAAGTTTTACCAAATATTTCACATGAGTGTGGGACCCACATGGGACCCACATTATGTGGGTCCCACACCCATGTGGGACATTTGGTAAAACTTTTGGTAGAATATTTGGGGTCTCTAGCATTACTCTTTATTTACACTAAAAAAATTAATTTCAGTACCCTATGTTTTAATCTAATTTTTGTGAGATAATTTTGTTAATTTTTATTTCATTTAAAGAATGATAGATATTTGTTAGAGCTGACTATGATCTGATTTGGTTTGGTTTGAAATAAAACCAAGATTAATCTATTGTATATGGTTATATAAAAATTAGAACCAAACCAAATTATTAAAATCATAAAATCAATCCGAACAAAACTATTTAAACACAGTTTGATTAGGTTTGTAACCTCGATTTTACGTAATCTGTTCACAACAAAAATCATATAATATTTATAAAAAGATTCAAGGAAAAATTATTAATAAATCTCATATGAGATAATGCTTTTCCACTTAGTCCTGTGTTTTTTCTTATGAATCATATAATCCTTTTTAATTGATAAGGTATATTTTATTTAATTTGATGATGTTAAAGATTACGGCTTTATCTTTTTGTGTGTTATATTAATTGAAGTATCACATTTGGGCAAAACTACAATAAGAAATTTTTTAATATTTTTTGTATTTTTATGTGTGTTATATTGGAGTGTTACGTTTGTGATTACATTCATTGGAGTGTTACGTTTGGAAAAAACACACTAGGAAGTTTTTTTTTTTTTTGTGTGCAACATTGGAGTGTGTTACATTAAAGTGTTACGTTTGGAAAAAGTACACGAGTTTTTTAGTATGTTACATTGGAGTGTTATGTTATTAGAGTGTTACA
This sequence comes from Camellia sinensis, assembly GCF_004153795.1. Classification (NCBI taxonomy): domain Eukaryota; kingdom Viridiplantae; phylum Streptophyta; class Magnoliopsida; order Ericales; family Theaceae; genus Camellia; species Camellia sinensis. The sequence continues at coordinate 1,744,895 of NW_021024962.1, forward strand.
TTCTTGTTCGTAATGTGGGATTTGTTTCAAAATGAGGGAATATCCAAAAACTTTATAGTGCGAATTGTCCAAATGTGTAATTTCACATTTGAAGAAACCCACTTTTATCCCGCAAAAATTAGAGTGATTGTACTTACACCATTACTTTAACTCTTTACACCCTCCATATAAGATGTTTATATATATATATATATATATTTTTTTTTTCAATTTTACCCATGTGTGAAATTACTTTTAAGGACAAAACAGTAAAATTAAATATATTTTATTATCTCATTACGCCCCTTAGTTGTCAATCACTACTCCTCTTCTTCCTTTCTCAATTTTTCTTCTCTTTTACACATTTTTTTTTTCAAAAAGTGAAAATCATAGTATTTTGTTCATAGAATAAAGCAATGGATGAAGAAACGGTGGTAAAGAAACATCCAAAAAGTAAAATGATGAGTTTTTTTATTTGTTTGGTAGGTTTTTGTTTCGTTTTTCTAGACTGTTCTTCGACTTTTGTTCGGTGTTTCAAAAGAACTTTGTTCGGTGTTTCGAAATTGAACAAAATAAAATAGTCTGGCATCACATTGCCAAACAAGAAATATATGTCTAGTGACCAACTGCTGAATAAAAGATACAATTCTAGTAACCCAAGGCAGAATTTTTTTAATATGTTCGGCTACTCACTATCGTGTATTTCCAGTTTTATTTTTTTATATTTTTTTTTAATTTTTTTGCTTAGAAGGATTATGCTTCTACTCATTGCAACAATGCAAGTACTGCATTATTAGTAGACTCCAACCACGAATTCATTATAGACGAAGTCTGTAAAGTTATTTTATGAATGCGTTTTTTTCTTATTTTTAATTTGTATTGAGTTTTATTAATAATTTGTCGTATAAATGTATTTATTATCTTTAGATTTTAGTAGTCATCAAGTATTAATTAAATGGGCTTTTGACCTTAGGAAGAAGGCTGAATTTGTCATTGTTATAAAGGCATTAGATGTGGGAGGCAATGGAAAAAAATAAAGACTTACACTCGAGCTGCATTCGAATGTAGTGCTCTATATGCAACTATTTAATTTACAAGAAATGATTGATGATCTTACCTCTATCTTATCCTACTTCGAATCTAGCCTTAGATTTAATTATTGGATGACTATGTCCGACATAGGCCATTTGATAGTATCATACTACCGAGTCATTCTTTGTCATTTATCCATACAACAGTGCTTGTTGAAAGTTTGCGGAAAAATAATTTATTTTGAAAAACAATTTTTCAAAGAAATACCACCCGATTACACAATCTAAAATACCTTAATCCAAGCATTTGATAATACCTCACCAAGCAATCCAAGTGTCTCGCCTCCAAAGTGATTCATCTTGTACCCTCTTGCTTTTATTTTTGTGTGTATTTTTCTACAGACCTTAAAAATTCTGATGGCAAATTTTTGTATCAAATACATCTGATATATATACACAACACATGATAGAGTTTGCATGTAGGTGGGATCCTTAGAGATCTTTATCTTTTAGTTGTGGGGATAAAATAAAATATGTACCTTTTATCTTAAATATACAGGATACAATTTATCCAATTTTTCATTAATTATCTTTTAAATAGATAATATAGAACTTCCACTAATTGCAATAATGTTCATCAACACATTACAATTAAACCCCTAAAAGTAGAGAATTACAAGTGAGGCCATTTGTTACAATTAGTCACAAACTTCCTTCCACAAAATTATATTCCACATGAGCTACTAGATATGGACAAATTTATCACTATCAAAAACCCTAACTCATGTAACCAAATTCTAAATTTTTCCTTTTTCTAATTGGACCCCAAAAGCATTTTTCAAAAATAGTACTTTTGTAATTATATATATATAGAAATATTTTTATGAAAAAGTAACTGGCCGGTTTTCTTTTGGTCCAACGTTAATAGGAAAAATTGCTTGAATATACTTTCTTACTTGAAGAATGGTGGATTCCATGTTAAGCACCTATATAAATCAATTACCACTCACATAACCCAATATGTCCGTGTATAGCCTTTGGTTCGATGTCACCGATTGACAGTATCAAAGTTAAATGAATAGTTAATTAATTTATACAAGTCTCTCAGGTCAAAGGAAAATAAGTGTATTATAATAGAACTACCTTTTAAATCATTCCATAGGTGTTCTCAAAACCGATCTTGTTCAATGCATGTACTTATTGCATAACCACCACCTATTTGCCTAAGGTCACTACCTCAATAATGGAGTTAATCATTCTATCATATAGCAACAAACAGGTGTAGGCCATAGTAGTGCGACGCCCAATCAACACCCATAGCCTAGAACATTAATTAGGTCTATAAGGCACCGAAAAATCATAACTCCCAGCTTTTGGTTCATTAACCATTAGCATGTTTTTCTACAATGTTACCCGAGGGACCTTATGTTCACATCATATGTAACATTAAATATAACATTACTCATAATAATACACAAAATGCAAAATAAAATGCCTAGCAATTTATATAATCAATTAATAAAGTCAACAAATTGGTTTTTGAGGGCACAAATACTAACATTCTCCCACTTGCACTCAAAACCAATTACACATGTATTTACCATTCTCTTTTAAATAATTTCGAAAATCATCTAAAAGTTATTCTCCCCACGATCTGATCGAAGAGCTTTGATACTTTTTTCCAAGTTGCTTTTCTACTTCACTACAAAATTCCTTGAACTTTTCAAAGGATTCAGACTTATTAGGTACAAATAACTACACCTAGAATAATCATCAGTGAATGAAATAAAATAGTAAAAATCACCTCTTGCTATGTGATTTATTGGTGAAAAATCTAGAAATCTCCTAGATGTTGATTTGTGATTATGCATCAATTTTAAGCAGTATAAAACAATCCCAATCAAATAATCAAGACAAATCGACACAACGATTTTACTTGGAAAAACCACAATTAGACACCTCCAATTGTGATAAAACAAAACAATCCACTAAAAAGACACAAAGGAATTACACAGGTATACTCTTAATTACCTAGCAAATCCACGCCCGAATTGAACCAACCCCTATGTGCCTCTTCTAACCCCGTCTTCACTTCGGAATTGTCTTGACGATGAGCCACTCTAGAATCCACCAAAGTTTCAGGCTCGAATTTTTCAGAATCCACCAAAGAACAACTCTCTCTTTTGTGTAGAACAAACAAATAATCCTTTGATGTATACTCTTTAAACCATGAGTTGAATACTCAATCAAAACATCAAAGAAAATTAGCAAAATATCCCCAGATATAAACCCTAGAACCCAAGAAGAAGATCTGGAGAAGTAATCCTAGATTTGGAGCAACTTGCGAATCTATAGAATCTGAAATCGCTAGGTTCGCTCGAGCGTAGGAATTGACGCTCGAGCGGGGACACTATATGATGTGCTCCAAACCAGGATGTACACTTGAGCAGGGATTTCGACGCTCGAGCATGAAAACACGGATCACAGTATTTTTGCAGACACGTATACTTCTGGAAATCACCATTCTCCGCTCGAGCGGGGGAATGGACGCTCGAGCGGGGAGGCAACTTTGAATGCATTTTTTGCATTTTGCTTCAGGGGCGCTACCCCCTGGACCCCCGCTAGCTGACTGGGCAGCTCGATCCCTGTCATAATTAGTGAAGTGGCAATCTTGAAAGAATTAACATCACAAACTTCTCTGCAAGGCATAATTCGGATTGGATTCGCATTTAAACACTCATAGTCTCACTAAAATAAAAAGTGCGAAAATAAGTATAACTGAAATGAGTTTTGTTCAAACGGGATTGCCAAGAAAAAACCTAACAATTGGACCACAACCATCTATGTGTATTAATCCCAAAGCTTCTGTGGCTCTAATTCCTTTTCCTAGAAATGGAATTTTAATCATTTTTCCTTGTAAGCAGGGCTCACAAATTGGATAAGGCTTAATTTTCAAAAAAATCTAAAAGCCCATCCTTGACCAATCTATTTAGGCACTCTAAATTGATATGACCAAATATCAAGTGCCACATGTAAATTTGATTAATATCCATTTTTCTTTTAAGGGTAACATACCAGTGAATATATCATTCTCAACACAGATAATTAAATAAATGCCAAAAACCACAAATTTTAATTATGCTTAATAGTAACTTTTGAAGAAAATGAAAAAATAATATCCCAACGAAATTAACTTTGAAACAAAAAGTAAATTTCTATAGATATCTGGCACAAATAGACAATCTTCTAAAACTAAAGTCTTATGATGATTCCAAATAAAAAGTTCTTATGGACATTGCAGCAACTGTTGCACTTGTTTCCAACTTTATTAGCATCTCCCCTTCATTAAGCCTTCTGGTCTCCTTGAACCCCTTCCGAAGGCTTGTTCTTTTTCAGTGTTGCCAAATAATAGCGGTAGTTTCTCTTCCAATGGCCAAGCTTTCCACAATGGAAACAATTTCCTTTGCTTTCTTTTTTGTCTATACCCTTTTTAAAAACGCCTTGTGTTTTTCTAGAGAACTTAGAGCCTATAGATTCTTTATTAAAATTATTCTTTCCCTTAGGCTTGAATTTTCTAGGACTTTCCTTCTCACCCATCATCACAGTGGGTTGGCTCTTTTTAATAAGATCCTCTGCTACTTGCAACATATTGAGCAGCTCTAATGGTGTAACAATCATCTTATTCATATTGTAATTCAAAATAAATTGATTATAAGAATCTGGTAAAGATGAAAGGATCCCATCAATTTTAGTTTCACCATCAATATCTGCACCCAAAGTTTCAAGTATGTTAATAAAAGATATCATTTTCAAAACATGTTCCCGTACTGGAATACCTTCCACCATTTTGGTGGACATCAAACCTTTCATGGCAATTTGGCGTGCACTTCTGCTCTGTTCTCCAAACATTTCTTTCAAATTAACCATTATGTCTTTTGCAGTAGGAACACCCTCATGCTGCTTTTGCAACACATTGGTCATTGAGGCCAGTATGTAGCATTTTGCAACATCATCCGCCTCATGCCATTTCCCAGTATCTTCATGTTGTTCATCAGTGGCATCTGCCTCAAGGAGCATAGGTGGATCAGTGGTTAGGACATAGTTCAGCTTTTCAGCAGTGAGGACAATTGTTAAATTTCTCTTCCATTCCATATAGTTTAGTCCAGCCAAACGATTATCATCAAGAATTTTGGACAAAGGATTAAAGTTGGTCATATTGAACTGCATATATTAAAAATTAAAAATAAATAAATAAATAAAAACATGTGCCAGAAGAATATAAGTACTGCGTTGTATATAAATCCATAGGATGCGGGATTTTGAATCTACTATGGTAATGCTCACTAGAATTTCATTCAAGCAATTTATGAAACCCCCAAATATAACACTTATATTTAAAACATTCATAGTGAGCATTGGGAAACCAATCTTGCATGTACAAAAATTTCTTTTGAAATAAGTGAACATACCTTGAATGGGTGGATAGCTACTATCCATCATAATATCATCTCATGTTACCATTTTTATTTTTCTTTTAGAAAAATTAAATTTATTTATGGCTCCCAATATTTCTTTTGGCCTCCAAATCAACTCATATGACACCTTTTGGTTATCATATAGTATTTGTCTAAGTGCAAACCATTGTTTAGATACATAGCATGAACATGTAAGATTATGCCTTCATTTTAGCCAACACTCCCACTAGTCACACTTATACTCTTTACAAAATAAATAAAACAAACTAATTAATTAAAACCCAACTGACCCTTTTGGTTTCATTTGAATCTCAATATTGGAGTGTTACGTTTGTGATTACATTGATTGGAGTGTTACGTTTGGAAAAAATACACTAGGGAGTTTTGTTTTTGTGTGTTACATTGGAGTGTGTTACATTAAAGTGTTACGTTTGGAAAAAGTACACGAGTTTTTTAGTGTGTTACATTAGAGTGTTATGTTATTAGAGTGTTACATTCTTATTCGTAATGTGGGATTTATTTCAAAATGAGGGAATATTCAAAAACTTTATAGTGCGAATTGTCCAAATGTGTAATTTCACATTTGAAGAACTCACTTTTATCCCGCAAAAATTAGAGTGATTCTACTTACACCATTACTTTAACTCTTTACACCATCCATATGAGATGTATATATATATATATATATATATATATATTTTCAATTTTACCCATGTGTGAAATTACTTTTAAGGACAAAACAGTAAAATTAAATATATTTTATTATCTCATTACGCCCCTTTGTTGTTAATCACTACTCCTCTTCTTCTTTTCTCAATTTTTCTTCTCTTTTACACATTTTTTTTTTTCAAAAAGTGAGAATCATAGTATTTTGATCATAGAATAAAGCAATAGATGAAGAAACGGTGGTAAAGAAACATCCAAAAAGTAAAATGATGAGTTTTTTTTATTTGTTTGATAGGTTTTTGTTTCGTTTTTCTAGACTGTTCTTCGACTTTTGTTCGGTGTTTCGAAAGAACTTTTGTTCGGTGTTTCGAAATTGAACAAAATAAAATAGTCTGGCATCACATTGCCAAACAAGAAATATATGTCTAGTGACCAACTGCTAAATAAAAGATACAATTCTAGTAACCCAAGGCAAAATTTTTTTAATATGTTCGACTACTCACTATCATGTATTTCCAGTTTTATTTTTTCATATATATTTTTTTTTAATTTTTTTTGCTTGGAAGGATTATGCTTCTACTCATTGCAACAATGCAAGTACTGCATTATTAGTAGACCCCAACCATGAATTCATTATAGACGAAGTCTGTAAAGTTATTTTATGAATGCGTTTTTTTCTTATTTTTAATTTGTATTGAGTTTTATTAATAATTTGTCGTATAAATGTATTTGTTATCTTTAGATTTTAGTAGTCATCAAGTATTAATTAAATGGGCTTTTGACCTTAGGAAGAAGGCTGAATTTGTCATTGTTATAAAGGCATTAGATGTGGGAGGCAATGGAAAAAAATGTAGACTTACACTTGAGCTGCATTCGAATGTAGTGCTCTATATGCAACTATTTAATTTACAAGAAATGGTTGATGATCTTACCTCTATCTTATCCTACTTCAAATCTAGCATTAGATTTAATTATTGGATGACTATGCCCGACATAGGCCATTTGATAGTATCATACTACCGAGTCATTCTTTGTCATTTATCCATGCAACAGTGCTTGACGTTGAAAGTTTGTGGAAAAATAATTTATTTTGAAAAACAATTTTTGAAAGAAATACCACCCGATTATACAATCTAAAATACCTCAATCCAAGCATTTGATAATACCTCACCAAGCAATCCAAGTGTCTCGCCTCCAAAGTGATTCATCTTGCACCCTCTTGCTTTTATTTTTGTGTGTATTTTTCTACAGACCTTAAAAATTCTGATGGCAAATTTTTGTATCAAATATATCTGATATATATACACAACACATGATAGAGTTTGCATGTAAGTGGGATCCTTAGAGATCTCTATCTTTTAGTTGTGGGGATAAAATAAAATATGTACCTTTTATCTTAAATATACAGGATACAATTTATCCAATTTTTCATTAATTATCTTTTAAATAGATAATATAGAACTTCCACTAATTGCAATAATGTCCATCAACACATTACAATTAAACCTCTAAAAGTAGAGAATTACAAGTAAGGCCATTTGTTACAATTAGTCACAAACTTCCTTCCACCAAACTATATTCCACATGAGCTACTAGATATGGACAAATTTATCACTATCAAAAACTCTAACTCATGTAACCAAATTCTAAATTTTTCCTTTTTCTAATTGGACCCCAAAAGCATTTTCCAAAAATAATAATTTTGTAATTATATATGTATAGAAATATTTTTATGCAAAAAGTAACTGGCCGGTTTTCTTTTGGTCCAACTGTAGACGTCCCCGAACGCCTCGGGAGGGTGAGTCCCGTTCTGTTTGTATTGGGCTCATTACAAGTTCGGACTCTCAAATTGTCACGGTTTTTAATATGAACCAAAGAGTTCAAATCCGGCAAATCATTTTGAGAAAACAGATTTTTTGAAATAAGTGCCAAACATGGACTGCTTTGCCAGATACAGAGTCGCCACCTAAATATTTTATTTTGGGGAAATTTAGGAAACCCTGACTCGTTTGCCTAAGGCCATGTGTCAAGTTGCCTCGGCTCGGGAACTTGGGTACGATTGGGGAAGGTCACTTCGTGAGCACCCCCGCTCGCCCGATCAAAGATCGGCCTCTACTAACCATGATATCTATTTTTGAAAACATTATGCGTTCTTATTCCAGTTATTAGCCTAGATTTACTATGTGATGCGCACAACATACAAGTATAGACTGGGTCGCCTGAATTGGAACAAAACATTTCATGTTTGTTTATTTGAAAATGGTTTGGTGGTGTTACCCGCAAGTAGGCTAAGACGTGGATTTGCCACCCTCGGATGGGCTTAGAAAACATGATTTTGCCACTATCTAGTGGGCTTAAAACTCACAGTCAACGAATTGTTCCAATTCAAATAACCCAGCCTTCACCCACAGGTATTCAGGCAGTTATATTATATAAGCATATAGCCTCATGGTAAGCATGCTATCATGGCAGTCACTCACACGCATGTAAGGATGCTAAAGCATAAAACTTACCGAGTACTCCAAGCCAAAACAGAAGCTAATTAGAAATCCATGCATGATCCTAACTATACAGAAATGCCTAATGCAACACATGCAAAAATGCAACTATAGAAGGCTCGGTTATTCTAAAGATGGCATGCGAAATGCTACAACTAACAAGTATTCAACTTGGAATTGAGATACAAATACAGTTAGTATGATGCGCCGAGCCCGGTGCATGCAAGACAGATGAATGAATGCAAACATGCTATCATACTGTATACTAATTGAAACATGCCCTAATCTAACCATCATAAGCTGATAAATAAAATGGAGAAAGAATTAGGGTTGGAAGACATACATCACACACACGCACACTTATTACAACATTGCCCTCGCGCAGAGGGTCCGAATAAATAATACAGTCCCAAATGAATAAATAATACAGTCCCGAATAAATACAAAATCCTAATTAATTAACAAATTAATTTAGAAAAGCAGTAAATTGGCACGCAAATCCATGGACCGCCTCAGCTCTGTTCCAAATGATGAATGATGCATGCTCGGGTTTCCTTGTGCGGAGAATCCCTTGTGATGCCCCGGTTTGTCTCTGTTTGCAATTATTCTTGGGATGCGTGCCAAGCTCCGGAAGGTTGCTGATTTCTGATATGCTGCAACGGAGAGCAATAAAGGGGCATGGCAAAGTATTTTCACATATGTATGCATGACTACTCTTCAGAGAGTGTAGTCCTCGATCCTCGTGCCACCAATCACGTATTTCGATGCATGATGGCCGAGAAGTCGAATTGCATGACTCAATATAAAATGAATACACATATGGACACAACAAGGCCTAGACTCCATCATGGATAATTTGAAGTGTCGGCGACCGGGAATTGAGACACGTTCCGTCACTCGGAGTACGAAACGTCCCTCGTTTCCCATGCTTAGGCTAACTCATATCCCAAGCACAATGCAATATGCATGACATGCATGAATGCAATCCTAACATGCAACCTAGCATATGCAATGCTATGAAATGACACACACAATGCACGATGTAACGAGGCATACATAATGCTCTAACATACAACCTTGCATACGCAATGCTATGAAATGAAATGGCATACACAATGCATAATGGGCTTACACTAACATGAGTGGACCTCAGCCACACTCACATCAGTAGCCATTAGGTGAAAATGAGACTCTCGAAATGCGTGTACGTATGTACGCAAACCGAAGACCGAACCTAAGGCATAACATGTACCTCTAACAACGTATGGCAAGGGATGCAAGATGGCATGCAAACTCACAAATTCCAGCACTGAAATATGATGCTAAACAGCCTCGAAACATGGAAAAATGGCACCCGATGCATGCGATGAAACCCGAAACTCGAAACTAGGCACATGGAATGACTTATAGCTATACAAAGCATGCATTATTTGATCATGAAGCATGAAGACAGAGACAAGGCAGTCCCAAAACATGAACATTTCTAGTTCAAAGCACGGCCAAAAGATGCTGGCATGGTGGACAAAAATAGCATGCAATCTTGACTAGCAAACATGGTTTACATGGAAAGTATATGAAGAAAATGTAATCTCACCAAACCAACAAAAATCAGCGAACAAAACATGTGAAAATAGGCCCAAATAACCACCGAAATGAAGCCAACACATGCAAAAATGATGAGCTCCTTTAGAGGGCCATGCAACGGATTATTAAGCACATACAAGGTGGACACTTAGCATGGCATAAACAACTATGAAAATCAAATATGGTAGTCTCAAAACTCACCAAATTGACTCTGGAAAGTGACTTCAAAGCATGCAAGATAGGGTCTCTTTGGAAGGCCACCAAACAAGAGAAGAAGAGAGAGGGTCACCCCCCTCTAATTTTGGCTCTCAAAACAGTAAGGCCAATACAAATGCTCACATGTATGGCTCAAAACATGAAGAAATAAGGCATGCAAGGAAGGAGATGACCTCAAACAAGAAAATGTCCTTAATCAAACATCAAGAGGGCCTCAAAAAAAAACTTTTTCCAGTTTATAAAAAATCTCAAAAACAAACACAAATAGGGCTAAACTATTATGCAAAAATGGCCCTAAAAGAGAGAATAGAGACAAGGGACAGCAGCTGGCCCCAAACAGTGAAGAGCCCTTCAACAAAGTTGAAGAGGGGCTCAAAATGAAGCACTTTACAGTTCACATCAAGTCTCGAAAATGAACAAAAGTGAGGCCAAATCAGCATGCAAGAAAAAGGCCTAAAAGAGGGATAAAGAGGCAAGTGGTAGCAGCTGACCTCAAACAGAGGAGAGCCCTTCAACAAAGTTGAAGAGGGGCTCAAAACAAGACATTTCACAGTTTATGACCAAGTCCAAAAAATCTCACAAATAAGCTGAAAATATCATGCAACAATAGGCCTAAAAGAGAGTTTAAACACAAAGGGGGAGGAGGAGACCTCAAACAGAGAAAGACCCTTGATCAAACATGGAGAAGAGCTTGAAATATGACTATTTACAGTTTGGTTCAGAGCCCAAAAATGCAAGCAACAAAGGCTAAGAAAGCATGCAAAATAGAGCTAAAAGAGAGGGAAAAAAGACTTACCCTTGTAGCCTAAGTCTTCAACAACTTGGGCTGGAATGGAGGGTGGAGGTGTGGTGCTATGAGTGATAGTGTAAAGGGGGCAAGAGCCTTAGGGTTTGAAGGGTTTGGAAGAGAGATATATGGAGGGGTGTATATATGAATCCCAGCTGGTTTTTCTAACCCTTAGAAATGAGGCTTAAGGGTGTATTATATAAAGGGAGAGAGGCCAAGGAAAGGGGGGGGGAAATGAATTCAAATTTCCCCCCCAAAAGGGCAGACCCTCGGGCAAGGGTTTTGTGCAAAACAGCTGGCACAGCTGTAATGTACCAGGAGAGAGAAGAATGGCCGGCCAGGTTTAAGAGGTTCAAGTGGCCGGCTGGCCACCCCCCATGGCCGGCCGGCCAGGGGTCAAAAGGGTCAATGAAGATTGCTGGCCGGCCACCTCAAAAAGATGGCCTCCCATGTGTGCACAATACAACTATGTGGTCAAAACCCAGAAAATGTGAACCAGGAGAGAGAAAAACCAACTTTTTAGAGGGGTTCAAAAAGGTCAAGGACAATTACTGGCCGGCCTATACATATTGGTGGCCTCCCAGGTGTGTACAACACAAATATGGGGTTTAGGGCTAAAGAAAGTGGCCCCGGGGTGGTCAACATTAGCTTTTTAGTGAAGAAAATGGGCGACGGAGAGCGATGAAGAAATAAAGCTGGCTTTTTAGAGCAATTGCTGGCCTCCCACCCTCCTACAAGCTTCCTAACAATGAAAATAAGGTCTCTACCAAAAATGAACCAAAACGGATGCAAAACGGAGGTTCGGGGACCGAAACGCGCGGCTCGGGGCCCCGAAAATGGGCTGTTAAGCACCGGAGGTGGCATTCAACCACGAAGTTGGTCTCTCGGGCCACAGTGTTCCTCAAAAGGGAGGAAATAAGGTGTATACTAAACACCGGAGCAAACGGAGGTGGTTAGGCGGTCCCGAACCGAGGCACACGGCCGTCGGCTCCGAAAAAACCGGAAACTGGGCTCCAAACGGGAAAAATGGCCTACGACCACGAAACGTAGCCTACGGCCACTAAGAGATGATCTACGAGACCTCTCCCTCCCTTCAGGAAGAGTAAATAGAGAAAACAGAGCTTGGTTCGCAAACCGAGGCAGGGCACGAAAGATTCCGGAAGTCTGGAGGCAAGGCTTGCAGCCGGGACTCTGAAACTTCTGAACGAGCACAATATGCAATATCACCGAGCGCTCAATCACTGACGTCTGAGTCTTAAGGTCGGTCAAAAATGGGGTGTCTACAGTTGCCCCTCTTTGATAGAACTCAGAAGTCATAAGTGACGGGAGTGAATGTCAAAGCCTAAAGACGACCCATTTTTGATAAGGCCGAAGACTTAGACAAACAGGCAAGATAACAAAGATGTGCCCGCAGGCAGGGGGCAAGATGCAAAATGTTATGCACAAAGCCGAACGTAACTCATGATCATGCAAATGCAGCAAGCTGTAATGAAGCACATATTCACAATAGATGCAATAGTTTTAAGCAAGAATGCAAAGCAACAACTACATTTCATGCAGTTAAGAATGCGGAGAATTATTCAATTCTCGCCACATCTCACATGGAGAAGATACAATACCTGCGCGGTTCGTCTGGTCGTACCAGCCTCAAATGAACAGTACATACAATATCGTGCCCTAAAAAGAGAGAGACTCAACAAGCACAACATTGTTAACAACATATTTTCAAAACGATATTGAATGCAGGCAATCGCGGCGTCGATAGAAAAGTGCATCGCAATGCGAGGAGTAACGCGCGTGACAACGCGGGTTAAGCATGAGGGTATGACAACACCCGTGAAACGTGCACAATAGTATGAGTGGTGTGCATGAGAATGCAAGTGACGTGCATAACAATGCAGAATAAATGTGGACTCGAATGCGAATTTGTCGTAAAATGACGAGCAAAGAAATGCAAGTTTTTTATGAGGGTGACTCAATCGCGACCTCCGGTTTACCTCTCAGAGGGGTCGCAACATGTTCAAAAAGGATACATCTCACTTTTGACGAGTAACGATGAGAAACGCATCGAAAGTTGAAGTTGAAGTTCCGGTAGAGTGATTTTGCGACGGAAAGTGCACTTCTCTTGTACTTTTTCAAGTCCCGGGGACTCCAATCCTCCCCAAAATTTGCAGAGAGCTTGGTGGGCACCTGGGGAAATCCATCGGCCAGCTCTCTTCCCAAGGAGAGGCCACCGGCCAAGGTTGAGGGAGAGGGGTGGCTGGCCTGCCCGAAAAGGTGGCTGGCCGGCCACTTTTCCAAAACCGTGGGCATTTTGGTACTTTCACTCTCTTTTCTTTAAATCCATTCGGCCAAAGCATTTTTCCTCATAAATCCAGCTCCAAAAACTCCTACTCTACCTTGCTAGACCATTTTCCTCTTTAGATCTGAGCTCTATACGCGTTTCCCAACGCCCCACGCAAGTTGTTTTCGCGAAATCTTTCAGTTTTCGTCACTTTGGACCGATTAAATTTTGATTTCGGTGCTTCTTTTCTCATTTTCACCACTTAAGGTAAGTTTGTCTCAATATTTGGAAGATTTCCTCGGGGGTTGACTTTTGTTGACTTTTTCATTTCCCGAGAGTTGACTTTTGTTGACTTTTTCCAATTTTGGCTCATTTTGCTCATTTTTGCTCTTTTTTGCAGATTTTCTGAAATGGCTGGTCATTTCCCTCACGGTGGAGGTCCTCGGGTGCCGGGGATGATCCCGATATCATGGCTCTGCCTCCGAGGGTTCGACCCTTCATACCCAAGAGGTACGTCCCTCAGGCATATATCCTTTCACGGGCTATATTCTATCACTTCACTGATTTTGATGATCGAGCGTCTGGGGATCTACTTTTGCGAGAGCTGGAGTCTCACCTCTCTCATGAGGCACGAGCGGTATTTACTTCGCCTTTTTTACATTTCTGCAATGTATTCCGCATTTTTGTACGTTTCATGCCTCTTGCTATGCATATCCGCTTTTTTTAGCACGTAGCTTGTTCTGACGCTTAGCCCATGATACAGTATTCTGTTCGCATTTTGAACACTTGAATTTCTGATCACGTAGCCCATAACCTGATGGTGAACATACAGCACACACATATGTTGACAGTTGAACACTCAGCCCAAACTTCGAATTTCCAAACACACAGCCCAGTTGAAGGTGAACACGCAGCACACACTTGTCGAGAGTAGAACACATAGCCCAAACTCTGAATTTCTGAACACGCAGCCCAAGTTGAAGGTGAACACGTAGCACACACTTGTTGAGAGTAGAACACACAGCCCAAACTCTAAATTTCTAAACACGCAGCCCAAGTTGAAGGTGAACACGCAGCACACACTTGTTGAAATTTGAACACACAGCCCAAACTCTAAATTTCTGAACACGCAGCCCAAGTTGAAGGTGAACACGCAGCACACACTTGTTGAGAGTAGAACACACAGCCCAAACACTTGACGTCGAACACACAGCCCGAGTTAAAGGTGAACACGCAGCACACACTTGTTGAAACTTGAACACACAGCCCAAACATTTAACGTCGAACACGCAGCTCGTGTTGATATGAACACGCAGCCCACTAATTTTGAAATCTGAGCACACAGCCCAAATATTCGATTTGCACGCAGCTCATTGCATTGTATCTGTTTTAGTTTGCACACAGCTCATACATTTCATTTGCACACAGCTCATACATTTCATTTTGAGACTGAATGTATGTATTCATTTTGAATACAGGTGACCTCCCATATAGCACAAGGATATGGCTCTGTTGCGGCTAGAGAGTGGTATGCGAAGCTTCCGGAGGCTGTCCGGGATTTGGTCGACTTGGCAGGGTTTGGGCCCTTCTGCTCCGGGATATCTTGTTGTCCAGCTAGTAGGACACTGATGGGTGCTTTAGTGGAGAGATGGTGGGACACCACCAACTCTTTTCATTTCTCTGCCACTGGGACATGACTATGACCCCATTTGACTTCGCCGTATTAACCGGCCTTGATGTGGGAGGCTGGGCGATCCCATATGATGAGGACATGGGCCAGTGGGAGGCCGCCTGGATCTACTTATAGGGAGCTCGCCCGCCAGTTGACAGATCTTCGGGTAGGGTCCAATATACTTGGTTTTCCTCCCATTTCCAGAGGATGGAGATGGAGCCTGAGACTCTTGAGGAGGTAGCCCAGTATGCCCGTGGATTTTTGATGTTCCTCTTCGGGACTACTCTGTTCGCCGATAGGGGGAACACTATCGGACTTTATCTGTTGCGTGCCCTAGTGGACCTATCACAGGTCCGGCGGTATAATTGGGGTGGCACCAGCCTGGCCACTCTTTATTGCTATATGAGCGCGACCTCCCGCAGACGGGGAACATACTTGGCGGTTATTGGAGAGCTTGGGAGGTACTTTCTGCCCCCTTTGATTTACATTTCTTCTTTCATTCTCTGTACACTGCACACACGGTACACTTTACATTTTGTATCTCTGTACTCTGCCCTCAGCATGCTGTATTTACAATTTGCACTCAGCATTCTGTATTCTGATGGCTACTGCCCTGTTTTCCACAGCTATGGATCTATGCGTACTTCCCGACACTAGCCCCGGAGCTCGAGGTGGCGATGCCTCCCATGACCCCTTACTCGCTGGTATTCGAGGGCCCGTACCAGCCGAGACCTCGGGAGTCTCTTCTCTATCTACGGCAGTACTTTGACACAGTACGGCCATCAGAGGTATTGCAGAACTCTCAGTTCTTCATAGGTATTGCAGAACTCTCAGTTCTTCATGTTTCCAATCTTTGATTTATCTTGCGCATTTACGATTTCTGATCAGCTTATGCGTTGGTTATTCGCAGATCGCATGGCAGTCTTGGGCGCCTTTGGGTAGTGACCTCCGATTCCAGTTTGTCGGAGCCTGGGGTGCCTCTCGGTACAGGATCCTGTTAGAAGGGCCGGTTGGCAGGGCCTAATTTTTAGGGGAGCGCTTCCTGCGCCAGACATGGGGCTACCCCGTTCAGGACATTCCCTCAGCACCCCCAGGCGACATGCGGACCGCTGATAGGCTTCGTCCCCAGGGTGTTGTTGACGCCAGGTTGGGTACTGATGTACTTCTTCATTTGGAGCAAGGAGAGTACGCGACTTATCGTCACACATACTTGATGCCTTCGTTGACGGGAATTCATACCCCGACGAGGAGACCCGCTGGTATGCCCTCATCGGGTCGGGTTGCGGACGTCCCTTCCACTAGCAGGGCTGGTACATCCAGAGATAGGGATTGGTTCCCCTGATTCCTCCGACTCATCATCATCCTACGCCGACCGAGCTGACGGGATGGCGATTCGGGACCCCCTACTCGATTTCGATAGAGCCTCCCATGTCTGACCACAGATATGTCAGAGATCTTGATTCGCCGCCGGTATGCTTTATAGCTTTGATTTATCACTCAGATACTTGGACATTCATTCCTTTACTGATATTTTGCATTTGTATTTGCAGCCTCCGGTCAAGTATATAGATGAGATGCTCGGGATGATGGCCGCACTCGAGGGCATGGTCTTACGGAGAGAGGCACAGTTGTCCATCATGGGTGTCCAGGTACTCTTTAATTTTCTCGCATTTATCATACTTCCGATGACATGCTGAACTTGATCATTTCACTGCATTGGTAGGTTGCCTGTGTAGAGCACATCTGACACACACCACATTCATATACTGTATCTGCATGCACCCTCGTTTCATGTAGTTTGCTTGCATCTGTATCTGATACACACATTTGAGCTAATGTATTCAAACTGCATTTTTTATTTTCAGATGCCTCCAGTATATCAGCCACAGATCGGGCCATCCAGGCCTTCTCGGGGAGCCGGGCCATCTCGACCTTCTCGGGGAGCTGGGCCATCTCGGCCTTCTCGCAGGGCCGGAAGAGGGGAGTCGTCCCGCAGACGCAGAGCACATATCGTAGAGGAGGAGCCCGGTAAGGACGAAGAGGATGAGGAGGCTGCAGATCGTCAGTCAGAGACATCTGCTAACAGAGAGGAGGGTTCCGACCCTGGTTCCGGGAGTGGAGAGGAGGCTGAGGAGGATCTCGAGGATGACAGTTCCGACTCAGATGGTGCCGGTGGTACAGAGCTTGTTCCGCGGAAGAGGACGAAGATGACCTCTTATTCCTGCTCTTGAGAGCATTGGTGCAGCTGTTTCCTGCTTTATTTACCTTTTTTACTAGTAGTTGTAGCACATTGTACATTATTAGGCAGTTTTATTTTCTGTAAAACTTGTACCTTTGTTGTGAAATGTTGTAACAAAGGAGACATGATGGAATGAAACAGCTTTTTGAAAAAGTGTCGTACTTTATGTTTTCAGCATCGCATCGCATCATTTTGCACAAAAATGAGATTGAACGGTAAATGTGCATTGTGTATTTGCCAAGTCAGGTAGCGAACCGACACGACAAACTAAACAACCTAACTTACTAAGAAACAACAAAACCTCAGCAAGTTTACAACTCGATAAGCAAAATTGATTAAACAAAGAGTAACAACTCAAATGCACAAAACTCGGCGACTCAATACACAAGACTCGGTAAACAAAACAGCTCGACCAACAAAACAACAACTCGATAAGTAAAACAACAACTCGATAATCAAAACAATGATTCGATAAGCAAGACTTAACAACAACTCGATAAACAAGGTGTATTTCGGACGATCTGGGCGACAGAACGCATCCAAAACTAAGGAAAACTCGCGCCTTCAACACTCCCGATACATGGAAATGCTAGGAACTTCCTTCTAGAGGGTAGAACAGGACCAAAGACACAGATTGCAGCATGGCCGGCCACTTTTGGGAGTTGGCCGACCAGCTTTTTGCATTTGAGGGGAGAGGGGTGGCCGGCCTACCAGAAAAGGTGGCCGGTCGGCCATTCAGCTCAGCAACCACCAGTTTTTTGACACGTGTCCCCCCGAACAGTGCCTTATCCCCTTTAAAGGTCCTAGCTCCGTGGCTCATTCATTTCATCTCAGTTTTGCACCAAAATGGAAGCGTTTCTCGTCAAAAATCTCACAGCTTGGATTGTTTCTTTAGACGGCTCGGAAAAGTTGAACTTCTGGGGCTTTGGCTTGAATGCACTATTCACGCTGAGCCGTACTCCGCTATACCTTCCCTTCCTTCATGCCGTGGCAAGGTTTTGGAACCTGGTAACACACGTCTTTAGCTTTGGCGGACAAGAGGTATGTCCGACTTTCGAAGATTTTCAAGTTTTGATGGAATCTGAACGTTATGAAGAGACCTTGCCTTAGTTTCGCTTTGGTCACGCCCAAGCTTTAGGGCGGATGTGTGGACTTACCACGCATGACACTCGGTCTCTGATCCGTAATGGGGAACTGGACATCCTCAGATTGATTTATCGCTTTTCTGACGCCGGTGACCGTGGTGACCATCATTGGCAAGGTTTCTGACAACACGCCCTTTGCTTGTGTATGATATCTCACTTTCTGCTTGCGTCGGGCTTTGGTGCATCTAGCATTCGCCTGATTGAAGTTGCTCAAGGCTTGAAGGATGGAAAGAGTTGTATTGCGATGACACTGGCTGAGACGCTGATGGGCTTGGATGCTTTCCATCGCCGGCAGACGACCAGATTTGCGGGGAGTCCACTACTGCTGCAGGTAATGTTTCCCACCTAATCTCACATATGTATTGCTCACATCACTCGGCCCTCAGGCTCGTTTTTTTCTCACAAAACCCTTGTCTTACTTTTCTCTCATCGTACATCTCTCCATTCTTTATTCTCTCATTTTTCATCCCTCCCCAGGTATGGTTGATGGATAAATTGTAGGTTGTGGACTCTTGCCCAGCATACTCAGCTCGTGGCTACTTCTTTCGACAACGCCTAGTCGATGCCCTTGATGAGGGATGGTGGTTCAACTGGATGTGCAATTTGTTTGCAGATCGCATCACCTGGCGCTGCCCTTGGCTCAATCTCCCCGCAATGAGCTATAGCATGTTCCGGCAGACCGGGATCCAGTTGGTTGGTCTGACTCACTGTGTATTCTACTTCCCATTCCGGTTCCAACGCCAGTTAGGTCATGATCAGAGTTGTCTACCAGAGGGGATAGAGTATCCGGCTTCATTCCCGGTTCGAGGTGCACAGCTTGCCCGATATGCCACGGCATGGAGGACGAGAGAACTCCTAGCCCCCGCTCCCACTTTCAGTTATACTTTGTCTGATGAGTGCTTGGATTGGCTCAATAAAGAGGCACAGATTGGGCCCAGCTCGGCATCAGAGGCTTCGACCAGCTCCGGGAGGGGGCGTAAGGACACCTGACTTGACTATGCCCCAGATTTATTGCCTTATTAATACTTTCAAGTTTTTCTTTATGAATGTAATAAAAAGTAACTTCAATTGTATACAAGAGCAGGAGAACTCTGTTTTGAAATTAATGAAATTAAAGGTTGTGGTACTGAAAATTTTTCGCTTTGGTCCAAAAATGGTCTTAGTTGTAGAAAGATTAATTTGAACAAAGTCAACTTTTATTAAAACTTTTCAAAACCATTTTCGATATGGATCAGAACTGGACACGCCTGAGATCTGTCACTGAGATGCACAACCCCAGATCCCTGCAACTGGAAAGTTGCAACTAGTCTGAAGAGTACCGCGGTACTGCAGGGCAACGGAAAGTTGCCCCTAGTCTGAATAGCACTGCACCAGAGATTACAATCGAAGCCCTTAAATGCTGATAGACAAAGATGACTGAGATGATCAAATGGACTGAGTTGATCGGGGAAAAGGTTATGGCTGAACTTCAGGATGAAGTTGCCTACGTATCCCGAAGATGGGAATCAAGCCTTACGTAGTTCGGGCTTAGGTTCATTCGAGTATTTTCACTCTCCTTTTACGCTCTAACTTTTGCCAAGGCCGCCCTTTGCGGGTTTTCAACCTTGCGAGCTCAGTTTTTATATTTTTCCAATTTTTATATGCTCTAACTTTTGCCTAGGTCGCCCTTTCGAGTTTTCGGCCTAGCGAGCCTCTCAGGGATAATATTTCTTCAACTTGTCCATGTTGACCAGTTGTGAAAATTCTAGGCCATCTAGGTCCATCAGAACCACAACTCTACCTGACCAGATAGACTTGATGATGTAGGGACCAGTCCAATTGGGTCTGAACTTGCCCCTTGGGTCGTGGATGGGAGCTCGGTTGTCCTTGAGCACCAAATCTCCTTCCTTTAGATTCCTTGACTTGACTTTCTTGTTGAAAGCCCGAGTAATTCTGCGCTAATAACCTTGAACATGGTACAGTGCTTTCAGTCTTCTCTCATCAAAGAGCATGAGTTCCTCAAACCTACTCTGCTGCCAATCTGCTTCGGCTATCTGACACTCAGCCAATACTCGCAATGACGGAACCTCAATCTCGATAGGCAGAACGGCCTCCATCCCATAAACCAATGAATACGGAGTCGCTCCGGTAGAAGTTCTAATTGAAGTCCTGTAGCCCCACAGAGCAAATGGCAGCTTATCTGGCCAATCCCGGTAGGTTTCCACCATCTTCTGCAATATATGTTTGATATTCTTGTTGGCGGCCTCGACCGCTCCGTTAGTTTGCGGCCGGTATGTGGATGACTTATGAAAAGCCACGTTGTATTTCTCCAACAAGTCAATCACTTCCTTCTTAAAGTGGGAACCATTATCTGAAATGACCTCGTTTGGGACCCCATAGCGACAGATGATGTTGTTTCTGATAAACTTTGCAACGTGCGACGCCTTCAACACGGCATATGATTGGGCCTCGACCCACTTTGTAAAGTAATCTATCGCGACCAGGATGAACTCATGCCCATTCGACCCTTTTGGAGTGACAGCCCCGATCACATCGATTCCCCAAACTGAAAATGGCCATGGCGAAGTCATGTTGTACAACTTTGACGGCGGGATGTTTATGCGGTTTGCATGAATCTGACACTTGTGGCATTGCCGAACAAAACCGATATAATCCTCCTCCATGGTGGACCAGTAGTAACCCTGTCTGAGGATCTTCCGTGCTAGTATTACTCCGTTCATATGCGCACCGCATTCTCCTCCATGGATGGCCTCCATCAGGTGCTTCGATTCCTCGGCTTCAACACACAGCTTATGCATTCCCAGATGACCTCTCTTATACAGCTTACCCCCACAGATGATGAACTGAACGGCCATTCTTCTGATTGCCCTTTTATCCTTGGCATTTACCCCTAGCGGATATGCTTCCTTCTCCAAGAAATTCCAAATGTCATAATACCAGGGGTTTTCGTCCTGAACCTCATCTATAGCAGCGATCGACTCATAGGGTAGTGCAAATTTCTGGTCAATGATGACTGGACGCATCCGGATTTCAAACGGGATGTCTATCATGGAAGATAGAGTTGCTAAAGAATCTGCGAACCTGTTGTTCTCTCTTGGAAGATGAGCAAAGTTTAGCTTTTCAAACAGAGGAATTAACAAGTCCAAGGTCTGGTGATATATCATCATCTTTCATCTTTTCTTCTTTGACTTTCCAGTCTCCTTTTGCTTGAGACACAACAAGGTTTGAATCCCCGATGACGTCCAACCGTCTTGCCCCTAATTCCAGGGCTGCTTCTAGACCGGCAATGCATGCCTCATATTCTGCTTCGTTGTTAGAGACTTTGAACCGGAGTTTGAAGGCTAGAGGGATACGGGAATTGTTGGGTGCTATCAGCAACACTCCTATCCTATACCCGTATTGATTTGACGCTCTGTCAAAGTACATCGTCCAATATTCGTCGTCGATGTGCAAAATGGCTTCATCTGGGAATAAGTACTCAGCTGCTTCACCTCCTTCGACTGAATGATTGGCTAAGAACTCTGTCACTGCTGTTCCCTTGACTGACTTGTGTGTCATATATTTCAAGTCGAATTCGGAGAGCAACAACAACCAACGAGCTAGCCTACCCGTAAGTGCTGGTTTCTCGAAAAGATATTTGATGGGATCGAGTCATGAAACCAACATTACGGAGTGAGCTAACAGGTAGTGCCGCAGCTTCCTAGTAGCCCATACCAAAGCTAAGCAAGTCTTCTCTAATGGTATGTAGCGAGTCTCATACTCTAGCATCTTCTTACTCAGATAGTAGATAGCCCTCTCCACCTTGTCATTGGATTCTTGTGCGAGCATACAGCCCATTGTGGTCTCAGTCACTGAAAGGTATAATATCAACGGTTTCCCCGGCTCTGGCGGTGACAACATGGGTGGGTTCTACAAGTATTCTTTGATATGTTCAAAAGCAGCTTGGCATCGGCCGTCCCATTGAAATTTCTTTCCTTTCTTCAGAAGACCAAAAAGTGGTTCACAAGTCAAGGTTAATTTTGAGATAAACCATCCTATGAATTGCACTTTACCCAGAAAGCCTTGCACCTCCTTTTCAGTCCTTGGTGGTGGCATTTCTAAGATGGCCTTGATTTTTGAAGGGTCGACCTCGATGCCCCTTTGTGTAATCAGAAATCCCAGCATTTTTCCCACTGTAACACCGAACGTACACTTCTGAGGATTTAGCTGCAACCGAAACTGAAATTCTCTGATCCTTTGAAAGAACTTTTGCAAGGCGGTATAGTGGCCCTCTCTTTCTTTGGACTTGACAATCATGTCATCCACGTACACCTCAACCTCTTTGTGGATCATGTCATGCAATATTGTGGTCGCGGCCCGTTGATTTGTAGCTCCGGCATTCTTTAACCCGAACAGCATCACTCTGTAGCAGTAGGTCCCCCACGGGGTGGTGAAAGCAGTCTTCTCCCGATCTTCGGGTGCCATCACTATCTGATTATAGCCTGAGAAGCCATCCATGAACGAAAGCAAAGCATGCCCCGCTGTGAAATCCACCAACTCGTCGATATGCGGCAAGGGAAAGTCGTCATTCGGACTAGCTCTGTTCAAATCCCTGAAATCTACGCACACTCGGATCCTGCCATCCTTCTTCGACACTGGGACAATGTTGGCCAACCAAGTCGGGTATTCGGATACCAGCAGGAAGCCTGCGTCGATTTGCTTGGTGACCTCTTCCTTAATCTTGAGAGCCCAGTCGGGGCGGATCCTCCTGAGTTTCTGTTTAACGAGCCGGGCCTCGGGGTCAAGAGGGATCCGGTGCTGTACAATCTCAGGATCGATTCCAGGCATGTCTTCGTAGGACCACGCGAAAACATCTTTAAAATCTTTTAATAAAGTGACTAAGCACTCGCGTTCCTCTAAAGACAACGTGGACCCGATCTGGACCAGCCGCGGGTCCTCCTCAGTACCAATATTTACTGTAGTGATTTCATCAACTAGGGTTTTAACAAATCTTTCCTGCTCTTGTTTAATTAAGCGTTGCAAAACCGGAGGAATTTCTTCCTCGTCGTTTTCATCAAAATTTTGAAAGTCTGAGTTAATGCAATAAATCAAGGGCACAGAAAAGTACTCAGAAACCATAGCTACTTGATTCTCATTAAGCACATCCAAATCGTCCAATTCTTCGGTTACAACAGACTCAAAAGAGAAAGAAAAAGACAACCTGGACAAAACTGTGGCATCCGGGTTATCATCCCCAGGATTACCCAGACTCAGACTCAGTCAAGCTGGAACCTGATTCCGACCCACAAGACTCAGTGGAATCAGATTTCGGCTCACTACCTGACTCAGTGCTGTTGGACAAAAATCCCTCTTCATACTGCCAAATAAGAGAGGGTGCGACAGATGCATCCAAAATAGTTGCTGGTGGGCCCACAGCCGTTCCATTCCGATCACGCATACTGAGAAGTTATCCCCCAAGCACTCCTGGTCGATCGGAGGATCTGAAAGTAGACACGCCAGTGCTACCTCCATTTCAAGTTCGGTGTCCTCAGACTGCACTTTCTTACTCTGCCCAACCTCAGCTGATGGGTCTGTCTGCTCTTCGGCAACGTCATCCCCGGATAGTTGCAGGTCGAAGAAGATCTTGAAACCAGGCACGCGCTTCCTCTCCACGTTCAGCCACGGCTCTGGGAAGCCGCAAAATGGGAAGTCCTCCCCCTCCCGGACGAAGCGTCCGTTTAGGGTACCCTGAACGGGTCGATGCATTAACTCAAAAGGCTTCCCTACCTTCTTTGCTCTGGCTCTCCCAGCCATCTCTTTACCCTTCCTCACCTAGTCCTCTTTGGTGGGCAGATAACCCAAGCCAAAGGTATGCGGATTGTGCGGCACTTTGGCCAATGCTGCGACGCCCTTCCGACCGCTCTTTCCCAATCCCATCCCGGGGATGTGTTGAAGCTTGTTCATGAGGTATACAGATTGAGCACTGACATACACTCCCTCATTAACAGCCATGATGTTCTGCACAATTCGGGCCTCAGCCAAAGTAAACCCTGATAAGAACAAATCTTCCGTGCCATGTTCGATTTCCAAGACTGGTGTAGACACTTCCGGCGGCGGATGGATTGACGAATTCCCAAAAACAATAGCTACCCCTTTCCCATGAGGGTCCTTCAACATTTGATGCAAGGTGGAAGAGACCGCCTTGACCTGGTGCAACCACGGTCGCCCCAAAAGTAGGTTAAAGGTTACGGGAACGTCCAAGACATGGAATTCAATGTTGTGTTGTCCTGGACCAACCTGGGTCTGAATTTTGACAGTCCCCATCACCTCCCTGCTTGTGTTATCATAGGCTCTGATCACTTAAGTAGTTGGCACGAAGTCCGCGGGCTTCAACCCGATTGCATATGTCGTCCTTGACGGGCACACGTTAATAGCGGATCCCGTGTCGACAAGAACCACTGGTACCCATTTGCCTCTACATTCCACCAAGATGTAGAGAGGTTTGTTGTGATTTACACCTTCAGACGGTAGTTCTTTGTCAGAAAAGGTCAATGTCAGGGAATCTCCTCCCAGCTGCTCCGGCGTGGTGTCTATAGAAAGCTTGGCCTTGTCCATGGCTGAAAGGATAGCCTGCCTATGTACTCGTGATGCCATAAGCAGTCCCCAGATGGAGATGTTTGCTTGTATTTTCTTTAACTGCTTCAGTACAACCTCTTCTTCGATTTGCTTTTCTTTCTGTCTCTCAGCTTCCTTATCCTTTCCAGATGCTTCTGGCTGGTCGAGGTGCGGGGGCTTGAAATACCGCCCACTTCTTGTCATATGATCGACCTCGCCGATATACCAGGTATCATCTGGCTGGTTACTCCTCCAATCTTCATCTGTGTGGGCGAGACATAAATCATCGTCTTCCCACCACATTCCGTCGGCGGCCGACAGACACCTATTCGGCCTCGGTATGATTATACTCGCAGCATCCTCAGTCCACATGCCCGCAGCATCTTCTGTTTTTGTGCCCACAGCACTCTCGGCCCCTTCACGGGCTTTTGCCTTCCTGATTCTCTCAGAATCCCAAAACTTTTCTTGTTCTGACTGCGTCAGTGCAGTTTGTGGTTCAACTTTCTCTGCATCCACAATGCTCAAGTCCCGAGCGAAATTCTTCATACCGGCGCTCTCCGGCAATGTATTCTAACTTCCGGCCCTTCCGGCCACAATTGATACTCTCGCCCCTGCCGAGCCCTGTTCTAGTTGGGACTCTCCTACAATATTCGGTTGATCATCCAGCCATCTGGTAACCTCTACCGATTCCTCATAATCAAACCAGTTGACTGCCGCGCCCCCTGATTCTTGGTCATTGAAAAACTGTAGGTTGGCAAAGTCCTCTTCTATAGCCGCCACGTCATCTGTTCCCTGCTCAAATCTATCCCCCTGGATAACACATAGTTCTGCTTTCTTTGGCAATTCTACACTTGGCTTAGACTGGCCTGCTGACAGGATGTAATCACTCGGATCATAGGCTTCCCCAGCAAAGCTCCCAGACTGCTCAAACCCTGATTCAACAGCTCCATCCCCCTCTGTAATCTCTCTCGTACCGTCTTCAACAGTCGCCACCATTGGCTTAGGTTGGGTTGTGGAGGTGCCCAGCATGCACAAAAAGTCAGTGCAGTCAGGGAGGAACACCTCCGGCTTAGGGAGATGGGACGGGGTGATATAGATGCTAGGATCGTAAGACACGACCCTAGTCTGGATAAAGTTGATTCTTTTAGGAGGTGGAGCTTGGTTGTGTGTAAGGAGTGGGTTGGTTGTGACATTGGGTCTTTCTGGTGGCAAAATCACCTGTTTGTCAACGAGATCTTGAATCTTGTGACGCAATCTGAAACATTGGTCGGTGTCATGACCGTGTTGTTGGTGATATGCGCAATATTTGGCTGGGTTGTGAGTGGGGGGGAGTGGATTTGGCAACGGCCTCCGTTCCAGGGGTTTTAGATGCCCTTTTCTGATTAAGACCCCTAGAGCCTTGGACAAGGGCATGTACAATGGGGCGAAGGTCCTTTAGCCTCTGGGTTGGTATTTGGTGGTCTGTGTATTGCTTCCGGATGCACAGGAAAAGAGTGTGGCTGCCATGGGCCTTGGAAGGGGAGGGGGAATGGTGGCGACCATGTTTACCTCCGAAGTTCTTGCAGTTGCAGCGCCACTTGGGCTTGCATTATTGTTGCGGTTAAAGGTTCTTCGGGGTTGCTCTCTGTCTTGGTCAATCAGACCCTGTTTCATTGTATCTTCAATGTGTACTCTCATCTCTTGCAGATCCGAAAAGGTGGGGAAGGGGAGCACAATCATTTTTTGCATCAGTTTTGGCTGGAGATTGCGCACAATCATCCTGATCTGGTCCTTATCGGTGGGCCTTAAAGTCATCATCGAGGCCTTCGCCCTCCACCGGGTCATGAAATCTGAGAAACTCTCTTTGTGCTCCTGCCTTGTTGTTTCGAGATCACGAGTTGTAATCTCAATTTGGGTGTTGTAAGAGTATTGTGCAATAAAGGCCTCGGCCATTTCATCCCAACTCCACTTGACATCATCCTCCAACTTCGCATACCAGATAGCGGCCACGCCTGACAGGGTCCAGCCAACTAGCGAAAGCTTCTGGGGTCTGGTGAGGCCCATTGGCCGTAATATATCTGAGAATAGCCAGAGGTGGACCATGTGATCACCAGATCCATCGAAGCGATCGATCTGCGGCATTTTGAATCTATCCAGCAACGTTACATCCACGTCGGTATATCCATCCTCGATATCCGGGATAGCCTTCACCCATTGGGATTTTTTGAATAGCTTCTCAAGCTTGCTCAATTTCAGTGCTGTATGGTCTACCTCGAACTCGAAGGGAGAGTTCGGTTGATTGACAGGCATAGGTGCCTTAGATAATTGGGGCAGAATTGGGGGCGGAGCTAGCCCCGTTGGTATGTCCATATCTGCCTGGACATTTGGTGCCTCCTCGGGTGTTGGGATTCCCGGTGGAGGAGGAACCGGGTGTGAAGCAGATGCTCTGGTTTGTTGTTGCAGCCTGGCAATTAATTCTGCCTACTGGCCATAATCTCGGCCTGTTGTTTGGCAAACTCATCCCGGCGAACAGCGTCCTGCTGCATGGCTCTCATGGTTTCTTGCATCTGACGTATCATTTCCTCAGCTCCTGTCGGTGTCACCATACTGCCCTGATTTGTCTGAACTATTGGCAGGTCTATTTCTATAGCAACAATTGGGATCTCAATCTGACTGTCCACTGATGGGGTAATCTACTGCTCTGGCAACCTCTGCTCGGATACACTGCGTTTCCTTGGTCTTTGCCTAATAACCGGGGGTAGAGAGTAGAACACTGGTTGTCCGTCAACCAGATCCTCGGATCGATTGAGTCGGTGACCTCTAGTCCAGAGTGCTTGCGGAATATCTACTTGGTCGGAAGCAATTGTGCTAAACTGTCCTAGTAAAAAGATAAATAAAGCAATAAGGAAATAAATAAATAGATAAACGGACAGCATATCAACTTAAAGTAAATGCACAACACATAGCCGAGCATAACAACACACGGTCGGTAAGCTGAACACACACTGTCCTCAATCACTGATCATTATCCCTGAATCACTGTCCCCAAAGACTGAATCTGATACCCGCAGATAGCTGATTCTGAAACACTGACTGATGCCCTCAGGCTTGATACCCAAAATACTGAACTAGCGCCCGCAGGCTTGATGCCCAAACTTGTAAACTGATACATGCATTCGTATAGAGACGCACTCTAAAATCACATACAAATAATTGAGAGCCAAAACACTCCTATGTTAGGGGAGGGTTTCCCTGTCCTATTTTGTCAGGAGCTAGGGTTTCACTATGCACGCAGCGATTTCAAACAACCTATATCAGGTAAGCAACCTGTCCTAGTTTGGAATGGTCACTACGGATTCCGAATATGCACTAGGTCGAATGGTCGAAAAGGGTGCCCTGGTAAAACCGGGGTTTGTGTTCCCATACTGGCAGAGCCCATAACCGGTCCAGCCTTATGGTTCATTGCCTTGACAGACAAGCCCTCCAGCAAACCGTGAGTCAGGAATAGCAGATGGCAAACACAGTGTCCTGGCGCAAGCCAAATGCAAAATGCAATGCAAGAAACACAATATAGTGTAGTCAAAACAAAGATATCAGAGTTCGAGTCAAGTTCTGCTAAGTCCCAGCGGAGTTGCCAGAAACTGTAGAACGTCTCGAACGCCCCGGGAGGGTGAGTCCCGTTTCTGTTCGTATTGGGCTCAACTCACAAGTTCGGACTCCTCAATTGTAACGGTTCTTTAAATATGAACCAAGAGTCCAAAATCCGGCAAATCGTTTTGAGAAAAATAAATTTTTGTAAAGAAGTGCCGAAAACATGGACTGCTTTGCCAAGATACAGAATCACTACCGTAAATATTTTAAAATTTTGGGGATAATTTTTAGGAAACTCTGACTCGTTTGGCCTAAGGCCACGTGTCCGTCATCACCAAAGTTGCCTCGGTCTCGGGAACTTGGGTAGCGATTGGAGGAATGGTCACTTCGTAAGCATTTCCGCCATTAGCTACGACTTCCGATCATAGATGCATGGTATCCTACTTCATACTTTTAATCTCATTAGATATAAGTCTTGTAATTTTTTTTGAAAATAAATTATAGAGTTTCTTATGTAATTCCAATCATCGATATTATGATATCAGCCTAAAGCGAAATTTGGAAGTGCATTAGTGTGTGTATTCCCACAGACGGCGTGAGCTCACGAAGTATAAAACTATAAGGTTCTGAACAAATAAGTAGCACTTGATGGTGTCTGACACCAAGTCGGGGAGAGTCGACTCCCGACATGTTGAGGATTACGTGGAGCATAAAGAGCGAGAAGACGCAGGTGTCAGTGTTGTGGTTTATGAAAAATGGTTTGGTGGTGCTAAAGCCCAACTCTCTTGAAAGTGTCTGTGCTTTTTAGTTCTTCATAAAATAATTTTAATTGGAAGATCAAATAACATAAACCAAGTGGTTCATGCATAAGGTGTGTACGCAAGTTAGGGCTAAGACGTGGATTTGCCACCCTCAGATGGGGCTTAGAAAATATGATTTTGCCACTATCTAAGTGGGCTTAAAACTCAGCAGTCAACGAATTGTTCCAATTCAAAAATAACCCAGCCTTCACCACAAAGCATTCAGGAGTTATATCATATATTATTGCTATATAGTCTCATGGTAAGCCATGCTATCATGGGCAGTCACTCACATCGCATGAAGGATGCTAAAGCATAAAACTTACTGAGTACTCCAAAGCCAAAACAGAAGCCTATTAAGAAATCCATGCATGAATCCTAACTATAACAGAAATGCCTAATGGCAACAACATGCAAAAAATGCAACTCATAGAAGGCTCGGTTATTCTAAAAAGATGGCATGCGAAATGCTAGCCAACTAACAAAGTATTCAACTTAGAATTGAGATACAAATGGCAGTTAGTATGAATGCGCCGAGCCCCAGTGCATGCAAGACAGATGAATAGAATGGCAAACATGCTATCATACTGTATGCTAATTAAAACATGCCTAAATCTAACCAATCATAAGCTGATAAATAAAAAGGGAGAAAGACGTGGGGTTGGAAGAACAATACATCACAACAACGCACACTTATTACAACATTGCCCTCGGCGCAGAGGTCCCGAAATAAATAATACAGTCGCCAAATGAATAAAATAATACAGTCCCGAATAAATACACAATCCTGAATTAATTAACAAAATTATCTAGAAAGCAGTAAATTGACGCAAATCCATGGACCCGCCTCAGCTCTGTTTCCAAATGATGAATGATGTATGCTCGGGTTGCCTTGTGGCGGAGAATCCTTGACGATGCCCCGGTTTGGTCTCTGTTTGTAAATTATTCTTTGGGATGGCGTGCCAGGCTCCGGAAGGTTGCTAATTTCTGATTTGCTGGGCACAGAGAGGCAACAAAGGGGGCATGGCAAAGTTATTTTCAGCATATGTATGGCATGACTATCTTTTCAGGGAAGTGTAGTCCTCGATTCTCATGCCACTAATCAGCTGCATCTTGATGCATGATGGCCGAGGAGTCGAATTGCACAATTTAATATGGGATGAATGCACATATAAACACAACAAGAACCTAACTCCATCATGGATGATCCGGAATGTCGGTGACTAGGGAATTGAGACACGTTCCGTCACTCGGAGTACGAAACGTTCCTCGTTTCCCGTGCTTGGGCTAACTCCTATCCCAAGCACAATGCAATATGCATGACATGCATGAATGCAATCCTAACATGCAACCTAGCATACGCAATACTATGAAACGGCACACACAATGCACGATATAATGAGGCATACACAATGCTCTAACATACAACCTTGCATACGCAATGCTATGAAATGAAATGGCATACACAATGCATAATGGGCTTACACTAACATGAGTGGACCTCAGCTACACTCACATCAGTAACCATTAGGTGAAAATGAGATTCTCGAAATGCGTGCACGCATGTACGCAAACCGAGGACTGAACCTAAGGCATAACATGTAACTCTAACAAGGTATGGCAAGGGATGCAAGATGGCATGCAAACTCACAAATTCCAGCACTGAAATATGATGCTAAAAAGCCCCAAAACATGGAAAAATGGCACTTGATGCATGAGATGAAACCCGAAACTCGAAATTAGGCACATGGAATGACTTATAGCGATACAAAGCATGCATTATTTGATCATGAAGCATGAAGACAGAGCCAAGGCAGTCCCAAAACATGAACATTTCTAGTTCAAAGCATGGCCAAAAGATGCTAGCATGGTGGACAAAAATAGCATGCAATCTTGACTAGCAAACATGGTTTACATGGCAAGTATATAAAGCAAATGTAATCTCACCAAACCAGCAAAAATTAGCGAACAAAATATGTGAAAATAGGCCCAAATAACCACCGAAATGAAGCCAACACATGCAAAAATGATGAGCTCCTTTAGAGGGCCATGCAACGGATTATTAAGCACATATAAGGTGGACACTTAGCATGGCACAAAAAACTATGAAAATCAAATATGGTAGTCTCAAAACTCATCAAATTGACCATGGAAAGTGGCTTCAAAGCATGCAAGATAGGGTCTCTTTGGAAGGCCAAAAAGGCCACCAAACAAGAGAATGAGAGAAAGGGTCACCCCCCTCTAATTTTGACTCTCAAAATAGTGTCGTAGCCATTGAAAATCCACTGGATTTCAGTAGCTAGAAGGCCAAAACAAGGCCAATGCAAATGCTCACATGTATGGCTCAAAACATGAAGAAATAAGGCATGCAAGGAAAGAGATGACCTCAAACAAGAAAATTCCCTTAATCAAACATAAAGAGGGCCTCAAAAAAAAACTTTTTCCAGTTTATAACAAATCTCAAAAACAAACACAAATAGGGCTAAACTATTATGCAAAAATGGCCCTAAAAGAGAGAATAGAGACAAGGGACAGAAGCTGGCCCCAAACAGTGAAGAGCCCTTCAATAAAGTTGAAGAGGGGCTCAAAATGAAGCACTTTAAAATTCACATCAAGTCTCGAAAATGAACAAAAGTGAGGCTAAATCAGCATGCAAGAAAAAGGCCTAAAAGAGGGATAAAGAGGCAAGTGATAGCAGCTGACCTCAAACAGAGGAGATCCCTTCAACAAAGTTGAAAATGAGCTCAAAACAAGACATTTCACAGTTTATGACCAAGTCCAAAACAGCTCACAAATAATCTTAAAATATCATGCAAAAATAGGTCTAAAAGAGAGTTTAAACACAAAGGGGGAGGAGGAGACCTCAAACAGAGAAAGACCCTTGATCAAACATGGAGAAGAGCTTGAAATATGACTATTTCTAGTTTGGTTTAGAGCCCAAAAATGTAAGCAACAAAGGCTAAGAAAGCATGCTAAATAGAGCTAAAAGAGAGGGAAAAGAGACTTACCCTTGTAGCCTAAGTCTTCAACAACTTGGGCTGGAATGGAGGGTGGAGGTGTGGTGCTTTGAGTGGTAGTGTAAAGGGGGCAAGAGCCTTAAGGTTTGAAGGGTTTGGAAGAGAGATATATGGAGGGGTGTATATATGAATCCCAGTTGGTTTTTCTAACCCTTAGAAATGAGGCTTAAGGGTGTATCATATAGAGGGAGAGAGGCCAAGGAAAGGGGGGGAGGAAATGAATTCAAATTTCCCCCCCAAAAGGGCAGACCCTCGGGCAGGGGTTTTGTGCAAAACATCTGGCACAGCTGTAATGTACCAGGAGAGAGAAGAATGGCCGGCCAGGTTTAAGAGGTTCAAGTGGCCGGCCGGCCATGGGGGGTGGCCGGCCGGCCAGGGGTCAAAAGGGTCAATGAAGATTGCTGGCCGGCCACCTCAAAAAGGTGGCCTCCCATGTGTGCACAACACAACTATGTTGTCAAAACCCAAAAAATGTGAACCAGGAGAGAGAAAAGCCAACTTTTTAGTGGGGTTCAAAAAGGTCAAGGACAATTACTGGCCGGCCTATACATATTGGTGGCCTCCCAGGTATGTACAACACAAATATGGGGTTTAGGGCTAAAGAAAGTGGCCCCGGGGTGGTCAACATTAGCTTTTTAGTGAGGAAAACGGGCGACAGAGAGCGATGAAGAAATAAAGCTGGCTTTTCAGAACAATTTCTGGCCTCCCACCCTCCTACAAGCTTCCTAACAATGAAAATAAGGTCTCCACCAAAAATGAACCAAAACGGATGCAAAACGGAGGTTCGGTGACCGAAATGCGCGGCCTGGGGCCCCGAAAATGGGTTGTTAAGCACTGGAGGTGGCATTCGACCACAAAGTTGGTCTCTCGGGCCACAGTGTTCCTCAAATGGGAGGAAATAAGGTGTATACCAAAAATTGGAGTAAACGGAGGTGGTTAGGCGGTCCTGAACCGAGGCACACGGCCGTCGGCTCCGAAAAAATCGGAAACCGGGCTCCAAACGGGAAAAATGGCCTACGACCACGAAATGTAGCCTACGACCACTGAGAGATGATCTACGAGACCTCTCCCTCCCTTCAGGAAGAGTAAACAGAGAAAACAGAGCCTGGTTTGCAAACTGAGGCAGGGCACGAAAGAGTCCGGAAGTCCGGAGGCAAGGCTTGCAGCCGGGACTCTGAAACTTCTAAATGAGCACAATATGCAATATCACCGAGCGCTCAATCAGTGACGTCTGAGTCTTAAGGTCGGTCAAAAATGGGGTGTCTACACCAACGTTAATAGGAAAAATTGCTTGAATATACTTTCTTACTTTAAGAATGGTGGATTCCATGTTAAGCACCTATATAAATTAATTGCCACTCACATAACCCAATATGTCCGTGTATAGCCTTTGGTTCGATGTCACCGATTGACAATATCAAAGTTAAATGAATAGTTAATTAATTTATACAAGTCTCTCAGGTCAAAGGAAAATAAGTGTATTATAATAGAACTACCTTTTAAACTGACAGTGATCATTCCATAGGTGTTCTTAAAACCGATCTTGTTCAGTGCATGTACTTATTGGATAACCACCACCTATTTGCCTAAGGTCACTACCTCAATAATGGAGTTAATAATTCTATCATATAGCAGCAAAACAGGTGTAGACCATAGTAGTGCGACGCCCAATCAACACCCATAGCCTAGAACATTAATTGGGTCTATAAGGCACCGAAAAATCATAACTCCTAGCTTTTGATTCATTAACCATTAGCATGTTTTTCTACAATGTTATCCAAGGGACCTTATGTTCACATCATATGTAACATTAAATATAACATTACTCATAATAATACACAAAATGCAAAATAAAATGCCAAGCAATTTATATAATCAATTAATAAAGTCAACAAATTGGTTGTTGAGGGCACAAATACTAACATTCTCCCACTTGCACTCAAAACCAATTGCACATGTATTTAATACCATTCTCTTTTAAATAATTTCGAAAATCATCTAAAAGGTATTCTCCCCACGATCTGATCGAAGAGCTTTGATACTTTTTTCCAAGTTGCTTTTCTACTTCACTACAAAATTCCTTGAACTTTTCAAAGGATTCAATCTTATTAGGTACAAATAACTACACCTAGAATAATCATCGGTGAAAGAAATGAAGTAGTAAAAATCACCTTTTGCTATGTGATTTATTGGTGAAAAATCTAGAAATCTCCTAGATATTGATTTGTGATTATGTATCAATTTTAAGCAGTATATAACAATCCCAATCAAATAATCAAGACAAATCGACACAACGATTTTACGTGGAAAAACCACAATTGGACACCTCCAATTGTGATAAAACAAAACAATCCACTAAAAAGACACAAATGAATTACACAGGTATACTCTAAATTACCTAGCAAATCCACGCCCGAATTGAACCAACCCCTATGTGCCTCTTCCAACCCCGTCTTCACCTTGGAATTGTCTTGACGATGAGCCACTCCAGAATCCACCAAAGCTTCAGACTCGAATTCTTCAGAATCCACCGAAGAACAACTCTCTCTTTTGTGTAGAACAAACAAATAATCCTTTGATGTATACTCTTTAAACCATGAGTTGAATACTCAATCAAAATATCAAAGAAAACTAGCAAAATATC
This sequence comes from Camellia sinensis, assembly GCF_004153795.1. NCBI lineage: Eukaryota > Viridiplantae > Streptophyta > Magnoliopsida > Ericales > Theaceae > Camellia > Camellia sinensis. Next base: position 1,780,096 of record NW_021024962.1, read on the forward strand.
CCCAGATACAAACCCTAGAACCCAAGAAGAAGATCTGGAGAAGTAATCCTAGATTTGGAGCAACTTGCGAATTTATAGAATCTGAAATCGCGAGGTCGGCTCGAGCGTGGGAATTGACGCTCGAGCGGGGACACTATATGACGTGTTCCAAACCAAGATGTACGCTCAAGCGGGGATTTCGACGCTCGAGCGTGAAAACACGGATCACAGTATTTTTGCAGACACACATACTTCTGGAAATCACCATTCTCCGCTCGAGCGGGGAGGCAACTTTGAATGCATTTTTGCATTTTGCTTCGGCAGCGCTGCCCCAGACCCGCCAAGGGGCGCTGCCACCTGGACCCCTGCGAGCTGATCGGGCAGCTCGATTCCCATCATAATCAGCAAAGTGGCAATCTCGAAAGAATTAACATCACAAACTTCTTTGCAAGGCATAATTCGGGTTGGATTCGCATCTAAACACTCATAGCCTCACTGAAATAAAAAGTGCGAAAATAAGTACAACTGAAATGAGTTTTGTTCAAACGGGATTGCCAAGAAAAAACCTAACAATTAGACCACAAACATCTGTGTGTATTAATCCCAAAGCTTCTGTGGCTCTAATTCCTTTTCCTAGAAATGGAATTTTAGTCATTTTTCCTTGTAAGCAGGGCTCACAAATTGGATAAGGCTTAATTTTCAAAAAAAATCTAAAAGTCCATCCTTGACCAATCTATTTAGACAGTCTAAATTGATATGACTAAATATCAAGTGCCACATGTAAATTTGATTAATATCCATTTTTCTTTTAAGGGTAACATACCAGTGGATATATCATTCTCAACACAGATAATTAAATAAATACCAGAAACCACAAATTTTAATTATGCTTAATAGCAACTTTTGAAGAAAATGAAAAAATAGTATCCCAACGAAATTAACTTTGAAACAAAAAGTAAATTTCTATAGATATCTGGCACAAATAGACAATCTTCTAAAGCTAAAGTTTTATGATGATTCCAAATAAAAAGTTCTTATGGACATTGCAGCAACTGTTGCACTTGTTTCCAACTTTATTAGCATCTCCCCTTCATTAAGCCTTCTGGTCTCCTTGAACCCCTTCCGAAGGCTTGTTCTTTTTCAGTGTTGCCAAATAATAGCGGTAGTTTCTCTTCCAATGGCCAAGCTTTCCACAATGGAAACAATTTCCTTTGCTTTCTTTTTTGTCTATACCCTTTTTAAAAACGCCTTGTGTTTTTCTAGAGAACTTAGAGCCTATAGATTCTTTATTAAAATTATTCTTTCCCTTAGGCTTGAATTTTCTAGGACTTTCCTTCTCACCCATCATCACAGTGGGTTGGCTCTTTTTAATAAGATCCTCTGCTACTTGCAACATATTGAGCAGCTCTAATGGTGTAACAATCATCTTATTCATATTGTAATTCAAAATAAATTGATTATAAGAATCTGGTAAAGATGAAAGGATCGCATCAATTTTAGTTTCACCATCAATATCTGCACCCAAAGTTTCAAGTATGTTAATAAAAGATATCATTTTCAAAACATGTTCCCGTACTGGAGTACCTTCCACCATTTTGGTGGACATCAAACCTTTCATGGCAATTTGGCGTGCACTTCTACTCTGTTCTCCAAACATTTCTTTCAAATTAACCATTATGTCTTTTGCAGTAGGAACACCCTCATGCTGCTTTTGCAACACATTGGTCATTGAGGCCAGTATGTAGCATTTTGCAACATCATCCGCCTCATGCCATTTCCCAGTATCTTCATGTTGTTCATCAGTGGCATCTGCCTCAAGGAGCATAGGTGGATCAGTGGTTAGGACATAGTTCAGCTTTTCAGCAGTGAGGACAATTGTTAAATTTCTCTTCCATTCCATATAGTTTAGTCCAGCCAAACGATTATCATCAAGAATTTTGGACAAAGGATTAAAGTTGGTCTTCTTTTTTTTTTTTTTTTAACTGCATATGTTAAAATTAAAACATGTGTCAGAAGAATATAAGTATTGCATTGTATATAAATCCATAAGATGCGGGGATTTTGAATTTGCTATGGTAATGCTCACTAGAATTGTTATTCAAACAATTTATAACCCCACAAATATAACACTTATATTTAAAACATTCATAGTGAGCATTGGGAAACCAAACCTGCATGTACAAAAATTTCTTTTGAAATAAGTGAACATACCTTGAATGGGTGGGTAGCTACTACCCATCATAATATCATCTCATGTTACCATTTTTCTTTTTTCTTTTAGAAAAAATAAATTTATTTATGACTCCCAATTTTTCTTTTAGCCTCAAAATCAACTCATATGACACCTTTTGGTTACCATATAGTATTTGTCTAATTGCAAACTATTGTTTAGATACATAGCATGAACATGTAAGATTATGCCTTCATTTTAGCTTACACTCCCACTAGTCACACGTATACTTTTTACATAATAAATAAAACAAACTAATTAATTAAAATCCAACTGACCCTTTTGGTATCATTTGAATCTCAATTAATCAGAATTTTTATTTACCAACAATAGAGGGCCATAGGCATTATTTTTTATAAAATAATCCTATTTAACACTTAATTATTAAAATGGTGTACCAATAACATTTATAACTAATTTATCCCCATAAATTGGCAAATTAATTTTCATGTTATCATAAGTAACATGGAAACCCACAAATATATATATATATATATATATAATCATGAATATGGTTACATGCCATCAACAGTAAAAATAATTTTTGAGAGAAAATCTACAAAGATTTTTATCAACCAAACAACCTCCCACTAACTATGACATGTCTAAAGCATGATAAAACATTAATTTTACATGATAACATCTCAATGTAATTGAAAAAAGAAAATATGTTAGAATATTTAATCATGGAATTAAAATTCATCAATATAAATAAATCATGTTATTTAAAATAAAAATATACTACAAGTTCTTAATCATTTAAAAGATCTGAACATGTTGTATACAATATTTAAATAATGCCATAGCATATTTCTATAATTTTTGCAATTTTTTAAAATTTTCTAGAATTATAAGTAATTAATAATTACATAGAAAATCAGAAGTAGATATTACAGAATCTGAAAACTACAAAAATTATATCAGTAAATAAAATTACATAGCAGTAGTCTACTGTAAAAATTTCAAGACCAGAATCCAAGTCCAGAATCCAAGTCATGCTCCCTCAAGAGTAATTTAACATAAAGTATTGAATTATTCATTAATGAAAAATATTTTATGTTTCATAAAATTCTGAAAATTTAAACTCTTGTAGAAAAAATAATTACGAGTCCAACGGTATAAGTCATGCTTCCATCAGAATTATAACGAATAATATTGAAGCAATTAACGTAATTTTAAATTAAAAAACCAAACAAACAGGGCCTTAGGCGTGGTTGAAGCGGATAATGTCATCACACGTGTTGATGACGTGCACAGGCCAACAGCGCCCTCTTCTTCCTCACTGGCTTTAATGGTCTCACCCAAAACTAGGGTTTGAGTTTTCTGCTTAACTGTAAGTCATAATCAGACTCGTAATGGTCCTGTTTGGTAGGGCTTATTTCCAACTTATTTTAATTTTTAGTTTAATTGAAGCTATTTGATGTGTTTGGTTTAGCTTAACAATACAACTTATAACTTTTTGTAAGTCGAAAATCAACTTATTCTTTGAGTGAGGGAGGAGAAGCTTAATTTATAAGTCAAAAATCAGCTTATGTTCACAGCTATAAATTATAAGCTGTAGTTATAAGCTATAATCATTTTTGCACAGCTCTACCAAACGGGGCCAATATATCATTGTGAAGGTCTCAAAACAAAGATTCCAAATATGTAATTTTCATAACATGAAAACGAAACATGTAAAAACAGCATGTAGTCAAAGTTATAAAAAAAATAAATATAAATCTCAATTTTTCTCAAAATCCGACCGTCTGATTTTTGTAAAATTTTACAGATATGTTCTATATTATATGGACTACAACATATATGAAATTTAAGATGATCAGAGATAGTACAAAAAAAACATCAATATATCAACATATATTCATGTACTAATAATACAAAAACACTCAAGTGAGGGAAAAATAAAAACTGGGACCCATTTTTTTTTTAGATTCGAAATTTTCAGATTCGAGTAATCATCTCAAAGGACTCCGATTCTCTGAGTTGAGTTCTAATAAAGACATGAAAATCCTACGTAGCAACTAAAGACAATTTTATAATAAAGATATGCAATCAAAATGGCGTGGCTCTAATACTAATGAAAGTTTATGAAACAATAATTTATTTTGAAAAATAATTTTTTAAAGAAAATATCATCCGGTTACACAATCTAAAATATCTTAATCCAAGCGTTTGATAATACCTCACTAAGCAATTCAAGTGTCTCGCCTCCAAAGTGATTCACCTTGCACCCTCTTGCTTTTATTTTTGTGTGTATTTTTCTACAGATCTTAAAAATTCTGATGGCAAATTTTCGTATCAAACACATCTGATATATATACAGAACACATGATAGAGTTTGCATGTAGGTCGGATCCTTAGGGATCTCTATCTTTTAGTTGTGGGAATAAAATAAAAGATGTACCTTTTATCTTAAATATGCAGGATACAACTTATCCAATTTTTCAATAATTATCTTTTAAATAGAAAATATAGAACTTCCACTAATTGCAATAATGTATATCAACACATTACAATTAAACCCAATTTTTCAGTAATTATCTTTTAAATAGAAAATATAGAACTTCCACTAATTGCAATAATGTATATCAACACATTACAATTAAACCCCTTGAAGTAGAGAATTACAAGTGAGGCATTTTCTTACAATTAGTCACAAACTTCCTTACACCAAACTATATTTCACATGAGTTACTAGGTATAGACAAATTTATCACTATCAAAAACCCTAACTCATGTAACCAAATTCTAAAATTTTCTTTTTTCTAATTGGACCCCAAAAGCATTTTTCAAAAATAGTACTTTTGTAATTATATATGTATAGAAATATTTTTATGAAAAAGTAATCGGCTGGTTTTTTTTTTTTGGTCTAACGTTAATAGGAAAAATTGCTTGAATATATTTTCTCACTTTGAGAATGGTGGATTCCATGTTAAGCACCTATATAAATCAATTACCACTTACATAACTCAATATGTCCATGTATAGCCTTTGGTTCGACGCCACCGATTGACAATATCAAAGTTAAATGAATAGTTAATTAATTTATACAAGTCTCTCAGTTCAAAGGAAAATAAGTGTATTGTAATAAAACTACCTTTTAAACTGACAGTGATAATTCCATAGGTGTTCTCAAAATCGATCATGTTCAGTGCATGTACTTATTGCATAAACCCCACCTATTTGCCTAAGGTCACTACCTCAATGATCGAGTTAATCATTCTATTATATAGTAGCAAAATAGGTGTAGGCCATAGTTGTGACACCTCAAAATATTTAATTAATACTACAACCAACCACGTGTTATGTAATGTAATTTGTCATTACGGTTATCAAATATGTGACGAGAAAATTTAGGGTTAAATTAATCACTAATTAATGTGAAAAGATTAGCATGTATAAATAAAATTAAACGAATTAAATGCCACACAAATAAGTATAGTTAAAGATAATTATGGTTGTATGTAATGATATATTATTAACTACATAAATAATAATAAATATATAAATCTAATTCGGCATTAGGTTATCAAAAATGAGATTAATTAGGGAATATTATTTGAGGCCAAATTAGCACAAATATGGAATTATGATACTAGTTGGGCCAAATTAAAATTAAAGGTAGTAAATAAATAAATACAATAGTAAAAGTAAATAATAATAATAATAATAATAATAATAATAATAATAATAATAATAATAATGGGTGTGGTAGTAAAATAAATAATTAATTTTCTGTGGGTATGCAATAAAGTATAATTTAAGTAAGGATTAATTTGTTTATATAGTTATAATAAGAATTTGGGCCCAAAATGTAAATTTCTTAAATATATATATATATATATGTAGATAAATGATAATCTACGTTCTTAATGAACGAGATCTGAATGAATTATGAAAAAAGGATTGAGAATCGGTAAGATTGCCACGTGTCGGCCACAGGGCGTTTCTACTTCTCTATAAATTGGGAAGAACTGATGCGTTTCTACTTCTCTATAAATTGGGAAGAACTGATCAGAAGCCTTAGAGTGACCGAAATTAGTGAGGAAAGAAAACAAAGAAAGGAAAGGAAAGGAAAGAAAAGAGAGAGGGAAAGGTACGTAAATAGAAAGGTTGTGTTAGTAAAGGAAAGGCTAAGGATCAATATTAAAGAGAGTTATATTATACCTTGAGTCACCATAATGTATTTTACGCATGTTTTAACTTATCATAGTTTATTTTATACAAGTTACGTTTTATAAATTATCATAAACTTTATTAATATTTCAGTTACGTAGATTATTTTCTGAACTCTATTTGTTAAAAATGAAACGCATGGATATGTTTGTTTAAATTCTAAAGAATATTTGACTATAACCTTATAAATACTTATGTTTTGTAAGTACTACCACGGGAGTCCCACGCCTTGGGGAACTTAAATAACCATTGGTCTCTGTTTGACCACTTTGTGGTCCTCTGTTTGTCATGGATCCATTGACCTCTGTTCTGACTGTCACTTCTGTGACTTGTTCTGTACTGTGGTTATGGTTATTTATGTATATAATTTTTATATTTCAGTTTCTGCCACTTAAATGATTTATTTACCAAATTAAGTTATGTAAATGTTTTGGCTTAACTAACTATCCATGGTTATTTTATATTCCCTGTACTCTTGGCATAATATTTCTCACTCTGCTGTGTGCTTATAGCTGTTACCCTTTCAGGTGACGAGATATAGGGGAAACCCATAACCTCACCAAAATGGAACCGCACATGGATTGCTGTTGAACCACCTTTCTTTTTATCTTTATCTTTTTTTTTTTTTTTTCCTTTTTGTGTTACTCGAGGCCGGTCACTGAATAATAAAATAATTAAAACCCTATAAATGATAAATGTATTTTCTTTTTCTTAAATAGTAAAATGAAGTAAATTTTTTGTTTAATTATTTTTATTTCCGTTTGCACAGTTTAATTTGCTACGAATAGAATAAGTTAGTAAGTTGCGATTCCAACCCTAAACCCCTGGGGTTGGGTCGTGACAAAGGTGGTATCAGAGCCAGGTTCAAAAAAAAGAAAAAACTATTTTAATTTGATCAGGAAGTTCAAAAAGTTATAAATAAATCTATAAATAAAATTATATAGCCGAGAAAATATAATAAAACAAAAATAAAATAAAATAAATAATAATAAGTATTTACTTGCAACATTATCCTTTTGTGTATAATCTCACATTTATTTTGGTATTGTAGAAATGTTAGAGATTTATCTTGATGATGCATTTTGGAATGAGCTCCTGGCCATCAATTTAGATGAAATCTTAGTCGAGCACCCCGTCCTTTCCCCCGCCTTACCTGAGGGTTGGGGAGATTTCGAGGACATAATCCGAGGACTACACCCAAGCCTTGCCCAGTTGATGGGTTGGCTAGTTTATATCTAGGCTGATCCTAGTGACATCCCATATTTATTATGGAGACATAGCCTTGTCGATACACACAGACGTTTCCTTGGACCATCTCGTGTCCTTGGCGTCGCCCCGAGACATGATCGCCCGCATTATATCATAGGCCCTCTACCCCCCAGACTTTGTGGCTAGAAGGGGGAACGTGTACCCTGAGGACTATATTTTCACCACAGTACCTAACCCACTGGAGATCATTAATATTCAAAATGTTGACTTTAGTAATGACCTGTCATATGTTGAGACACCCAGCTGGATTGTCGACTGAGCATTTTTGGGACACATACAGTCCATCCCCATTTTCACAGTCCAAGTAGCGTGGATGTGTTTTGGAGTAGTTCAGTTGGGGAGAGAATTTGACCTTTTTATGAAACACTATTTCCCATGGTTTTTCGGCCCATTTGACCCACCACTCTAGATTTGGGTAACAGAAAATCTTTTTGTATATTGACCATGCTGTGTTCTAATCCCTTTCTTTTTTTTTTTTGCCTTTTTGTTTTTGTGTACCACAGAGATGGAACACTAATATATTCTGACTTATGAAATATAAATTATGAGAAAATTAAAATTGGCATTTCATATAAATATAGATTGCACTACACATGTATATATATGCTGCGTTAAGAATATAATACCTCGTTTATTACTTTATAGAATGGCTAATAATGGTAATGGAAGTGAGTCATCAGTTAGTGGCACTGAATCGATGGAAAGAATAATGGAAAGAGCGGTTACTAGCTTTTCGCAAGTGTTGCAAACTAACATCAATAATGGGATGCTGGACCGGCGAGAAGAGCCGGTTACTATAAAACAGTTCCAGGATCTGAAACCCACCACATTTACTGGCGGCCCAGACCCAATGGTAGTAGACGCTTGGGTTAAAGACATGGAAAAGATTTTTCGTGCCCTACCCTGCACCGAGAGACAAAAGGTAACTTTCGTCACTTTCACTTTCAAAGACAATGCACAGGAATGGTGGCTTTTCACTCTGTCCAAAGAAGAAATTACGACTTGGGTAAGATTCTTGGAAGTATTCTACGAAAAATACTTTCAAGATTCATTGCGGGAACAGAAGACATCCGAATTCATATATCTAAAGCAAGGAACCATGACGGTGGCCGAATATGAGAGCAAGTTCACACAACTCGCTTGGTTTGCAACATACGTCATCCCCACCGAAACTCGAAAAGAAAGAAAATTTGAAGTAGAATTAGATGCTGGAATTAAAGACAAGCTTGAGGTCTTAAAACTGCCAACCTATGCAGAAGTAGTAGACTGGGCGTACATTGCAGAAAAGGGAATTAAAGCCTCGCGTTCTGGGGAACCAAACCACAAGAAGTGATTATGGGAAAGAGACAACAGAAGACCCGGTGTTTTGCCTCCCAAAAAGGTGAATACGGATACAACCAGCTCAGGCTATCAAGGTCCTACCAACCCCCGGGGTAGCACTGTTCCAATTTATCCCACTTGTGGGAAGGCTCATTGGGGACAATGCCATCGAGATACGGGGGCATGTTTTAAATGCGGTCAAGTTGGCCACTTGTTGAGGGATTGTCCAAAGCTGACTAATCCTACAGCCAGTCCCTCTGGCCCAGTCAGGAAACCCGCAGGACCTGGAGGAGAGAAGAAGGACCAAAAACGCCAAGGTTGGGCTTTCGCCTTGGTACCTGGAAAATCAGAAGTTATTGAAAATGTTGTATCAGCTAAACTTTCTGTCTATGGTCATTTAGCTCATGTCCTCATTGACTCTAGGTCAACTTATTCTTTTGTTGCACCACACTCTGCTGCCCAGTTGGCGTCAACACCCGGACCATTAGGATATATAGTGGTTGTGTATTTTCCTTCCGGTAAGTCTGCTTGCAGTACTGATGTGTACAGATCTTGTGCTATATTCTTAAAAGGAAAAACCTTATATGTAGACTTGATTCCCCTCAGCATTGGAAACTTTAATGTGATCATCAGTATGGATTAGTTGGCTGCCAACCACGTCTCTATTGATTGTAAAGCCAAAAAGGTCTTCCTTAGGTTACCAAACCAACCCAAACTTTTTTTTGATGAGACTGGAGTTTCTAACACCCCCCGTATTATATCCTTCATGACAGCCCAACGACTTCTAAGAAAGGGATGTGATAGTTATATTTGTTATGTGATCGATACAAAAAAAAGCCCCTACCTTTGATGTAATTCCCGTAGTTCGAGAATTCCCAGCTGTTTTTCTTGAAGATCTACCCGGTATTCCAATTGATTGGGAGATCGAATTCACTATTGAAACCCAACCTGGTACACAACCAATATTAAAAGCTCCTTATCGCATGCCGATAACAGAATTGAAAGAGCTGAAGACTCAACTCCAGGAACTCCTGGACAAAGGTTTTATTCGACCTAGTACCTCACCCTGGGGAGCTCCAGTGTTGTTCATAAAGAAGAATGATGGCACAATAAGATTATGCATCGATTACCGGGAGCTGAACAAAGTCACCATCAAGAATCGGTATCCTCTGCCGCGAATTGATGACTTGTTCAATCAACTTCAAGGCGCCCAAGTATTTTCCAAAATCGACTTCTGTTCTGGCTATCATCAGCTAAAAGTCAAAATGGAAAACATCGAAAAGACTGCCTTCAGAACCCGTTACGGGCACTACGAGTTTCTTGTCATGCCTTTTGGCGTCACAAATGCCTCAGCAGCCTTCATGGACCTCATGAACCGAGTGTTCAAACCTTATCTTGATGAGTTCGTCATCATCTTCATTGACGACATCCTCATATACTCCAAGTCACCAAAGACCCACGAGTAACACTTGCGAACAGTTCTACAAACACTACGTGATCACAACCTTTATGCCAAGTTAAAGAAATGCAAATTTTGGATCACTAGTGTACACTTTCTCGGTCATGTCATTAACAAAGATGGCATCTTGATTGACCCCCAAAAAGTTGCAGCAATCGTGGACTGGCCACGACCTACTAATGTGTCAGAAATCCAAAGTTTATTGGGTCTAGCTGGTTATTATCGACGCTTCGTGCAAGATTTCTCAAAAATAGCATCATCCTTGACCCAGCTAACTTAGAAGAACACACCCTTTGAATGGACTAATAAACAAGAGTGTTGCTTCCAAGAATTAAAAAGTCAACTTGTGTCAGCTCTTGTACTAGCACTCCCTGCAGGAGCAGATGGATTCATAATCTATAGTGATGCCTCATACAATGGTTTGGGTTGCGTTCTCATGCAAAACGAAAAAGTCATTTCATATGCGTTGCAACAATTAAAGACTCACGAAAAGAACTACCTGACTCATGATTTGGAATTGGCTGCGGTAATCTTTGCCCTCAAAATCTGGCGTCATTATCTTTACGGTGCAGCGTGTGAGGTTTACACTGATCACAAGAGTTTTAAATATCTATTCACACAGAAGGAACTGGATATGAGGCAACGGCGGTGGCTAGAATTTATGAAAGGCTATGAGGTAGAGATCCATCACCATCTACGCAAAGCTAACGTGCTGGCAGACGCACTGAGCCGAAAGACGACGAGAAGTTTGGCATGTACTCTTGTTTCCCGCAAGATCAATGAGTTCTCGCCAACATAACCGTGGAGCCTACATTGATTGAAGAAATTAAAGCGCGCCAATAGGAAGATAAACTCTTGAAGAAAAAGTATGAGGAACAAAGAAACACGCTTGATCCTAATTTCATTCTAAGCAATGGGATACTAAAATTTCGGAATCGATACCCGACATCCCAGAACTCAAGAAGAAGATACTGGAGGAAGCTCATAACTCAAGATTTGCAGTCCACCCTGTCAACACAAAGATGTACCATGATCTGAAAGAACACTACTAGTGGGTCGGAATGAAAAGAGATATAATAAGCCATGTTTCCAAATGTCTGCATTGTCAGCGTGTTAAAGCGGAACATCAAAGACCTACAGGACTACTGCAACCACTCCCTATTCCTGAATGGAAATGAGAGCACATTACTATAGACTTCGTGGTCGGGCTACCATAGTCTTTTTCAAAGAATGATGCAATATGGGTTATAATAGACCGATTGATGAAGTCAGTGCATTTTCTACCAATCAAAATCATGTACTCTCTGAATAAGTTTGCCACTTTATACATCAAGGATATTATTTGTTTGCATGGTATCCCAGTTTCGATCATGTCTGACCAAGACCCTCACTTCGTGTCTCACTTCTAGAATAAATTGCAATAAGCTTTGGAAACTACACTGAAGTTTAGCACGACTTATCATCCACAAACCGATGGGCAATCCGAAAGAACAATTCAGACATTGGAAGACATGTTACGTGTATGCGTGTTGGACCTCAAAGGTAACTAGGACGAGCACCTACCTTTAGTAGAATTTGCCTATAACAACAGCTATTAGGTAAGCATTGGAATAGCGCCGTACGAAGCTCTGTATGGAAGGAGATGTCGATCACCTCTATGTTGGACGAAAGTCGAGGACAGGAAATGGTTAGGCCCCGAGATTGTGCAAGTCACAAGTGAAAAAATCCAACTCATCCAACAACGAATTCGCACTGCTCAGAGCTACCAGAAAAGTTATGCAGATACTTGAAGAAGGGACTTGGAATTTCAAGTAGGGGATCATATGTTCCTCAAGATCTCACCAACAAGAGGAGTGATCCGATTCGGGAAGCGGGGAAAGCTAAACCCACGCTATATTGGGCCGTTCGAGATACTGGAAATGATTGGTCCTATAGCCTATCGCCTTGCACTACCTCCTGAACTATCCAATGTCCACAATGTGTTTCATGTTTCAATGCTTCGATGGTACCTCCGAGATCCAGAACATGTCGTCGACTATGAGAACCTGGAAGTTCAAGAAGATCTCTCTTATAAACAACAACCAGTGCAGATTCTCGATCATCGTGATCAGATTCTCTGAAACAAGACCATACCACTGGTAAAGGTCTTATGGCAAAATCATCGTATCGAAGAAGCTACATGGGAAACGGAAAGTCAAATGCAAACCAAATACCCACACCTTTTCGAAAATTAAGGTACATCAAGTTTAGGGACAAACTTCTATTTAGGAGGGGAGAAATGTGATATCCCAAAATATTTAATTAATACCACAACTAACCACGTGTTATGTAAAGTAATTTATCATTGCTGTTATCAAATATGTGACGAGGAAATTTATGTCTAAGTTAATCACTAATTAATGTGAAAAGATTAGCATGTATAAATAAGATTAAACGAATTAAATGCCACACAAATAAGTATAGTTAAAGATAATTATGGTTGCATGTGATGATATATTATTAACTACATAAATAATAATAAATATATAAATCTAGTTCAGCATTAGGTTATCAAAAATGAGATTAATTAGGGATTTTTATTTGGGGCCAATTAACACAAATATGGAATTATGATACCAGTTGGGCCAAATTAGAATTAAAGGTAGTAAATAAATAAATACAATAGTAAAAGTAAATAATAATAATAATAATAATAGTGGGTGTGGTAGTAAAATAAATAATTAATTTTTTGTGGGTATGCAATAAAGTATAATTTAGTTAAGGATTAATTTGTTTATATAGTTACAATAAGAATCTGGGCCCAAAATGTAAATATCTTATATATATAGATAAGTGATAATCTACGTTCTTAATGAAGGAGATCTGAATGAATTATGAAAAACGATTGAGAATCGGCAAGATCGCCACATGTTGGCCATAGGGCGTTTCTACTTCTCTATAAATTGGGAAGAATTGATCAGAAGCCTTAGAGTGACCGAAATCAGTGAGGAAAGAAAAAAAAGAAAGAAAAAAGAAGAAAGGAATAGGAAAGAAAAGAGAGAGGGAGAGGTACGTAAATAAGAAGGTTGTGTTAGTAAAGGAAAGGCTAAGGATCAATATTAAGGAGAGTTATATTATACCTTGAATCACCATAATGTATTTTACGCATGTTTTAACTTACCATAGTTTATTTTATATAAGTTACGTTTTATAAATTATCATAAACTATATTAATATTTCAGTTACGTGGATTATTTTCTGAACTCTATTTGTTAAAAATGAAACGCATGGATATGTTTGTTTAAATTTTAAAGAATATTTGACTATAACTTTACAAACAATTATGTTTTGTAAGTACCACCACAGGAGTTCCACGCCTTGGGGAACTTAAATAACCATTGGTCTCTGTTTGGCCACTTTGTGGTCCTCTGTTTGTCATGGATCCATTGACCTCTGTTCTGACTGTCACTTCTGTGACTTCTGTTCTGTTTTGTTCTGTACCGTGGTTATGGTTATTTATGTACATAATTTTTGTATTTCAGTTTCTGCCACTTAAATGATTTATTTACCAAATTGAGTTATGTAAATGTTTTGACTTAACTAGCTATCCATGGTTATTTTGTATTCCCTGTACTCTTGGCATAATATTTTTCACTCTGCTGTGTGCTTATAGCTGTTATCCTTTCAGGTGACGAGATATAGGGGAAACCCATAACCTCACCAAAATGGAACCCGCACACGGATTGCTGTTGAACCACCTTTCTTTTTATCTTTCTTTCTTTCTTTCCTTTTTTTTTTTTTTTTTTTGTGTTACTCGGGACCGGTCACTGAATAATAAAATAATTAAAGCCCTATAAATGTATTTTATTTTTCTTAAATAGTAAAATGAAGTAAATTTTCTGTTTAATTATTCTTATTTCTGCTTGCACAGTTTAATTTGCTACGAATAGAATAAGTTAGTAAGTTGCGATTCCAACCCTAAGCCCCTGGGGTTGGGTCGTGACAATAGTAGTGCGACGCCCAATCAACACCCATAGCCTAGAACATTAATTGGGTCTACAAGCCACCGAAAAATCATAACTCCCAGCTTTTGGTTCATTAACCATTAGTATGTTTTTCTACAATATTACCCAAGGGACTTTATGTTCACATCATATGTAACATTAAATACAACATTACCCATAATAATATACAAAATGCAAAATAAAATGCCAAGCAATTTATATAATTAATAAAGTCAACAAATTATTTTTTGAGGGCACAAATGCTAACAGACGTTTCTACCACTTAAATTAGTATCGATTGCAACACTTGATCGAAGAGATATCTACATAGGATTTGTGAATGGAAACCATTTCGTGCATGTTTAAACTACCGAGCCTACTTAGATCATTATTATGTCTTATTTTGTAATTCTACCTATTGATGTTTTTGTTGCAAGTTTATCAGCAACCTGGTCGTCTAGTACCTCTGATATCAGATAATCAGATTCATTTTCATCACCCGTGTGCAAGTGGATGGGAGAAAATATATACTACCCGTATTCATCAATTTCGTATGCTTGCTAGTCCTGATGCAGTAACTATCGAAACTATCGATATAAACAAATTGTGATAGTATGTTTGATTGATGGAAGCAAACAATGATAGATTTTATAGATACTTTTATGAATGTTCATACACTTGATGTTTTTATGAATATTTTTATAGATACTTTTTATGGATGCGTGTTTGATTTATGGATTTTTTTATTTTTATTTTATTTTATGGGTGTTTGAAGGAAAAAGTGAATCTTTCAACGTACAGTGATAGGTGGCTAGACAGATTTGGCAACATAACACTAGAGTAATCTAATTTGTATAGTAATGTATTATTGAATAGACACTTTACAAGGGGCCCCAAATTAATTTCTTATTATCATTCAATCGAACAACAACATATTGTTGGGAAAAAAAAGTCTGTCTGGTAATATGGCACTGGATTAATTTAAATTCATTAGCATTGTATTACTGAACAGGCCTGGCACAAATTTAAAAATTATTGTTTGGAAGAAAGTGACTCTGTAAATGTATAGTAACAAAACGTTGAGAAATCTATTTTTTTCGACGACATAACACCGAAGGTTAGCATTGTGTGATCAAACAGGCACTTCGTTGTGAGCTTCACTCACTGTTTTCCTTGCGTCTCTCTCTTTTCCCTTGATGGGCTTTTCTTTGTTCTCTTATTTTCCCTCCAAAAATTGTTAGTGTAAAGAAGTGGAAGAGTTTTGAAGAGTCTTATTTTAGGGTTAGTTTTGGAAATATAATAGGTATAATGAGAATCACATTTTTTTAAGTGGTATAATGAGATGGAAGGTGTAAAAAGGCAAAGTAATGGGTATATAGAATCATTCTAAGAAAAAATAGAGGATTAAACAGTTCACAATATTACATTTTGGGATTTATTGATGTTTCACCCAAAATTCAATCTATCATGAATTTTAAAAATAATAATCAACAAACTATTTTCATAATATTCACTAATTAAGCAAAAACATAACATTAAGCAAATATTGTTCTATTTTAATCCGTCATCATTTTTTGAAACACAAATTTTCAAAATATAAATATGTACATTATTCCACCATTCACTTAAACAAGCATAATATTTAATAAATAAACATATATAATTTAAATTATACAATCCAATTTGATTCAAATTCAGGATGGTGAACCTAAATTGGGAACCACCCCCACTTAGACCGATTCACTAATTTTTCAAATCAAGATTAAACCACGAATTAAAAAAAAAAAAACTAAATGCGACGTGGTTTTTAAAGTAAATCTGAACCGTTGACAAAATTTGTGAGAGAAAGAAGCTAAGAAACCAGAGTCCATCGAACTATAGTATATAGCATATCTCTCCAGGGGCACAGTGAGAATCAAAAGGAGCGCATGATTAGATATTCCTGTCGTCAAACTTTGTCAACTCAATGCAAACCCAAGTGTTGGATTCGCTTCCCTCAATGTGGGTTCTCAACCAACTCAATCCTCATGACCCAACAACAGCACATGTTTTACTCGAGGAGTCGACCGGCTTCGGACTTCGATTCTCATACGTACGCCAGTTTGCTCCAGAATTGTATCATCAATGGCGAACCCACCTACGGAAAGGCCCTCCATTGTGAAATTCTCAAAAAAGGTGGTTGTTTGGACTTGTTTGCATTCAATATCCTCCTCAACGTGTATGTCAAATCGGACCTCTTGTCAGATGCACACAAGTTGTTCGATGAAATGATCGAAAGAAATACCGTTTCTTATGTCACGTTGATTCAGGGTTGTGGGCAATCTCTTCGCTTTTTGGAGGCTGTTGAATTGTTTGTTAGATTACATAGGGAAGGTCATGAACTTAACCCATTTGTTTTCACTACGATTTTGAAGTTGCTTGTGAGTATGGAATGGGCAGAGTTGGGTTGGAGCGTCCACGCATGCTTATATAAGCTTGGTCATGGGTCCAATGCATTTGTTGGCACTGCTCTTGTTGATGCCTACTCGGTTTGTGGACTTGTTGATGCTGCTAGAGAAGCATTTGATGCAATTGTTTACAAGGACATGGTTTCTTGGACTGGGATGGTGGCATGCTATGCAGAAAATGGTTTTTTTGAAGAGGCATTACAACTGTTTTCTCAGATGAGGATGGTGGGATTGAAACCAAACAATTTTACCCTCGTGAGTGTGTTTAAGGTCTGTCTTGGCCTGGAGGAGGTTGATTTAGGGAGAAGTGTTCATGCGTGTGCTTTAAAAACGTGTTATGAGATGGATCCTTACGTGGGCGCTTCTCTGCTTGACTTGTACACTAAATCTGGAGATATTGAGGATGCTCAGCAAGTATTTGAAGAGATTCCTAAAAATGATGTGATTCCTTGGAGTTTCATGATTGCACGGTACTCTCAGAGTGACCGCAGCAAAGAGGCTGTCAAACTATTTTGTCGAATGAGGCAAACTTTAGTTATTCCTAATCAATTTACTTTTGCTAGTTTGCTGCAAGCATGCGCAACTATGGAATGTTTAGACTTGGGGAAGCAAATCCACTGCCACATCCTGAAGGTTGGTCTTGACTCGAATGTATTTGTTTCAAATGCCCTTATGGATGTGTATGCCAAATGTGGAAATATGGAGAATTCAGTGGAACTATTTGTGGAGTTGACAAATAGAAATGATGTGACTTGGAATACAATGATTGTTGGCTATGTGCAATTGGGAGATGGGGAGAAAGCATTGAATCTGTTTCTACATATGCTTGAAGACCAAGTGCAGGCAACCGAGGTGACATACTCTAGTGTTCTTCGTGCTTGTGCTGGCTTAGCAGCCTTGGAGCCAGGTACTCAAATTCATTCTTTCGCTATTAAAACCATATACGACAAAGATATAGCAGTTGGCAATGCTTTAATAGACATGTATGCCAAGTGTGGGAGCATTAAGGATGCTCGTTTAGTGTTTGAAATGATGAGAAAACGAGACGTAGTATCATGGAATGCTATGATCTCAGGGTATTCCATGCATGGTCTGGGTGGTGAGGCTCTGAGGATTTTTGAGAAGATGCAGAAAACAGAGATTAAACCTAACAAGTTGACATTCGTTGGCGTTCTTTCAGCTTGTAGCAACACGGGCTTGTTGGATAAAGGTCAAGCCTATTTCACTTCCATGGTACGTGACCACGATATTGACCCCTGTGTTGAACATTACACTTGCATGGTAGGCCTTTTAGGGCGATTAGGCCATCTTGACAGGGCTGTTAAGCTGATTGAGGAAATGCCTTTTGAGCCTAGTGTCATGGTTTGGCGTGCTTTGCTTGGGGCTTGCGTTATTCACAATGATGTTGAGCTTGGAAGAATATCCGCCCTGCATGTGCTTGAGATGGAACCCCAAGATGAGGCAACCCATGTGTTAATGTCAAATATGTATGCCACTGCAAGAAGATGGGATAATGTAGCTTCGGTTAGGAAAAACATGAAGAGAAAAGGAGTAAAGAAAGAACCAGGCCTAAGTTGGATTGAGAACCAAGGCATAGTTCATTATTTCACTGTAGGGGATGCGTCACACCCTGACATTAGATTAATTTATGGAATGCTGGAGTGGTTGAACATGAAAGCCAATAAGGCAGGTTATGTTCCTAATTGTAATGTTATATTACTCGATGTTGATGATGATGAAAAATCACGCCTTCTGTGGGCGCACAGTGAAAGATTAGCTTTAGCCTTTGGGCTTATTAGGACACCATTTGGAAGCCCTATTCGTATCATGAAAAATCTCCGCATATGCGTGGACTGCCATGCTGCAATTAAGTGTATATCAAAGGTTGTGCAGCGGGAGATAGTTATAAGAGATATTAATCGATTTCATCACTTCCAAGATGGAACTTGCTCCTGTGGTGATTACTGGTGATATGCGTTAATGATTACACCATGCATGGTTGGGTGTTCAATGCCCACTAACATGACTCAGTTAAGAATTTTGTAACATGATTTTGAAGTGGATAGCCTGGTTATCCTAACATATTGGTGATAGCCTAACACCAAGGTTTCAAAAAGTGGCATTACGTAATGGTTTCAGCAGCCATCGCAACATGTTATACCGGCTGTAGCTGTGATGGAAAGTCATGTACGTAACAGCACTTCAGCATCTTGAACACATTCTGATGCAATTATTGGTCTGCATCTTTGCTCAATTCCGAAGCAATTGTGGTAGAAGATTATGGAGTATATCTGAAAATTGGAGAGCTAAATCTTATAGAGCCAAAAAAAGCCACAGCATTCGAACTATTCAAACAATGTAATATTTCCTCGTAGCGTAATACATTTTGGGCAAGGTGCTTCGGTATGATTAACTACTTTGAGAACACAAATAGCTCGAGGTCCTTCGGTTTGATCAACTACTTTGAAATATATGTATTATTCTTCAAAATCCAGCTCAAGGTGCTTTGGTATGATCAACTACTTTGAAATATATGTATCATTCTTCAAAATCCTCATGATATCTCAGTAACCCTTTCGCACATGACCTACTTCGAATTGGTTTTCGGCAAGATATCTCATAGAATTCTTGTTTTTGAGTGGTCAATTTTTTGCAATATTCACTAAGGAAAATTTACGGTCCTAATAGGTAGATTTATTATAGGTCTTATAAAAATTAATGACATTTTTCATTAAAAAACTATTAAAAAACGTCACTAATTATTAATTTTCAGCGACAGTTTGAAAATTGTCACAAAAAATGTCACTAATCATAAATTTTAGTGACAGTTTAAAAAAATCGTCACAAAAATAGTCACTAATTTTTAACTTTCAGCGACAATTTGAAAAATTCGGCACAGAGAAACGATACTAATTATAAGTTTTAGCGATAATTTATAAAAATCATGACAAAAAATTTCACTAATTGTCAATTTTTAACGACATGTAAAAAGTTGTCACAAAAAATTATTTTTAGCGATAATTTTATTAAAACTTATTTGCAATAGAATTTGATGAGAATTAAATCTAACTATTAAGGCCTATTGATAATTTATTTATAAATCATACCATATATGCTAGTCTTGGCAAATGTGCATTTTGTATTGCACTTCGGGAAAATGTAATACAGCGTAATATTTTTGCTAGTATGTACTTGTATGTATGTATTTTTTATTTTTGAATGCATGAAGAAATAGTGTGTGATTTTTTATTTGATTAATGGATGAATTTCAAATATCACTGCCCTTTGTGGTTTTTTTATTTTTTTATTTCACGCTTATAAAACTTGACAATTGACACGGTATGTTGTGTTTTTTGAGTCTGGATCCTCTTCGGCCTTTCCTTCCAGCTCTTCCTCCAGTTGATGGACAAGATTCGGCCATATCAGCCATAACAAAACCTACAGTTGAGATTAACTATAAATAAATAAATAAAAAGTTGAATTCATTCCACACACAGCATTCTGACACTCTCTGTCCCATCCACCACTCACACACACACTATCTCTCTCTCTCCCCCCTAATAAAAAATTTAAAAAATTATTTTAATCTTTTTAATTTTATTTTCATAATATATATAATTTTTAATATAAAATTTTAATTTTATAAAATTAATATCATTAAAAATATATCTTTAAAATGAGACTAATATTAAATATATTTAATAAAAAATTAAAATAAATAAAAAATAATTACTATGTTTAATTATGTTTTGAAATTATTATTTGTTAAATATAAAAATTAATTTGATGAAATAAACACATAAAAATCATATATTTTTGAAATTTTCAAAAATAATCTTCATTCATGAAAATAAAAAAAATTATTTATGAAAATAAAAAAAATCATATGAAAATAAATGTATGGTTTAAAAAAATCATATGAAAATATTTTTTTTAAAAAAAAATCATATAAAAATTAATTTGATGAAATAAACACATAAAAATCATATATTTTTGCAATTTTCAAAAATAATTTTCATCCATGAAAATAAAAAAAATTATTTATGAAAATAAAAAAAATCATATGAAAATAAATGTATGGTTTAAAAAAATCATATGAAAATATTTTTTTTTAATTTTTTATTAAATATATTTAATATTAGTCTCATTTTAAAGGTATATTTTTAATGATATTAATTTTATAAAATTAAAATTTTATATTAAAAATTATATTTATTATGAAAATAAAATTAAAAATATTAAAATAGTTTTTTTAATTTTTTATTAGAAGAGAGAGAGAGAGAGAGAGAGAGAGAGAGAGAGAGAGAGAGAGAGAGAGAGTGTGTGTGTGTGTGTGTGTGTGTGTGTGTATGTGTGTGTGTGTGAGTGAGTGGTGGACGGGACAGAGAGTGTCAGAATGCTGTGTGTGGAATGAATTCAATTTTTTTTTTTTTTTTATAGTTAATTTCAACCACAGGTTTTGTTATGGCTGACGTGGCTTAATCTTGTCTGTTGACCAGAAGAAGAGCCGGAAGGAAAGGCTGGAGAGGATCCAGACTCGTGATTTTTTAGATGACTTCAAAGTTGGTTTGAAGTCCTGTCACTGAGTGTGACAACCCTCACTACTGTTTATTGATAATATCACTGATTACTGCTAAACTGAGACAGATCATGATAAGTAACTGAATCGATTGAAACTCTGAGTTAATTGATTGAGTGTGGTAGTTTAAGTGCATGTTTATCTGTTTGACTGTTAAATTATCTGTTCATGTATTATGTTTAAATTGTAAATTGAAGGTCTTATCGGCGGCCGAATCTGAAATTGATTAATGTTTTATGTTAATTGGAATTTATGTGATTTTATGGTATATTTAATTAAAATTTGATTTGGTTTGGGTAAATTAGATTAATTATTGATAAATTACATTAGTTGGCTTATTTACCCTTTTGCATTAAGTGGCCATCCCTACAACTTTGACTTGGGCTCAATTGTTGCATTACAAACACCATCTCACCCTTTTCCATCTAGAGCTAGCTGACTAGAGAGAGAGATAGGAGATAGAGTGAGTTCATCTTGTTTTGGCTTGGAGATTAAGAGATTTGAAGGCAAATTGCATATTTGAGCTTCTACATTTGAAATTGGGAACCTAGGTAAGGATTTCATCCTTTTAATTGTGAAATCAAGTTGGTTCTTGCATGGCTCATGGTGATTTAGTCATCTAAGTCTAGAATTGGTCTACATTGTTGAATTGAAGCTTGTATCATGCATGCATGTGCATCTCTTGAAGTTTAGAGTTGTTTTCATGGAAATTATTGCATGCATGTTCATATTTGGGTTATAGTCCATGAATTCATCATGTTTGGGAGTAATTTAACTCATTTGATCTTGCTTTGGATGCTTTGAAGTTGATTAAATTCATGCATGTTGCATGCTCATCATGTTCTTGAAGTTTTGATGAAATTGTGTTTTAATTGACTCACCCTTGGGCTTTGATTTTACAAATTGATCTTTAAAACATGTTATATTATGGGTTAAAGTGTTTTTCCAGAAAATGGGCCCAAGAGGTTGAGTTTTGATGCATTAGAGTTGAGTTTTGAGCTTGAGGTTCAAATCTGGAAATTCCAGATTTTGGACTCACGCTTGAGTGAGGAACTCCACGCTCGAGCGTACGCTTTGTGTTCATGCAGTCCGCTCGAGCGAGGAAAGTGGTGCTCGAGCGTGAAATGCGTGTATCCAGTACTTTGCATGTGTTTACAGTTCGCTCGAACGAGAGAGTTCACGCTCGAGCGAGGACTTGTGTCTCACGCTTGAGCGTGAATCGAGCACCCGTCGAACATGATTTTTGTGCATCTAGTATTTTTACTGTAGCTTACAGTCCGCTCGAGCGACGGAAGTCACGCTCAAGCGGAGCTCCTTTGTTTGCATGTCCGCTCGAGCGTAGAAAGTCACGCTCGAGCGGAGCTCCTTTGTCTGCATATTCGCTCGAGCGTAGAAAGCCACGCTCAAGCGAGACCCCTGTTTTCTGAAAATTCTGAAAAGTGTTTTAAAGTGCATCTTTGCATCCTCTTTCCATCCTAGGCATTCCTAGGCCTAGTTTAAGGCATCTTAATGAGGATATTAATGTAGAACCACACCGAGGCAAATTAGGGATTAAGTTATTATTTCTCAACTGTGTAGCTTAGTGTGTGTTCGTTTTGTAACTGTGTAGGGTTGGCATCCGAGGACGCGTATTAGCTTATCTGTAGCCCAGAACTCTGTGAGTAACAATGTTGCAAAGATATGTTCAATTGAGATTATTTTCTGAACAAACGACTGTACTGCTTTATGAAATGACACTATTTACTGAATGAATGTTTGTCCTATTTGTGAACTGTATTCGTGGCATCCATAGCAATTTATTGTTATTGAACTGTTACTGCTACTGTTACAGAGATCTCTGTCGGTTCCCATGTTTGGAACCACTACTGTTTACTGATATGATGGCCATCATTGAGTGCTCGGTCTGTTAAGACCTGCTGTACTGTTTTGCTATTGGATGTACCACATATGACTATTATAATTTCTGAATGACTGTTATGGCATGAATTATGAGCCACAAACTGAATGATTGATATACTGATACGCGACTGTTTTCAATACTGAAAGGACATTCATTCTTAACCTCTTTACGCATATGTTATTCACCGGGCTTTAGCTTACTATTTATATATATATATGTAGGTGTTCAGGCACTGGACCGGAGTTAGGAGCGTCAGATTAGCTTCCTTTTTGTCAAGCCAACTAACGTGCCTCACTGCGAGGTTCCTAGTGTTACCAAGCTAAGGCTGCTTCGGGATGTTTTAGATTCCCCCTTTCTGTATCTGTTTGTATCGACTGTATAGACTATTACTGTACTGTTATGGTAGGGACTTGGTCCCTAACCTGTATGATTGTATATGAATGTATATGTACTGTTTTTGTGGATATGTATGAAAAATCTTTTTGCATACAGACTGTCACAGCTCATTGGACATCTTTAATTACTGTTTTGGCTTTCGCCAGCCCCTGTACTCTGTATTATTGTTATTACTGTTAAGCAGGCCTTCGGTAATCTCAGATTACTGGCCGGTTACGGTGCTAAACCCATAGGGGCGGGTTTGGGTCGTGACACTGAGATAATAGTCGGGAAAAAAAATGCTTGTTTTGACAATTTTGAAAATTTTTTATCCAAAAATCCTTGATCCAAACAAATATGCTTCATCCAAAAATGCTTCTAACAATTTTTCCTTCTTAATTATTTATTTATAAACTAAATTAAATTTAAAGAAATATCATTACTATAAAAAAAATATTAGTAAAACAAATTTGTTTCATTATTATAAGATCATTAATAAAACAAATTGAACATCATTACTGAAAGAATAATAATTAAGAAAAAAAATTAAGAAAATTGATATAAAACAAATTTTGAGCCTATCGGTGGGCTTCATAAAACAGTTAAGGAAATTTATTTATTGATCAAAATAAGATTTGGTGTTGGAGATCTTCATAGTATGCCCTTTGCATAGGATTTAAATTGGTTATATCCATTTTATTATTTTATAATCCTCATTTCGTTGTCCTCTTTCATTCATCATAGATAATATTTTAGTTGCTCCTCCCTATGCTCGACCCCTTTTTTTGACGTTTTGCAGCTTTTTGTTCACATTCTATTGCCTTTTGTTCATCTCACTCAACACTTCTAAAGGACAGACTTGACAACACTTCAACAATTTTAGACCGGTTGGCAACCATTTCATCAAATCTAACATCATGAATTGCTTGTTTCTTCAACTTTTCTTTCGCAACCTTAGTACCTATTGGTCGTGTTGATGCATTAGTTGGTTGTTGGTCCTCTGCAATATTGTTGTTGGGTTGAAAAGCCTCACCTTCAGTTGTTAGATTCGAAAATGAATAAGTTAATGCTATGGGTTTTTTGCATTGTGTTCTAATTTCATCCCATTTACAACTTTGGTGCAAAATATCCCAACTTCTATCAAATGTAAAGTGTTTTTTCTGTATTGCATGATACATGCAGTTAGCTTCAGTAACTTAACAAACAAAAAAGATAATCCTCGATAAAAAGTATATACAAATCATAAAATAGATATGCTACAAAACAAATATGTCTGCCTCAATTGTTCCGCTTTGTTGCCTTAATTGGATTTGCTCAAGAAAACCACAAAATTTATTAATTGCCTTTTGCATCATAGACCAATAGTGAAATAAAGAAATACGGTTTCTATTTGATTGACCATGCAATTGTGAATTAAAATAAACGAGTATTCGTTCTCAGAATATTGCCATGGTCTGACTATTACTAGCAATTGGATCTTGAGAGACGACCAACAAAGATCTACATGAAGTTTCATCTTCTATAATGGTGAACACTTTACCACGAGAAACACGAGAAGTTTCCAAAATCAAAGTAACATCAGTGTTCTGCTCTGATTTTGTGATTCTTCAAACATTTCAAAATCTTTCATAGTTTGAAGCTAAAACTTTTAGAACTAAACAAGTTAAAAAAATTCAATAGGATACAACATTAAACACACATTTAAAAATATTGTTAAAGAAACAAGTAAAAAATTAAAGAAAGAAGTGAAAAATTCAAGAAATATTGAAGAGTGAAGATCACACAATGAGAATATTGTAAAAGAAACAACTGACAAAGGAAAGAAAAAGTGAAGATTGAAGTTAACAATGACAAAGAAAACAGAAATTGTAATGATACTGTGAAATTGAAAAACAAATCAATCTTATTTTATATACCACAGCAACGGTAACTTTGTGAAATCCTTTGCAAAACCAATGGTAACCTTCTTGGGGTTGCACCCCGCGAAATCAACGGCTAATTTCAGTACCAATTTGAATCTGCATGCCACTACAACAAAAATGCACTTTAGTGGTACTACACACTAATGGCATGTTTTTAGAAAATGCCACAAAAATAATATTTGGTAACACGTTTTAGAAAAGGCAGTGGCATTGGTCCAGTCCAAGATCGGACTGGATCGTGCTGTTGGGCCCGTAGGGGCCCACCACGAGTCCCATTTTGATAATCCGAACCGATCAATGTATAGAACTTGTCGAGTACTATATGCCTATAAAAAATCATGTTGATCGGATATCGATAGCTATGTGAACAAAACAATTTTTTATCAATCGTTAATTTTTTCACCATCCATTTTTTTTAATACAAAACTGATTTGATCACATAGCTATTGATATCCGATCAACGTGATTTTTTACAAGCATGTAGTACTCGACAAATTCTACACATTGAATGGTTCGGATTATCAAAACGGACCCCAAAAATGGGCCCCATGGGCCAAAAACTGGACGGGTCCAGTCTTGATCTCAACTTGAGACAAGCTGGACCCTTTAGAAAAATGTCACAGAACCACAAACATATAAAGCTCTAGTGGCATTTCAATAAAGAAATGTCACATCAATTTTATGACATTTTATAAAAGAATGACACAAGAAATTGTTTTCGTGACATTTATTAACAGATGCCACTAAACTTTAGTAGCAATGGCATTTTTTAAAAAATGTCACTAAACTAGAAAGGTGCAAGTTATTTTTTATGGCATTAGGTGAGAAGTGTCATAAACAAATATTTTATAGTACTTTGAGAAATATCACTAAGCCAAAAACTTTCCAAGCTATCTAATGGCATTTTTTGAAAAAACAAAAAATGTCAATATATTTTCAAAATTTTTAAAATGCGCCAAATAAATAAAAGCAAATAAATTAAACTTAACATAACATGCTTTTTTAACTGTACTTGTCATATGTACAAAATTGATCAACGGCTTTATATGACTTAACAGGAAAAATAAAATTTCAAATTGCTCTCCTGTACAATGATAAAGTTTCTTGAATTTTAGTCCATGTAGTTTCAATTAACTCAATTTTGAATCTGAATTTACGGACTTATCTCAAATTATTTCAACTGCTTATAATTGTTGAGTAAATTACATCAATAATCCTTACATTTTGTTGTTCCATATAGTTTTAATAGACTCAATTTTGAAACTTAATTTAAGATTTTACATTAATTTAGTTGAATTGATAACATTTTTAGGGTCTTTGATGAAAAGATTTCATTGGATTAGTTAAGGTTAAGTCACTGAATTGACGAAGTATTTTGTTTTACTCCTAAAACGATGACATGTTGCATTTGTCATAAAAAAAAAAATGCTATCAATTGGACCAATTTGAGACAAAATAAAAAATTCAAGGTTAAAATCAATTCAATTGAAATTACAAAGACTAAAATGACATAATAGCCAAAATAGAGGGACTAATCGTGTAATTAGACCTAATTGTTGCCATTTTTTAATGACAAATATGCATGCAAGTGACATATGTTATTCTTTTAGAGGTAAAATAATAAATTTGCTTAACTCATTGAGTTAATCTCAACAAATTCAGTGATTATTTTTCATCAAAAATACTAACGGTATTATTAATTGGACTAAATTAGCACAAAATTAAAAATTACAGGTTACAATTGATTTAATTAAAAATATAAAGACCAAAATTAATATTTATTTTTATATTTAAAATATGAACAAACTTAATCCATATGATGCATCTGGTTTCATTCTCCATCGTTTTATATATATATATAACAAAGGAAATAAGGAAGCTCAAAGGAAACAAACTGTAGCGATCCTAATTTTTTCTTAAATCATTATTTTTTAATATTATTATTATTACTTTATTTTATTTTATTTTTGCTTTATTAATTGCATGGATACATGAGAATTTAATGTGGTATTTAATTAATTTAATGTGATATTTAATTATATATAATTAATCCGAATATTTATATATTTATATATATAAAAAGTGTTTTATATATTGATAAAATATATATCATATTTATGTATGTTGTATTTATGTTGTATTTGTATAACACAGTATAATATAATATAATATAATAGTTATTAGGTTATATAATTGTGATTAGGTTGTAATAGGGTTATCATTAGGAAAAGGAAAAGCAAAAAACAAAACAAAACAAAATCAAAACCAGAGTAGTAGTCGAGAGAGAAAAAGCTGTGAAAGAAAGACGGCGGAAGAGAGATGAGAGGGAAAAAAAAAGGGGTTAGGGTTTTATTTTCGTAGTTTCATTAATTCTCCAAATATTTATTTGATTTTTAAAAAATAATTGTGAGTGCAAAACCCACTTCCCTTAAGTTATGTTTATTTCATTATTTTTATTTATTTATTTACTTTATTTGTTTGATGTTGGTTTGATATTATATTGGCATAAAGATGATGGATTGATTTCAATTATTTTAGTTAGTTGTGTATGTAAGGTTTAGGATTTTTATATATATTTATTTTATGGTTGTAATCACACTCATGGATATATGAAATTAAAATAAATTAGGAACCCATAGATAAATTTCGAATACTCCAACTCCAAGAATTGTTGTTTTATTTGAGTGCTGGTGAGAAAAAGTGTACATAAAAAAAAGTGAGGATTATGAGATTGATCTGAATGTCTTAGACTCGGCATTGTTATGTTTGTTCTCATGAGTAGATGATGGGTTGTGTATATATATATATATATATTATTGTCTCGTTCTCAGGAGTAGATGAGTGCTTTGACTTACGCGCATGCGTATTTGCTAAGCGTTCGGGGAGTGTGGGTCAAACTTAGGGCGATTTCTCCGTGCAAGATTGGCTTCAGAGCGGTTTGTTCTTGACATCGGTGGGCCCACAAAAGGTTTTGGCCCACGACTTAGAGCCCAATTCACGGTTCAAGTACTAAAGCCAACACCCTTGAGAACCCAATGTTGAACCAGGGACCAATGGCATCTAAACACTTGTCAAGCAGGGAACCAACCACGTAAGTAGACAAAGATCTACAAAGTTATTGTACCCATATATCAGCCATTAATGAGACTCTGGTAGCATTAAATGCGGCAACTCCTTCATGTCGAAGAAAACAGGCTCACTGTGAACAAGGTTAACTAAACCTTAGACTTACGGCCGACGAGACAGAGGGGAAGGAGACAAGGAATAATGAATGAAAAAGATAGAAGGCTTCAAAAGAACAACATAGGTTAAGTTTTCTCTCACGCCCTTCGTACATTATCTCTCTAGAAAAACCTCCTTACCTTGAACTAACTTGATCATTGGAGTGTCTGCCGGGGGACTTCCCCTCGTTGGACCGTTTTTGCAAGTGTGTTCTGCGAACTATAAGCCCAACAAACCTATCTGAAGTATGGATCAATCTGGCCCATCCATCCTCCAAGTTTACAGTATCATCAGTTAGCGCCGTCTGTAGGAAACACTACTCCGGTTGACAGTTGTGCTCATTGTTGCCGGAGACCCATTCCTAGTTACTTCTCCTTCCTTCCCGTCGAGGTGGATGGTTACAACGAGATCCATGGATTTTCAACATAATGTCGTCAACCCCCAAGCAGAGCCTTTTAACCCAAACAACCCACCAGAGCACTTCATGGAGCTCATCAATAGCATCAACTGCTTGACTGAGCAAAACTAGGCCTTGATCGACGTTTTACTCCAGCGAAATCTCCCTATCCCCCCTCCACCACCACAAGACATCCCTCCCAATCGAGAACAGACCCCGAGCCATCCTTTCCAGCAAGCCCACCTTTCTAACCCAGAGGGTCTACGGGCTCCACCTCAAGACCTACACCCACCACCTCAGGCTTGCATCCATCAAATCACGTACTTGTCCCTGAACAAAAGGCTAATAGTGTTTAGCCCCCGCTACACTCCGGAGGGGACAACGTTCCTATTTGCAACGCGGAACTACGAGCCATGAAACTCTAGCTCCAAAGGGTCATGCAGAACATACAGAGTAAATCTTCCACGACAGCCAACTCTCCATTTGTCGTCTCCATCAGAGACAAACCTTTACCCTCCAAGTTCAAGATGCCATCGATCGACACCTTCGATGGAACAACTGACCCTATCGACCATTTGGAGGCTTACAGGACCCTCATGATCCTTCATACTTTCCCTGACGAAATCATGTGTCAAGCTTTCCCCGTGACGCTCAAGGAGTCGGCGCGACTGTGGTTCAGTCAGCTACCGCCAGACTTTGTCACTACTTTCCAACGGCTTAGTGACTCTTTCCTGAGCCACTTCATTGGTGTATAGTGCCAGAGACATCTGGCAACTCAACTGCTCAATATCCGACAGACAGAAGGAGAGTCACTGCGCAACTTCGTCACTCGTTTCAATTTCAAAGCCTTACAGGTGGAGGAAAATGATGACAGGGTCATCCTCACGGCCTTTATGGCCGATTTACGCCCATTAGATTTCTTTTTCTCTCAGTTCAAAAAAAAGATTTCCTTTTCTCTCTTTCCAAAAACCCTCCGACCGCCATGGCCACCCTCCTTTCCAAAGCCCAAAAATATATGAATGCCGAAGACTCTTTGGCAGCCCGCCAAGACTCCATTTCCAAAAATCCACCCCCTAAGGACAAAAGAAAAGAACTCGAACCCAGATCTTCCCAATATCCACATCAACCCCCTCAGTATACTGACCGACCTGCCCGCACAGACCGACCGGCACCTACCCAACCACCCGGTCGGTTCGAACGATACACCCCTCTCAATTTACCTATGGAGCACGTCTTAAACCAAATCCAATGAGACTACAACCTAAAATGGCCTCTACCATCACGATCTCCCTCCAATCGGCGAGATCAATCCAAGTACTGCCGTTTCTATCTAGACCACGGCCACAACACTGAGGAATGTGTCAACCTTAAAGACCAAGTGGAGAATCTGATATTGCAAGAGTGTCTTAGTCGATTCATGGTAACCCGTCCCCCGCAAAGGCAAATGACTGGAGGACCACTGTCAACATACTTCCCCTCGACAACCTGCACAACCTAAGCGAGACAATGACCAGGCTCCACCACAACCCCGAGCACAAGGCAATCTCGCTCCCCCGATCCGCGAGATCAGAGTCATCGCCGGCGGGCTCGCATGCGGCAAACCATCTCAACCGGCACAAAGAGCCGAGCTTAGGAAAATTCAACAAGGCTCCAACAAGGAAGTAACAACACTGGACCGCCCCTATAAACAGCCTAAGCAATGGCCTAAACCCATCATTTTTGCGGAGACAGACTGTTCAGGTATTCGTTACCCCTACGATGACCCCCTCATCATCTCCGCTCTCCTATCAAACTACAAAGTCAAACGGGTCCTTGTTGACAACGGCAACTCTTCAAACATGATCTTCCTGAATGCCTATCGCTAACTCAAGGTAGGAGAAGAAAAGTTGCCCCTCTCCAAACCTCACTGGTCGGCTTCACTGGAGATCGGGTGACCTCTATAGGCTCCATCGATCTCCCCATCACCATTGGAGAATATTTATGGCAGACCTCCAAACTACTCACTTTCCTTATCGTCGACTGCCCTTCTGCTTATAACATCATCCTCGGTCGCACGGCTCTCAACGCTTTCCAAGCTATCACCTCCATTTACCATTTGGCCATGAAATTCCTGACTGACCTTGGGGTCGGTACAGTGAGGGGCGAGCAAACGATGGCCAGAGAGTGCTACGTTGCCTCGCTAAAGGACGTCAAAATGAGGGAGGCTATGATCATTGAAGGCCTTGATGTCAAAGACCAGAAAGAGTTAGTCAGGGGGGAACCAGTGGAGGAACTTGTCGAAGTGCATATCGATCCTACCGATTCAACCAAAACAGCTAAGATTGGCAGTCAACTGTCCTCTCAGGCAAAGGCTGACCTCATAGCTCTCTTAGTTGAGCACAACGATGTCTTTGCTTGGACCCACTCAGACATGCCAAGTATCGATCCTTCTTTCATTGCACATTGTCTCAGTATTGAGACCCACTTCCAACCTTTCTGCCAAAGGCATCGTATTTTCCATCCAGAACGGAATACCCTTATCGCCATTGAGGTCGATAAACTACTGAAGGCACAGTTCATAAAAAACGTAGACTATCCCAGATGGTTATCCAACGTGGTCTTGGTCCACAAAAATAATGGCAAATGGTGAATCTGCGTTGACTATTCTGACCTCAATAAGGCTTACCCCAAAGATAGATACCCTCTTCCCTGGATAGATTTATTGGTCAACGCAACTGCAAGACATCAGATGCTTAGCTTAATGGATGCCTTCTTAGGCTATAATCAGATCCAAACGCACCCAACCGACCAGGAGCATACCTCTTTTATCACCGACAGAGGGACTATTCGCTATCGTGTTATGCCATTCGGTTTGAAGAATACTGGAGCAGCTTACCAACACCTGGTTAATGCCGTCTTCTAACACCAGATAGGTCGGAACATGGAAGTCTATGTCGATGACATGCTAGTCAAGAGTAAACTCTCCTCCGATCACTTGGCAGACCTGCGAGAAACCTTCCAAACCTTACGCAAATATCAGATGAAGCTGAATCCGAAGAAGTACACCTTCAGCGTGGGGTCTGGAAAGTTCTTGGGATTCATGGTTAGCCAACGAGGCATTAAGGCTAACCCCGAAAAGATCAAAGCCTTGATAGAAATGTGGTCTCCTAGAACGGTCAATGAGGTTCAGCGGCTCACAGGTAGAGTTGCCGCCTTCAACTACTTTATTTCCCGAGCAATTGACAAGTGTCTTCCATTCTTCAAAGTCCTCCGACAGGCATTCGAATGGAACACTGAATCCGATGAGGCCTTCCAACAACCGAAGCAGTGCATGGCCAACCCTTCCCTCCTCTCACAAGCACTGCTAGGCGAAACCCTCTTCCTCTACTTAGTTGTGTCAAATACTGCAGTTAGTGCTGCCCTCATTAGGGAAGACGGCCCAGTACAACATCCAACTTAGTACATTAGCCATGCCCTTATAGGAGCCGAACAGAACTACCCTCTGCTAGAAAAAAATGGCCCTTACCCTGGTCATAGCCTCCAGATGGCTCCGACCCTATTAGCCTACTCCATCGTGATTCTCACCGACCAACCTCTGAAAAAGGTCATGCAACAACCAGAATCATTAGAAAGACTTATGCAATGGTCCGTTGAGCCTAGTCAGTAAGAAATCTCTTACTGACCCCGAACAGTGATCAAAGGCCAGGTGTGGACACCCCATTTTTGACCGCCCTTAAGACTTGGGCGCTACTGATGGTTTACTGGGTGGTGAAAGATGTGCAGGGCAAAGGTTCAATTTCTTTGGCAAGAAAAGAGTCAAACCCCCCAACCTTACACCTCATTTTGGACCAAAGCTATTTTGAATGGTTTTTAGACCTTAAAACCCTCTCTTTCAAAATATTTTTGAAAGAAGTTTCTACGATATTCCGACGCTCGCATTTTGTTAAAAGTTGTGCCTTTTGATAAACCGAGCAAGGACAAAGTGGAAATGAATGATAGAGAGGTGAACTCTTTGAAAAATAATTCAAAACACCTTTTTTAGGGGTTTGGATTTGAAGAAAATGGGAAAGGAGAGAAGAAAACTAGTTTGGGAGAAGTTCGGCATGAATCCGGGTAGAACCAAAACTGCGCGGCTTCACCAAAATAGGCATAACTTTTTTCACAGTTGGAATTTTGATGCAATTCTGCCACCATTGGAAAGCTTACTTCCGGGACTTCAATTTGCATACAAGAATGACCTGAAAAGGCATCCATATGAAGGAGTTAGGCTTGCTTCAATTTGGGGACTAGGATTGATTTTTGCTGCCGGCCTCTATGGGAGTGTGCCGGCCATGAATGGCCAATACCGGCCCTATGCCGTCCAAAAGTGACCCCGTGCCGGCCAAAATTGGTAAGGTGCTGGCCAACAATGATAAGGTGCCGGCCATTGATGCCAAAAAGCAGATTTCGACAGATATTTTGCTCCAGATTGCTCCAATTGTCTTTCTTGAGATATTTTCGATGAAAGGCCCTCCTTTTGCTATATATGAGAGCCTTACATCTCATTTTCAAGGGTTAGAACATTGGAGAACTTCTTGAGAAAGTTTTGAGAGCTCCTCTCACTAAAACTCCCTCTCTCTCTCTACAATTTTCAGAGTTTGATCTCTGCCTCTCTCTCTAAAGCCTTTCCCTCTTGCCTTTTGTGCATACAAGTAGAGAAATACCTCTCTTTTGCCTAGACATCCTTGGTGAAAGTGGTCCATCTTTGGGAGGAGGTTGCTTGAAACTTACTTGGGACTTTGTTGGAGCTCCAAAAGGTGTTTTGGCTCAGATTTTGGGCTGGTTTTGCAGTTGTGCATCAAGGGTAACATCTCTCTCCCTTTAAGCTTGTTTTACACATTTGCTTGGCCATCTTTTCACACTACTTTGGGGCTGTTTTGGGGGTGGTGTTGAACTAAAAAAACCTTTGTTTTTCCTCTATTTTTCAATCCTAAAAGTCTTGGTTTGTGCCTTGGTTGGTTAGAGGGTTGTCCTCCCTTTTGCTCCTTGGCTTGTAAGGCCTTGTGAGCTAACTTTAAAACTTTTCAAACAACTTCTTTTTGGCCTTAGAACCACTGAAATCTAGAGGATTTTCAGTGGTAAAAACCCTGTTCTGAGGGCCCAAATCAGAGGGGGTGACCCTTTCTCTCTTTGTTTTGTTTGCTTGAGTTTTTGGCCTATCAAATGAGCACGTATCTTTATACTTTTGAGGCCTAGTTCAGGCACTTCTTTGTGACTTTTAGGGCCTGCCTTAACTCTGTCCATGGCTGGTTTGGTCACCTTGTGCATGCATCTTGTATGTGTAGTGTAATCCCATTTGTGGCTCATCAAAATAGCGTGTCTTGCTAGCATGTGTTGGCTTCATTTCAATAGGTTTTTGGCCATCATTTGACATCTCATAACTCTGTCTAAAGTTGGTTTAGTTGTCTCTTGAGTGGCTCATGTACTTGTAGTGCAAATCTTGCTTACTAGCATTGTGTACATGATGTTTTGGCTCATCATTCTAGCATATTTTGGCTATGCTCCAGCATGATTTTATTCATATTTTGGGCTGTTCTAGGACTATTTTGGGATGCCATGGTCATATCACTTATGTTTTGTATAGCTATAGTGCAAATGCTTTGGCTAGTCTTGAGTTTTGAGGCCCCCACCATGCTATACTTTGTGATGTTTGCATGCTTTGGCAGCATTTGAAATGTCATATCAGTGCATATTTCTTGGTCATACACTTGTGCTTGCCGCTCTTTTAATGCCTTGGAGGTTTGGCTCTTTATGCCTCAAGAATGAATTTTTGTGCACGCCATCAAGCCTAGGCCTTTGGGTTATCACATCAGTGCATTTTTGGTCTTGTTGTATCATGATGTAACTCTATTTTATGTAGTCCAAGTCATGCCATGTTAGGTATTAATAGGTGTAGTGTAATACCTCTTTTGTAGCCTTGCATGCTTCATGTTTTCGGCCTTTTGTTCTAGCTTACATTGGCTAGGTTCAAGTATGTTTTTAGTCTCACATTGACCTGCCTTGGGACTGTTTTGGATGCCCTTGCCCCTTTGAGGCTTGCTTTTCTTGGCCATGGCTTAAGTCCCTTTGCTAGTTTCGAGCTTTGAGCTTTCTTGCATGCTTTGTTTGTCTTGCTAGGGTGGTTTGGCACCATTCCATGCATGTTTTTAGAACTTATGGTGCCGTCACATATCCATGCTTGTCACTCTTTAAGTGTGCTTAAGAGGCGCATCTTTGTGCCTTAATCCTTGAGCCAATTGGCATGCATGTTTGTCTTGCCTTTTCATGCTTTTCATACCATCATTTCAACACTATTGGCCACTAATTTGGGTATGGTTGAGGTCTATCCATTTTGGTTTAAGTCCATTGAGCATTGTGTATGCCTTGTAGTTCATCACATTGTGTATGCCATGTTGTATCATTGCATTTGTGTATGCCATGTTCATAGCATTGTGTATGCTAGTTGTTGTTCTTAGCATTGTGCATGCCATTAGCCTTGTTAGATTGTTCATGTAGCATTGCATGTTCGCATGTTTCGGTTGCCTTGCATTTTGCATACTTGTTATATTGCATTTGGCATGCCTATGTTGCATTGCATGGTATCTCCATTTTGCATGCATTGCATTGTGTTTGGCTTGGATGTTAAGCCAAACACGAGAAGCGAGGGACGTTTCATACTTGAAGTGATGAAACGTGCCTCAATTCTCGGTCGCCGATGCTCGGCAATGCATGATAGAGTTCTAGGTATTTATGTGTTTTTGTGCATTCATTTTACATTGAATTGCACATGTTGGATCTTTGGCCATCATGCATTGAGATGTGTGATTTATGGTCTTGGATCCGATTATGCCTCTCCCTTGATGTTTCGAGGTGATATGGGGTGGCATAGTGTGTACATACCCTTGGGAGACCTTCCTTTTTCTCTGTTTTGTGCTCTGCTGTAGCTTGGTGTCACAGCACACTAGTGGCCGGTAGCCTCTCATTGTTGGCCAGCACCCCCCTCATCCTTGGCCGGCAGAATACATCTTTGGTCAGCAGTGGGGTTGGAAAAAGCCTTTCATGGTCGGCAGGCCACTGGTGCACTCCCCAGCATGTTTTTGGTAAGATACAACAGAAAGTTCTCAAAGACACCCTGCAGACAGAGCCTCTAAAGAGCATTTGGAGAGCTTTCAGGACGGGAATCGAGCATGCATCTTCAACTTCTTCATGGCAAAGCTGAGGCGGCCTAGTCTACATATTTTAATGCTTTATTTGTTAATTAGCATTCGGTTTTGTAACTTAATTAATTTGTTAATTAATTAAATGTTGTAATAATTAGTACGTAGATTGCTTATTATTCATTTCGGTTATGTAATAATTAGTCTAATTAGATTATTAGATTAGTTGAGTAGCTTAGCTTAGATTAGCTTAGCGTATTTATTCGGACCCTCCGTCGAGAGGGTGAATTATGTAATAAGCGTGTGTGTGCGCGATGCATGTCTTCCAACCCCCATTTCTTTCTCCCTTTTACTTAACCGCTTTCGATGGTTAGTTCTAGGTCATTTTTCAATTAGCATCCTTATGCTTCGCATGCGTGCATTCATTCATCTATCTTGCATGCACCGGGCTCGGCGCATCATACTAACTTCATTGTATTTCAATACCAAGTTGAATACATGTATCAAGTTACATCTCATATGCCATCTTAGAATAGCCGAGCCTATTTCTAGTTGCATTATGCATGTGTTGCATTAGCCATCTTAACATGAACTAGAATCATGCATTGATTTCTAACTAGCTTCTTCTTTTGGCTCGGAGTACACTGTGAGTGTTTATGCTTTAGCATACTGCATGTGTGTTATTGTTTGCCATGAAAGCATGCTTGCCATGAGGCTAACTGCTTAGTTGTTTAACTGCCTGAATTCCTGTGGGTGAAGGTTGGATTGCTTGAATTGGAACAATTCATTGAAATCCTTGATTTAGCCTACTTGTGAGTAACAAACTTCATACCATTTTCAAACAAACGGATATGCAATGTTTTGTTCCAACTTAGGCGATCAAGTCTATACTAGTGTGTTGTGCGCATCACATAGTAATTCTAGCTAATAACAAGAATAAGAGCACAAGTGTTTTCAAAAACAAAATATCATGCTTAGTACAGGCCAATCTTTGATCGGGCGAGCAGGGGTGCTCATTGCATGACCTTCCCCTCTCATACCCAAGTTCCCGAGCCGAGGCAACTTTGGTGATGACGGACACGTGGTCTTAGGCATGAGTCAGGGTTTCCTAAATTCTCCCAATTAAATATTTAGGTGGCGACTCTGTATCTGACAAAGCAGTCCACGTTTGGCACTTCTTTACAAAAATCAGTTTTCCAAAACGATTTGCTGGATTTGGACTCTTTGGTGATTTATCGATCTAGCATTGCATTTTGCGAGATCAGATTCAGAACTGTGACATTGAGTCCGAATTGTAGTAGTAAGCTCAAATGAACAAAACAGGATTTCGCGCCCCCATTTTCGCGTGCAAAGCCCCGAGACATTTGGGCGCGTCTACACCAGGTTGTCACCGGTTTTATCTTGGAGTTCACTAATCTCAGTCCGAACGCACTGACTCCATTGCCACACATCGCCAATGATGCAAAAGACCCCCACTCCTGGACTCTTAGTGTTGATGGTTCATCCCGCAAAGAGGGTAGTGGAGTCGGTCTAATTGTCACCATCCTAGAGGGTGAGTACTTCAAGTGTGCCCTCCATTTTCTGTTCGACGCAAGCAATAATGAGGCCGAGTATGAGGCCTTGATAGCAGGTCTTCGACTGGCCAGAGACATTGGTGTAAACCATGTCCAAGTGTTTAGTGATTCCCTATTGGTTGTCAGACAGATTACTGGGAGTTCGGCGCAAGGGAGGAGACGATGCGAGCATACAGGGACATCGCCCTTTCTCCCGTCCGCCTCTTCAATACTTTCCAGATCAAACATATCCCTAGGTCAGAAAACTTCCAGGCAGATGAAATGGCTCAATTAGCCTCGACCGACCAGTCAGACTTCAGTTATGGCATTCGCATTGAATACCTGACCCATCTAGTGACTTTGCCAAACCCATAAAAGATCGATTTCCTTCAGAACGAACCTATCCCATGGGCCCAAGACATCATTCTGTTTTTGACACGAGGGGAGTTACCAGATGATAAACAACTGGCCGCTAAAGTCAGAGCCCAGTCATCTAATTATATCATCATCAGCGGTCTACTATACAAACGGGGATTCTCACGCCCATATCTCAGGTGTCTCAGTCATGCTCAAGCGACCTATGTAATGAGAGAAGTACATGAGGGCATTTGTGGTAACCATTCGGGTGGAAGATCTCTGGCCCATAAAATCCTCTGCACCGGCTACTTCTGGCCCACGCTCAATTAAGATGCCAGCGAATTTGTGCTTAAGTGTGATAAATTCCAGTGCTAACATCCCCCATGTCCCACCAACAGAACTGATTACACTCAGTAGTCCCTACCCCTTCACTAAGTGGGGCATCGACTTAGTTGGTCCTTTACCCACTGGTAGGGGCCAAACCAAGTTCGCTGTGGTTGCCATTGACTACTTCACCAAATGGGTGGAAGCAGAACCCCTTGCTACAATTACTGAGCGAAACACCACTAGGTTCATCTGGCAGTCAATCGTGTGCCGATTTAGAATCCCCCAAGCCATTGTCTCGGACAACGGAAAATAATTTGACAATGCCAAGTTCAGAAAATTCTTTGAAGAGCTCAACATCAGACCATGTTTCTCTTTCTCAGGCCACCCCCAAGCTAATGGGCAAGTCGAAGTCACCAATCGCTCTCTTCTGAAGATTATCAAGACTAAATTGAAAGCCTTCAAAGGACTCTGGGCTAAGGAATTACCGCACGTACTCTGGGTTTATCAGACGACAGCTCGAATCCCCACTGGGGAGACCCCTTTTCGCCTAACATATGGCGCCGAGGCGGTCATCCCAGTGGAAATCAGCTTGCCAACCCCCTGGGTTCTACATCTGAATCCAGAACTAAACAAAAAGTTGCGTCAGGCTGATCTGGACCTAGTTGAAAAGCTCCGAAAGGCAACTGCTGTCAGGCGGGCATCATATCAACAGAGAATGAGAACACATTATAACCATAGAGTCCGACCTCAGGAGTTCACAGTAGGAGACCTAGTCTTGCGCGAAGCAACCCTTACCACTAAAAATCCGACTGAGGGTAAGCTAGTAGCCAAATAGAAAGGACCTTACGTTGTCAAGGCTGGACCCCACCCGGGTACTTACCGTCTCCAAGATATGGAAGGCAGAGACTTCTCCCATCCATGGAATACCAAACACTTGAAACGTTATTTCCAGTAAAATGGTGTCTTCTGTTTTTGTATCATTCAATTGTTGTATGTTTTATTTTGCCGATCTGAACACTTGTTTATTTTTTCCCTTTTCATACACGGTGTAAATTTGTGATCGACAGACTGTGTCTTAATGACAACAATTTAACATCCCCATTATCTGTGTTGTGCTTCAATGTCAAGTTTTGGGCGGCTCTCGACCAGATTAAGCCCTTAAAGCCTCAGCCAGACAGAGCATGAAGAGCTTAGCCAAACTGAGTTAAGCCAAGACTTAGCCAGACTGAGCATGTAGAGCTCAGCCAGACTGAGTTAAGCCAAGCCTCAGCCAGACTGAGCCCTCGAAGTCTCGGCCAGACTGAGCATGAAGAGCTCAGCCAGACTGAGTTAAGCCAAACCTCAACCAATTTGTGCCCTCTAAGCCTCAGCCAGATTGAGCCCTCCAAGCCTCGGCTAGACTGAGGATGAATAGCTCAGCCAGACTGAGTTAAGCCAAACCTCAACCAATTTGAGCCCTCTAAGCCTCAGCCAGACTGAGCCCTCCAAGCCTCGGCTAGACTGAGGATGAAGAGCTTAGCCAGACTGGAGTTAAGCCAAGTCTCAGCTAGACTGAGCCCTCCAAGCCTCGGCCAGACTAAGCATGAAGAGCTCAGCCAGATTAAGTTAAACCTAGTCTTAGCTAGACTGAGCCCTCTAAGCCTTGGCCAGACTGAGCATGAAGAGCTCAGCCAGACTGAGTTAAGCCAAGCCTCAGCCAGACTGAGACCTCCAAGCCTCGGCCAAACTGAGTATGAAGAGCTCAGCTAGACTAAGTCAAACCTAGTCTCAGCCAGACTAAACCCTCCAAGCCTCGGACAAACTGAGCATAAAGAGCTTAGCCAGACTGAGTTAGACCTAGTTTCAACCAAATTGAGCCCTCCAAGTCTTAGCCAGGCTGAACGTGAAAAACCCAGCCAGACTGAGTTGTACATAGTGCCACTAAAATGTTAAATCTAAGTTCATTCTTATCTCAGGTCATTTTTACCTAAGTTAGATTACTTATCCAATTTTACCATTCACAAAAAAAAAAAAAAAACAACAACAACAACAGTAACAACAAACCGTTACAGAACTAGCACTTTTATTTATTAACAACTTGCACCACCATACACTTTATTACAGAAAACCATATTCACTTCATTACATTTACTTCATTACAAAAAAGAAAAAAAAAGAAAAAAAAAAAGAGAAACAAAAACAAAAATAAAAACAACAACAACAAAAACAAAGGAAAAACATCCAGCCCTCACTCCCTTTCACTGATGCTAGATCTTTCTCTTCCACCCCTTCATCCAGGGGCGTTTGGGCGACATCATCCTCTCCTACTTTCACCAGACTGAAGTCCACATCTGGGAACAGCTCCTGTACCTTATATTTGAAGCTCATCCAGCTGCTGTCCCAATACTGGCTCATTTCGTGCTTATAGAAGTCTGACTGCTGAAAACCCTGGATTACTTCTTTTTCGGTCCTACCAACAACAGCCACTCCTGATGGCCCAGCACCCCCTTCACCCTCCTTGGTCAAACTTCTCATAATCGTTGCGTCGATGGCCATCTGGAATTCAACAGACCCCTTAAACTACTCCACCGCCGCTACACACAGGTCCAGATACGCCGCCCTCTCAGAGGCCATTTTGGCCCTCTCTTCCCCCAGGGTCTTCTCCAACTTCGCGATGCGCCCATCTGCTTCTTCTTTGTCTTTTAGGGCCTAGTCGTGCAGCTCTTCGTTGTTGGTGAAGGCCTCTTCCAACCTTTCATTGGCAATGTTGCAGGCTTCTTGGACTTCGCCTACTTTCCTTTGCTCGCCCGCCAGCTCAAACTCCAGCGATATCGCCTTGTGGGGCACCACTTCCAGTTCCGATTTGGCAACAGTAAGCTCGGAGGCAACCTCAGCTTGACCTATTCTGGCGTGTTCTGCCAAGTAACTCTGCACCACCACAAATACTTCCATCTTTTGCGCCCTTTGCGCATAGTCTAAGCCCTTTGCACAGGCACTCTGCGCTGCTTTTCTCCAGCCCGCTATCTCCACCCTTATGTTTTGCAATTGTGCCTTCACCCTTTCCAGCTGGGCCTTCAGTGGCTCTACATCGACCTTTACCCGCGCTGCCTTATTCAGTAGGGCCGCCGCCAAGGTCGTTGCTTCCATCTGCGCCGAACAGAACCCTCTCAGGAGGTTGGCCTTTGTAAATTGTGCCATCCTCCGCACGGCCGTATCCTCCACAACTCCACTAGCTTCGCCCCCTTCTCCCACCGAACGACCGGCTACCGCACGAACATTATACTTGGCGATCTTCAACGCAGCGCTCATCTCTGCTATGCTCGCTCGCCCCCTCCTTACCCCCGGACTTAAGGACACGTCTTGTATAGGCACATCCTTGGACGATTGGTCTTCCAACTGTTCGCCTCTTGCCAATTGTTTTTGCTCGGCTGTTCTACTCATCACTTGGCCACTTGGGTACTTGGCCTCTCCTACCCCCATCTTGGTCTCCCCCACCTCTACTTCTGGAGATACCTCTGTCATCCCCTCCTTCGCCTTCTTCAACATTGGCCCTCCCTCATTCTCCTCCGCAGTCGCCTCCCTTTTCTTCTTTTTCTTCAACACCGCCTCCACCTCCTTTTTGCTCTTCTCCCTTAGTGGATCCACTGGCGATGGCAGCGGCGCAAAATTAGTCAAGTCCTTCTCTTCCAGCGACTTGGGCGTGGTTAGATTCGCTCCTTCATGACCAGCTTGGGTGCACGACGTAACTTTGATTCTTTATATTTATCTGCCTTAGCGAACGTCCTTTTCTCCTCTGCCTCCTGCCTCTTCCTCCTCGCCTCAAACTCTTTCGGTGTAGGGTCCTCCTCGGTCGGCTGTGGCTCCAGATTCAAGGCAAACAAGGTTGAAGGCAGGATAAGGTCATCCCACTTTAAGCCCTCATTCTCCCTCCGCTCCTTCACTCGTTTAACCCTATTCTCCGCCTCTGCCTCCAACCTTGGCTCCACCAACTTAATAGGAATTTTCCACATTGTACGCACCCCCCTATCGCCATTCGCCGACACATAAAACTACCATGGTCTCCACCCCTTCACCGACGACGGTAAACCCACCACTAATCCTCTACCTGCCACCGCCTGCAAGGTCACCCATTTTTCTTGTTGACCAGAGGCCTTATAACAAGAAAAGAACTCATCCACTGTCATCGCTACTCCCCCGGTTGCCTGTGGCCATGCGATCCCACAGGCCAATAATATTTTCCATGCATTGGACATAAGTTGACCTGGCGCCACCTCCAACCGATTCAACACGTCTACCACTATTTATGGGAGTGGCAACCTCAGACCCCCCCGTAACACCTCCTCATATAGTGTAAACTCCATCGGACGTGCATCCAATGCCCTCTCCTTCGATGTCGGCAACTTCAACTCTATCTCCGTTGGAATCTGGTATTTCTTATGCACCTCCTCCAACTCCTCTACCGAAAACGTTGATTTGTCAGCCTTGGTGTGCCAATGGTCATGTCCCACTTGGCTAATCGGCCTCGCTGCCACGATCATTGTGGACGGACGAGGTTGCGCCGCTTGCTCCGCCCCTCTTTCCTCGTACCTCTGCGTCTTATATTGTTTCACCAACTCCACCGCATCATCCTCACCTAGCGCCTCTAACCTCATCGCTGGCGTTTCATCTCGAGCCATCTTTTTTACATTTCTGTGTGTTGCTTCGAACGCAGGCGCGAGGAAGTTCGCAAACTGTTGGAGGGGAGCGTCACATGAAATGAACGAGGTCAGTTCTGGGATGTGTTGGTTTCTCGCAATGAGATATGGAAAATAGATAACTCCAAATGCCTACGATTTGCCTATTTTCCAAGGATCGAGGTTAAAAATCGTAAGTTTGAAAATTTCAAAAATTATAACCTCCGCCTTTTCTACATCCTATCCTAATCCTAACCTTTCGCTTCCTACTAACGCATCACCTCCCTCACCACTGGTTTAGATCACTCCACGTGTATAGCCACGATTCATCACCCTCTTCTCCTCTCCCGTCTATTCCACTTCATATTATCACGTGACTCATCGCTCCTCCTGCCCCGTACGCCGTCACTACCTCTTCAGCCCTCCTCATGATTAGTCCTCTTTACAGTCAGACCTTTGATCTTCTCACTTGACCCCCCTCACGGTTGGCCCTCCTCTCAGTCGGTCCTCTCTCTCGGCTTTCCTCTTCGCGGTTAGCCCTTCTCATAGTCGGACCTCTGATCCTCTCGCTTGACTCCCTTCACGGTCGGCCCTCATCACAGTTGATCCTCTCGCTTAGCCTCCCCCTCGTGGTCGGCCCTCCTCTTGGTCGGTCCTCTCGCTTGGCCCCCTTCGCGGTCGATCCTCCTCACGGTCGGTCCTCTCGCTTACCCCTCCTCGCAATCAGCCCTCCTCTCGGTCGATCCTCTCGGTCGATCCTCTCGCTTGGCCCCCTTCGCGATCGACCGTCCTTTCGGTCGGTTCTCTAGCTCGGCCACCTCTACGGTCGATCATCCCCTTTGGCTTGGGAGGACCCCTCACATTTTCCTTCTTATTCCCTTCATTGGACTAAAGCTGCACTTGAGAATGGGGGACTACTGACATCTGTGGGCCCATAAAAGGTTTTGGCCCACGACTTGGAGCCCAATTCACGGTTCAAGTACTAAAGCCTAGCACCCTTAAGAACCCAATGTTGAACCAGGGACTAATGACATCTAAACACTTGTCAAGCAGGGAACCAACTACATAAACAGACAAAGATCTACAAAGTTATTGCACCTATACATTAGCCATTAATGAGACCTTGTTAGCATTAAATGCGGCAGTTCTTTTACGTCGGAGAAAACAGGCTCACCGTGAACGAGGTTAGCTAAACCTTAGACTTACAGCCGACGAGACAGCGGGGAAGGGACAAGGAAATGATGAATGAAAAAGATAAAAGACTTCATAAGAATGACATAGGTTAAGTTTTCTCTCACACCCTCGTGTATTATCTCTCTAGAAAAACCTCCTTACCTTGAACTAACTTGATCGTCGGAGTGTCTGCCGGGCACTTCCTCTCATTGGACCCTTTTTGCAGGTGTGTTCTGCGAACTATAAGCCCAACAAACCTATCTGAAGTGTGGATCAATCTGGCCCATCCATCCTCCAAGTTTACAGTATCATTAGTTCTCATGAGTAGATGAA
Source organism: Camellia sinensis (assembly GCF_004153795.1). NCBI lineage: Eukaryota > Viridiplantae > Streptophyta > Magnoliopsida > Ericales > Theaceae > Camellia > Camellia sinensis. The sequence goes on from NW_021024962.1 coordinate 1,824,903, forward strand.
GGGTTGTATATATATTGATTTTATGACTTTAGTATTTTGATAGTTTGGCATTGTGGGTTATTTTCTAACTTTACACTATTTAAGTTATTTTGACTATTTGTTGCTACTTTAATGTTGGAGGTATTGGATAGTCATGAATTTATGATGGATGGTTTGGTTGACGTTTGTTAATTTTTTTTTATCCCTTGTATTTTTTTTATTTTTTATTTTTTGAGCATTGAAATTTACTTAAACCAAATTAGGACGAAAACATTTAGATTTTTGTTTCACTCCTAGGATTTGGATGATGGAATATTGATTGGGGTTTAATTCTAATTTAATATTTAATTGTCCAAATTTTAGAGTCTGACACAAACCAAATTTGATGATGCAAAATCCACAAAGCAAATCGAGATAGAGACAGAGGCGGGAGTCCAACAATTTTGAAATTAGTGAAGCAAATTTGATTTTGGTGAGACAAAAAGGCGGGAGTCGAATAATGAAGTAAGGGTTTATCATTCTTTATCTTTCATGCCATCCTTATCTACCATCTACACCACAAATGTGCTGTGTTTTCATCTTCTGTGATCAGAGTTCATTAGGTATTCTTTTTCTCTTTCTCACTCTCATCAAACACACACAATACCTCTATTTTTGTCACTTATTTATGATCTTCTTATTTTAGGCATAAAACTTGATACAATTTGAAAAATCTAATATTTTAACTCATAATTTTATTAATTTTCATCTTTTAATAGAAAAGGTTATTTGTGATTTACTATTATTGTATTTATGTTGTGATTTTATATAATGTCTTGCAACTAGTTGTTTAAATGCTTCAATGAGATTTTGCATTATTTTGCTCTGTTTTTATTTTTTATTTTTTTTTACCCTTTTTCTATTTGTAAGAATGAATAAGATGACAAAATAATACTAATCTCTTTTCACACCATCACTTCAAGAAAGATTCTAAAGCCCCATCTTTATTTTATTTTATTTTATTTTGCATTCGTAAACGTGGTATTTCTAAAAGTCCCAATGAAGTGATTAAATCATGTGGCTTGCTTATCTACTAGAGAAATGTATATCATTTTTAGTTGTGATCATCTTTTACTCTAGCACTTTGTACTAGTTTATTTTTTAAATATTATTTATTAATTGTAAATATATAATTACTTAAGTAGCTAAATCTTGATTTATAGGTGGGAGATATAGTTGTTCTAAAAAGTATCATTAGGTCAACAGAAACAGTTGCAATCGGAGTACTAAAAGCACAGACCCATCTAAAGAAGTAGAAGGGGAAGAACTAGGACCTGACTATTGGGAGGTACATGTTCAAGTGCCAGTCAAACCTAATGAGAGCTTGATTCGATCATGTGGACTTGTCAAAACAATTGGACAAGCTATTGGAGTTCATGTTGCTTTGCCTGCTCTATTTGTGGTATATTTCTTTCGTAAATACTAATTTCATTAACAAATTTATGTTAACTTAATATAGTTTCAATTACCTTTATATGTTTATTTTTTGGATGCAGATTTTGCAAGTTATGGATGCTAGTTGAGAATATTTATACAAGTGAAGTTGAGAATTTGGGATTTGAATTTGTTTTGATAATTTGTCTCTCCAGAAGATGGATATCACTATGGCTTTTCCGAACTTATGATTGGAATAATTTCTTTTAAATTTTTTTTGCTTTAACTTTGTTAGTGTGGTAGAATATTTTATAATTTTGATTATGATTTGTATTGCAATGTTAATAAATTTATATTTTTAGATAAAAAAATGATTGTGGTTTGAATTATTTTATTTTATTTTTGATATGATGATCCTATGGTGGTAATATTTGTTTATTATTATGAAAATATTACAGGATGAATGGATATCAAATTAATATATGATGTGACAATTAATATTCAATTTTTAATAAAATCGATTCAATTTTTACAGGCATTTACGCATGCTTAGTTGTGGCTTTTAAAAGTTTCAATGAAAAGAATATATAAGTGACATTTCATAGTAGTGGTAGTAGCTTTGCAAAATGTCACTAGAATAAGCTCCAATGGCACCTATATCCATTTAATAGCACAAATGAATTGGATTTAGTGGCATTTATGAAGTTGTTAAAAATATCAATTATGGCATAACAAGTGCCGTTAAAAATCCATATAGTGGCATTTTTTAGATTTTAAGTCTTTTTTAATAGCACTTGATAGTGCCATAAATAGTGTCTACCATGACATTAAAGTGTCATTGAAAGTCTTTAGCCTTGATGGTGTAATGGCACTTACAAGTGCGACTGAAGTGCCACTAAATCTTTTTTTAATGGTGTTTGATAGTGTCACAAATAGTGTCTATCATGACATCAAAGTATCATTGAAAGTCTTTAGCCATCATGGTGTAGTGGCACTTGCAAGTGTCACTGAGGTGCCACTACTATCTACCCTGGCACGGGTATAACTAACACTTGTTTAAAATACCACAAGACTAAAAAAAGTCATTAAAATAATAGTTTGTGACACTTTCAAATGTCACTAAACTAAGAAAATGTTGTAGTGTGCAATGCATTTCCCTCAATTCCATGCATCAGTGTTAGAAAGGAATTTGGTTTTGATGTCACAAAAACCAAACAACTTTGCAAGCCTGTTTAGACATTGGTTGTTTGGGAGGACAGCCTAGTCGTCCAAGCCATTACTAGGCATTTTTCAAGTAAGAGGATGACGAACCAACTGCAACTTCCCTTATTACTCCAGTGTGGTCACGATCACCTGCGTCATTCCATCTATTGAACTTATGTTGAGTTTTCATTTGACTTGATTTTGATCTTGTCCTATGGGGTTTTGTCTTTGAATTCTTTCTTTGATATATCATTAAAGTAACGCAAAAAGCTTGAATAGGTTATTACTCATTGCTTCGAAAAAAATTTATCCTGCCCCTAAAAAATAATGCATTTGACTTGTACATTAAACACTTAGGCCATGTTTGATTCACAAGATTAATAGTGAAGTATTAATAATCCTATTAAATTAGTGTGGTATTCACTATCCAATTGGATTAATATCCATTGGATTAATAACCTCACCCCTACCCCATTACTAATAATCCTAAAAATTTGTTGGATTAATTATCCATTGGATTAATAATCCTAAACCAAAATGTTAAAACAAACAAAAGATAATTGGGGTCACGGATTAATAATCTCAATCCCTTACTCTAATCCACCCAATCAAACATGCTCTTAAACATCTGTTTTCTTAGTCTGTTTATTGGGGATTGCTAAAGGATAAAGTAGGAGAAATATATGGAATTGGCACATGCTTGCTTTGAAGAGGAGCAAGATCATGTTAACATTCGTCATTAACATTTCCTTCTCAAAAAAAGAAAAAAAAAAAAGGATTACTCGTTAATATTCCAAATTTGCAGTATAGTGAGTTTCGATTCCCAACCACATACAAAGGAACTTAGCTTACTGCATTGAAGAACCCAATATTTATGAATTGCAATAACACTGAAAAGGACGTTTTGGGTCAGGATTTGGAAAGAAAAAAGGAAAAAAAGTGAGGACAATGTGAATGAAATATAAGCTCTTTTTTTTCCCCTCCCATTTCTCTTTTTCTTTCCAGATCTCTAATTAAATCTATGATTTAAACACAGTGTTAATGTTGCAACAGCTGCTTTTTTTCTACTCATCCCTTAAAACTTTTGTAAGTAATTTTGGATTGAGAATTAAGTATTTTGTCTGGAAGTCAATTCCCTAATGATGTTTGCTAATAAATCTTAGTTTCCATACTTGAACAAGCAATATTTAATTACTTCATTAGTTTCCATACTTTATGTTTCTTATATTTGTGGTATTTTGCTTGTTCCTGTTTGAGCTATAACTTTCAACTGTCTGTCTTAATGTGATTAAATGACACTGATACAGGGCATGCTAACTATTATTAATATTATTATTATTTGGAGAGATTTAGGTAGCGTTTGGTAGAGTTTTTTTAAATATGATTTGAGAATTGAGTTGTATTTTGAGTTTGTGAGTTTTGAAATTATGATATGAATGTGAAAAATTTGTTTAGTAAAAGAGTTTTGAATTTAGTGGGGAATTTTTGATGTAACATATGATATCTGATACAATGGAGAAGTGGTTTGGAAATACTCTTCTGATCCTGGGGAACGCTCGAGATCCTCTTCCGGTCACTTGAAAAAGGAATATACACTCTAGCGGGGGTGCCAGAATTAGCACTCCGACGGACAAGTCAGTAACTACACTCAGGAATACTTTTATTCTAAGTTAAGCACTATAATTCTTACCTCCTCTTCTTAATTTGTTGTTCCTTTATTTATACTTGTGTCCTGGGCCTCATGGCCAAGCCCACTTGTCTTTCGTCGTCCTCTTATTTATTCGGCTCCATGGTTCAGTATCTGCTCGGCCCATCTATTATATTCGACATCCTTATCGTGCCGAGTAGAGCCATGGCTCAGTATCTGTTCCAATTATTCGGCTCCCACAATTGTCCCCCAAACACCTTGCTAGCATCAGTTAGTCGGCATGTTTGGCTAGAAGTTAAAAAATTTCGGCAGTTAGTCATCTTCTTGATGCGTGTCAGAACACGTGCGTGCTTTTTGGTCATTGTAACGCTTTCCTGCTCCATTCGTGCTTCTCTCGCATTTATTATGATTTGAAACTTAAGTCCCTTCGAAGATATGCTTTTTCGAATATTTGAACTTCCTGGACTGCCAGTCAGTATCTCTCATTGAAATCCTATTTTCTGTATTTATTTTTGATTTAGGATATCCTTGAGTCCTTGCTAGAATGGCTAAACATTTGAAAGACCTCCTTTCCGAGGGTCGAATTTTTGGGTTCTGAAAACATTTTTCTATTCCTGAGGATGTCCATCTTGCTCTGGTAACGGACAATACCCTTGATATGGATAGGGATGATCAAAATACAATCGTCTTCCCTCTCCTATCTATTACGGAGGGCGGAGTTCGCTTTCCCCTACATCCATTTCTTAGGACCGTCATCCGCTATTGGAGTTTGATTCCTTCGCAACCCAATGTAAACTTTTTTCGAATCGTAATGGGAATCGTAGAGTTGAACTGGCGTCTCAGGATCAACCTCAGCATTCTGGCGATTCGGCACTGCTATGCTTTAGCCAAATCCTCCGGTCGGCTCGGGCGCTACTTTCTTAGGGCCAAGGACACCGACCATCACTTGGTGACGATGCTTGCCAGTTCTGGCAAACGAGTTGACGATGTAATGGTCAATGTCCGAGGTAATTGGGAATTCGGCGAGGGCAAAGATCGCCTGGACCCTATTCCTAGGTGGAGGGGTGAACTAGGTTGCCGTATAACTCCTTGTTTGTTAATCATTCTTTCGTACGGCGTTTTTTCCAAGCCTTACCCTTTATTCTTGCAGGCAATAAGTTGAAGAGGATTTTGACCTCGGCTGACGACGCAGTCTTTGCGGAAATTAGGACAGCACTAAAGTACTTTGGTCGTCCGAACGTACAGAAGCAAGGGAGAGCCGCCCATATTCTCCTGCGGTACGAGCCTACTTATACCACATTCTCGGCCATGGATGATATTCCGATCCCAACCAGTGAACAGCACCTTACGGCTCTTGTCTTCCCCAGCGTTAAGACCCTCAGGCAAATTGGTCTTGAAGCTTCTAATTCAGAGCAAGACTTAGAGCGGTGGTCAAAGTAGTTGCCGAATCAACAAAGGTGTTCGCTAGGGAGGCCGAAGAAGTCGACAAAGCCCTCAAATCAGCGTTTACGGTAGCCGGTCTTAACGAGCCTAACTCTCCGTCTTTGAAACTTAAGTCCCTTCGAAGATATGCTTTTTCGAATATTTGAACTTCCTGGACTGCCAGTCAGTATCTCTCATTGAAATCCTATTTTCTATATTTATTTTTGATTTAGGATATCCTTGAGTCCTTGCTAGAATGGCTAAACATTTGAAAGACCTCCTTTCCGAGGGTCGAATTTCTGGGTTCTGAAAACATTTTTCTATTCCTGAGGATGTCCATCTTGCTCTGGTAACGGACAATACCCTTGATATGGATAGGGATGATCAAAATACAATCGTCTTCCCTCTCCTATCTATTACGGAGGGCGGAGTTCGCTTTCCCCTACATCCATTTCTTAGGGCCGTCATCCGCTATTGGAGTCTGATTCCTTCGCAACCTAATGTAAACTTTTTTCGAATCGTAATGGGAATCGTAGAGTTGAACTGGCGTCTCAGGATCAACCTCAGCATTTTGGCGATTCGGCACTGCTATGCTTTAGCCAAATCCTCCGGTCGGCTCGGGCGCTACTTTCTCAAGGCCAAGGACACCGACCATCACTTGGTGACGATGCTTGCCAGTTCTGGCAAACGAGTTGACGATGTAATGGTCAATGTCCGAGGTAATTGGGAATTCGGCGAGGGCAAAGATCGCCTGGACCCTATTCCTAGGTGGAGGGGTGAACTAGGTTGCCGTATAACTCCTTGTTTGTTAATCATTCTTTCGTACGGCGTTTTTTCCGAGCCTTACCCTTTATTCTTGCAGGCAATAAGTTGAAGAGGATTTTGACCTCGGCTGACGACGCAGTCTTTGCGGAAATTAGGACAGCACTAAAGTACTTTGGTCGTCCGAACGTACAGAAGCAAGGGAGAGCCGCCCATATTCTCCTGCGGTACGAGCCTACTTATACCACATTCTCGGCCGTGGATGATATTCCGATCCCAACCGGTGAACAGCACCTTACGGCTCTTGTCTTCCCCAGCGTTAAGACCCTCAGGCAAATTGGTCTTGAAGCTTCTAATTCAGGGCAAGACTTAGAGCGGTGGTCGAAGTAGTTGCCGAATCAACAAAGGTGTTCGCTAGGGAGGCCGAAGAAGTCGACAAAGCCCTCAAATCAGCGTTTACGGTAGCCGGTCTTAACGAGCCTAACTCTCCGTCCACTTCGGGTCGGGCAAAGTTTTCCTTTCGGAGACATTTTTACAAACTTGGGAGATCTACCTAGCGCTTTTTCTAAAGGCATAGCTGGGGAAAGTCTCACGCAGATGGCGAGAAAGAAAAATGCCGAGAGAATGGCCGCCTGAAAGAAAGCCGAGGCCGCTCGTTCTGAGCCTGCCCTGGTTGAATCTATACAATCGGTTACTGGAGAAGAAACGGCTCAAGTTGTTGTGGCCCAGACGGAGGGAGCTGAACAGCAGGTTACGGAAGAACGGTTGGTTTCAAAAGAGCGGGGTGAAAAATGTTCCGCCGACGGAGAGGCCGGCTTAGAGGATAGCCTTGCTGACAAACGACCTCGGTTAGAGGAGTCCGACGTGGTTGTCCTCTTCGTTGTTCAACTGAAGATCAAAGACACGCCAATCTCCGCTGACGCATCTGCCATGAAGGATCCAGCCGTGGCGCTGAGCTTGGCCACCTCAGTCTCGCTACCGGCTGACAAGGCCACTTTTCGAGAAGAGCCGGATTTGGTAGCTATAGCGTTCACTGCCCAATCGGCCCTTCTAGTATGTATACGATACTTTCATTTTTGCTCGTTTGGTTTGGTTTGCGTACGACGTTGCTTGATGTGGCGATCCAAACTTGTTTTGCAGACGATTGGAAGGATAGCCGAACTAGGTCGTCGGCAGCATGATGCCATTGAAAGAATTGGCCGTTTAAAGGTTGAAGCTGAGGGCAAAAGAAGTAGGGCCGAGTTCGAGGCGATGAGAGCCGCAATGGAAAGTGCTCGAGTCGAAGCTGAAAAGGAGAGCGCTCGGACTGCTGACCAGCTTAGATCCAAAGCCTAGGATAGGGCGAACGCGAGCGAGGAGTCGCTCAAGTTAACCTAGGAGGCGATTTCCAAGACAAAGGCCGAGTTAGAAGAATTGAAGGCGGCCAAGGAAAAAGTCGAATCTGAAGCTTCTACAGCGCTAGAAGCTGGGAAGAACGCCACCTTGAAGGAATACGTAGATGAGGTCCCCAAATTTGAGAATCGAGGATTCAAACATGGGTGGCTCAAAGCCCTTGCTTCCGCTGGAGTTGCATTGGCCTTGCCAATTCCATATAAGCAAGTGGACGTTAAGCCACTTGAGTCTGATCCTGAGGATTGATCTGGGAGACATTCTAGTTTTATTAGGTATCTTTAATTTCGATGTACGTTTTTGTTTAGTGGATCCTTATTAGTTCAAGGTAATTTTTATGTATAAGTTAGTTACTATCTGTGCTCAATTTATTAATGAAAATTTCCTTCCCATTTCACTTTTACTTGTACGAAGTTTCTGATATTAATGAAGAGTTTTGCCTTCCACTACTGTGGATAAAATGATTATTGTCTGTTGCGCCTTCTAACTAGCGATTGGAATCAGTGTAATCTTGGCAATTATATTAGTTAAACTTTAATTTATCCGAACAAGTAAACGGACTCTTGGTGCCGAATAGGACTAGTAAATCGATTCGTGAAGCGGCTGCGGCACTCAAGCCGAATAGATTGATGAATCTGCCCTTGCCCCAGTTGGTTCGCGAACATTAAACGCCGAATCATACAATACTGATTACTCGATTCATGAAGCAGCTGCGGCACTCAAGCCGGATAGATTGATGAATCTGCCCTTGCCCTAGCTGGCTCGTGAACATTAAATGCTGAATCATACAATACTGATTACTCGATTCGTGAAGCGGCTGCGGCACTCAAGCTGGATAGATTGATAAATTTACCCTTGCCGCAGCTGGTTCGTGAACATTAAATGCCGAATTATACAATACTGATTACTCGATTCGTGAAGCAGTTGCGGCACTCAAGCCGGATAGATTGATGAATCTACCCTTGCCCCAACTGGTTCGCGAACATTAAACACCGAATCATACAATACTGATTAGTCGATTCGTGAAGCGGCTGCGGCACTCAAGTCGGATAGATTGATGAATCTGCCCTTGCCCCAGCTGGTTTGCGAACATTAAACGCCGAATCATACAATACTGATTACTCGATTCGTGAAGCAGCTACGGCACTCAAGCCGGATAGATTGATGAATCTGCCCTTACCCTGGCTGGTTGGTGATCATTAAACGCTGAATCATAGTATGTGACGGGGGCACGACTGGGTCGGCACCGGGCCGTTTGAGGTTTTGATATTAATGAGATGGCCTCGGTGGCGCTGCCCTCGTAGGGAATAAATGAATGAAGGTCCTATTTATGTGCTCAGTGAGCAACTCAATTCAGGTCTTTGATGAAGAATAAATGAGCGCGAATGTGGAATAGACTCTTTTTTAATTGCAAAGGGGAAGCGAGGACGCTAGCGGAGCTGGGAGGAAACATGAATCGAAGTGGCGAACCTGCGCGGGCGGGAGGCAGGACTTCGAGGGATCGGGAGAGACGCGGATCTCCTCATCGTCGAAGTAGGTCGCCTAGGGGGGACAAGGAGCCACAAGGAAAATCCCCGCAACCTCGTTCTGGAAGGGAGCCCGGTGCGAACCCACGCCCATTGAGCTTCGCAGTCTTAGTGGGGAATAGACCCATAATTGATGCGGACTCCATCGTTCGAGATTCAAGTGTGATGGTCGAATTCGCTCGACAGATTTTCCCTCCCGAGGTCCAGCAGTTGATGGTAGGTCGGTAGGACTTCGAAGTGTTTCGTGAAGGCATTCATGGTGCGGTGAAGAGGCTTTACACCGCCTACGAAATCGGTATGCGTCTCCGAGCTGCCCGCCGAGAAATAGAGAAAAGGGATGAACGCATCCGAAACTTGGAGGCTCGCGCGGAAGAGGCCGAACGTAAGCTAAGGGAGGTCAAGGCCGTTCACGGACAACCCGTCGGACAGGCTAACCCAATCGTGAAAGAAAGGGTCACCCAACGACTTATCAGTACTGCGCTCGCTGATCGAGATACAGTGAGCATGTTCGCGATGGAATCCGCGAAAGGGAGGGCCTATGAAAAAGGCTTCCACGATGGCTGGAAAGTCGGAATACAGAAGACTAAGGAAAAACTCGCCGAGGAAGTTTGCCGATGCGAAAATCATGGATTTAAGGTGCTTCAGGCCGAAGAAGCTCTCCGAGCAATGGGCGTTGACTCGGCATTGCCTCTATACCAGTGTAACCACCTTCCGTTTGTCGCCTTTGAAGTCGAGCAGAGTGAAGATGAGGGAGACGTTGTGTAAAAACACTCAATGTAACGTTCGAACGCGGATCGCGTTCATAACTATGTAATTATTGGCTGACTGAATAAAATGTCCTATTTAAAAGTTTCATTGTAATTTGCATTTGGCACACACGTGTTTGCATGTGCCTCATTCATAAACATTGACCGGCCCGGGTCAGCTAGTCATTTTAATTCCAAACGGTTATATGCCGGCTTGTCATGAGCATTCTTCATTAAATATGTATTTTGCATGTGTTACGCGCGGTCAATCACGCCGATGAGGCTCCGAATTCGGAGGATCAACCGGCCCAAAGGCGTCATGCGACAGGGGCTCCGAATCGGGAGACAGTCGGGCGCATGGAGTGGCTGGGCTAATATCGCTCGACGTCCGTCTTTTGGAGTTCAGTGTTAATAAAATCGCCTCGTGGCCACCGCAAGATGTTTCAAAATAAATCTCCTTGGATTTTTCACTCTAGAGGCTTCGCTTACTGTGCTCAGACTCGATTTAAAATGATTTTGTTGCGTGGGGTTAGATAAGTGTGAATGTCAAATGGAGTTTTTCTTCAGTAGCAGAGGAGAAGCTCGGACTCTGGCTGAGCTTGACATTGTAATGAATCGCAGCAGAAACCCCACTCGTGAGGGAGGTAGGGCGTTCAAAAGACGAGAAAAACGTCAGGCTCTAAGTCGTCAAAGCAAATCACCTCGAAGGGACAACCAGCAATGGCGAAGTTCTCCGCAATCGCGACCAAGAAATGAGGCTGACGTAGCGCCGCGACCGTTGGGTATTATTGTTTTTGCGAGGAATTCCTTCATTGTCTTGGATCTTGGCCTTGACGTTGTCGATGGTGTCAAAGGTCCCAGCCTCAAGGGTGATTATCTCGTCGGTGTGAATCATGGATTCTAGCGCGGCTAGATCAAGGCATTTCAAGTTACGGGTGCTCTCTGATCAGTGGGCGTTCATTCGGCGCTGCTGCTCGTCCCAACGCGACGCCGTATGAGATTAGATATTATAATGCTTCGAACGTGGATTGCGTTTCTTTTGTAATTACTGTTTAATTGAATAAAAATGTTTTATTCTAGAAGTTTATCTCATTCTGGATTTTTGTATGCCTGAATAAGCATCTTATTTTGAATGCTGGAACGTTTTGTGTTGTTTACGTGGTTGTTCTGTTCAACCTTCATATCCTTGCTTCGTTGTGTAAATGTTTTCATTCTGGAGGGCGTTCCGAATTCGGAATATTACTCGGCCCTTGAGCGTCGCTCAATGAAACTGTTCAACCGAATTCGGAGGATTTATTCGGCCCAAAGACGTGCGTCGATGGGGCTCCAAATCCGGAGACTTGGACCAATCGTGACATCCACGAAGGGCACTCCAAATCCGGAGGCTTTATCGGCCAATCGTGATATCCACGAAGGGTGCTCTGAATCCGGAGGATTTATCAACCCAAAGACGTTATGCGCCGATGGGGCTCCGAATCTGGAGACTTGGGCCAATCGTGACGTCTACGAAGGGCGCTCCAAATGCGGAGGCTTTATCGCCCAATCGTGATATCCACGAAGGGCGCTCCACATCCGGAGACTTTATTGGCCAATTGTGATATCCACGAAGGGCGCTCCGAATCTGGAGGATTTATCGGCCCAAAGACGTCATGCGCCGATGGGGCTCTGAATTTGGAGACTTGGGCCAATCGTGACATCCACGAAGGGCGCTCTGAATTTAGAGGCTTTATCGGCCCAAAGACGTCATGCATCGATGGGGCTTCGAATCTGGAGACTTGGGCCAATCGTGACATCCACGAAGGGCGCTTCGAATCTGGAGGCTTTGTCGGCCAATTGTGATATCCACGAAGGGTGCTCCGAATCCGGAGACTTTATCGGCCCAAAGACGTCATGCGCCGATGGGGCTCCGAATCCGGAGACTTGGTCCAATCGTGACATCTACAAAGGGCGCTCCGAATCCGGAGGCTTTATCGGCCAATCGTGATATCTACGAAGGGTGCTCCGAATTCTGAGACTTTATAGGGCCAATCATGACATCCACGAAGGGCGCTCTGAATTCGGAGACTTTATCGGCCCAAAAGGCGTCAAGCGCTGATGGGGCTCCGAATCCGAAGACTTGGGCCAATCGTGACATCCACGAAGGGAGCTCCGAATCCGGAGGCTTTATCGGCCATTTGTGATATCCACGAAGGGCGCTCCGAATCCGGAGACTTTATTAGGCCAATCGTGACATCCACGAAGGGCGCTCCGAATCTAGAGACTTTATCAGCCCAAAGACGTCATGCACCGATGGGGCTCCGAATCCGAAGGCTTGGGCTAATCATGACATCCACGAAGGGCACTCCGAATCTGGAGGCTTTATTTGGAATACTTTTAAGCTGGATTTCACGGTGAGTAAACACGAATCTTTGCATTACTTACAAAAGCGGAAAGTGTACATGGTGAACCATTTAGAACCAATATCATTCCCCACAGGTCGGGCTTAATGATAGAATTTGCACAAATGTGTTAGGAGCAAGGCCGCGGGCCTAACTTTCTATCAACCGGCCCCTTATCATCTGGTATCGCCTAGAGCTTCCGCGGCTTGTCGTCAGGGAGCCGTCCGATATCAACGAGACTGTCTCGATTCGACACTTTAGTGGAGTTTACCTGTGTCTCCGTTGGTGTTTTTCCAGAAAGGAGATAGCATGCTTGTGCGGATTGCCAGGAACCACGAATTTGCTCAACTCCGTGTTCAGTCGGGAATCGTAGCAGCTCATGATAGGTGCTCGACATGGCTCGAATAGCATGCAGCCAAGTTTGCCCCATGATGAGGTTATACAGCGAAGGGAGCTTGACGATCATGAATTCCACATCCACTGTTTGGGAGCCCGCTCGAACGGGTAATGTGATTTTCCCTAACAGATACTCTGGATTTGCGTTGAAGCCGAATAATGGGTGAGGAGCCAGAGACAGGTCTGATTCGTTAAAGCCGAGTCTGAGGAAGGTCTCGTAGTACATGACCTCCGAAGTGCTACCTTGGTCTACGAGGACGCGTTTGACGGTAAATTGATTCACGTGTAGTTCAATGAGCAATGGATCAATATGGGGGAGCGTTATGTCGATAAGATCGGAATCATCGAAGATGATGCTCGGAGCTTCATGGGGATGTTTCGCTTGTGAGCGTTGCTTCTGGGGGGCTGAATGAATTGAGTGTATGGTATATGGCGTTGGAAGGCTGTATATCATATGTATAACATCAAGGGGAGGTGACTCCTACCGAAGGGCAACAGTTTTGATTGTGCTCTTCCGGACGTGTTGCTGGAGCCGACCATCTTGCACCAATTCCTCGAGGTGGTCTTTCAGGGCAAAGCAACTGTCCGTATCATGACCATGATCTTTGTGATATTCACAACTCCTGTCCCGCCTTCTCGTGTCAGGAGGTCCCACCATCTTGGACGACCATTTGAACAACGGAAGATGTTGGATTTTGGTCATAATCGAGCTGATTAGCTCTGACAGCTCCGTATATTTCTTGTCGGCGCGCTTTGTGCGCCTGCTATCGACTTACAATTGCTCATTTGCCTGGTATGAACATTGATCATTGGATCGGCGAGAATCCCGTCTCCTGTCTCGTTTAGCCCGCTGTCATGGTTCAGGGCTTGTGCAATTTTGAGAGGGGCCGTTTTGTTGGCTACGTGTCCGGCTTTAACCCGCAAGGCGTCATCTTTCACTTTGCAGTATTCCTCTACTTTCTTCATCAACCCCCAGACTATTTTGGGGGGTCTTCTAGTCAAGGAACTGTGGAGGGCACTATCTGGGTGTAATCCCATTTTGAAGGCGGTGATGGCCATGGAGTCATTACAAGCATCGTTAACAAGATTAAAGCATTCCCAATATCGCACCGAATATGCTCTTAGTGTTTCTCCTGGCAGGGTTGCATTGCCCAGAGAGAGTCGGCTTGCTTCGGCTGGACTTTGTTGGTGATGAATCTGGCCTTGAAGGATTTTTGTAGTTGGTAGAAGGTTTTGATCGAAGCCGGCTCCAGTTTGTAATACCACATGACCGCCAGTGGTCCCAAACTGCTGGGACATATTCGGCACATGAGGGCCTCGTCGTCTGCATGTAATGTCATGGCCTGCTTGTAGTGACAGATGTGGTTGGTGGGCTCTGATTTGCCGTCGTACAAGGTGAACGATAGTGTTTTGAATTTCTTGGGTAGCGCAGCCTTTGTAATCTGTCGTACGAAGGGATCGTGTTGGTCTTCGTCCGAACTGTTCCTTCTTCGCTTGTGCATTGCACGGGGACTTTCTTCAGAAGAACTGGTGGTTTCGTGTCATCCCTTCTTCCTAGGCTCTGGGGATAATGAGTCGAAGTCGCTATCAGTGTCTTGTCGTGCTTGAGATTGTCGATCACCTACCTTCGAAGGTTGTTCTGGATTTGGGCGCGTAGCTTGCTTGGACTTCACCATTTCCAAGGCCAAATCTTCACGAAGACGTTTGTTCTCAACGATCATGTTTTCTAACCTCTGTTCATTTTGCTTTGCTTGTTCTATGATCGCCTGCATTGTCTCGTGCTCCGAAGTCGAGGGTGAGGCGAAATTCGAGGCACGTCTTGCAGCGATAGTCTCTGTTCCAAGCAAGTTTGTTGGAGTGGTTTCCTCTTGGGGTATAGGGTCGACAGTGACTATCGGAGGATCTTCCGTCACGCTCTCCATGGATGTAATGACCCCAAAAGTCATCCTTATTTAATTAGGGGTTAATGTGTTTTAATTCAACTATATCTATCGGAATTAAAGAATTATCTGCTGAGTTATGGCGACCTTTACTGTATCGGCTTGAAATTTTTTTTTTCCTCCGCTCGAGTGTGGGCTCATTTTTGGAATGTTCTTACCTTATTTTGGGATATTGTTTGAGGTGGTGGTATGATGGTAAAGTAAGATTGGACCAACGAATATAATTCGGATAGTTAATCTACGATCAGCCATCATTCATTTGTCTTTTTCTTTTTTCACACTTTGAATTTGGATGTGAGATTTGAACCATTGGAAAGCTTATCTCCGGGGCTTCAATTTGATCACAAGAATGACCTAAAATGGAGTCCGGATGAGAGAGTTATACCCGTTTGAAGTTTTCACATCTGTACTGGAAGCAGATCCGCACGTGCGGGACTGTGCGGGACAGCAGCTCAAAAACGTGATTTTTAGACCATTTCTTACATTTTCTTTTCCTCGCTTCTTCTCCCCTCCTCCATGTCCGAAACCCTAGCTCCCCAAACCTTGATTTCCTCTACTTTGATCAACAATCCACCATGGTTCTTGCATCAAGGATGGAAAACAAGAAAGGATCAACATTTTTAACCGATTGGAACTTGGATTTGCGAAGGATTCTCATTAAAGCTTCGTCCCTTTTCTTGTTTCTTGAGGTAGGGTCCTAGTTCTCCTTCATGCTTTCATTGATAGATAGATTTGTGATACTTTGGAGTATACAAATGTAAAACCTATATTTTTTTTTGAACATCTAGTGTAGTGTTTATTATGAGAATTGGGGGTTTAGAATTGGAGATGTTGGAAGTTAAATTGGTGGGTTAAAATGATGGATGGTGAATCCTAGATGTATAATTATTGGGAAAATTGGAATAAAAAGTAATGGGTTAATAAGTTTGGGTTTTTCTTGAAATTTCAATATTTTCTTGAAACCCTAGGTTGATTAATGATGATAACCAATGAATTGGCCCAAATTGAAAGTAGAGTAATGAAATTGAGGTATTGAATTTTATGTGTTCAAGTTTAATTGGAATTTGGAAATGTTTGAAAATTATGTTTAAAATTTGCGAATGAACTATGTTATGAACATTGTAATTCATGTTGCAATGTGAAGGGAAAATTGGGGAAATAATCTATTAATGATATGGATGATATGAACTCGGTTTTGGAATGTTGAAATGGAATTCAAGGATTTATTTTGAATTATGTTAAATTACAAATGGTGTTGATGAACCAAGTGATATTGACTTTGTTGGATTATGTTGTGTTGACTCATAGTGAATTGAATGGTGTTGTACTATGATGAATTATGTTTGAATTACGTGAATTGTGTAGGGTCAGCTACAGGGGCGGATCAAGCACCTGAACACTGTGAGTAGTAGTACAGAAATGTACATCTTATTTATGAATAAGATTTGTGTACGTCGATATGACTTTGGAACCCTTTTGTTCTGTCAATAACAAGTATTAAACCTCTGTTATTTATCAGTGTATTATGTACTTCTTAAGAATAAATGGAGCTTATGTTCATCCATGAATGATGATACTTGTATGAGTCCAAGATTATTTTGTTGTGTTACGTATGGACTCGAGGTCGTTTAGAGGCTACGATATGAAAACAAAGGTTTAACATCATTATGTAACCCACGTTAGAATGTAAACTGTTCTGTCCTTGCTAAGCATGCTTTATGTTTTGATATGTTACGTTTTGACTTAATGAACAGTTGACCATAAATGTAAAGTATTCATGACATCCGTAACACACGGCCCTTACTCGGGGGTAATAATACCGTGGTTTAAGTAATTAAGTTACAAGTTTATGTACGTTACAAGTTTAAGTATGTTACAGATTCAAGCATGTTACAAGTATAGGTATGTTCTAAGTTTAAGTATGGTACAAGTTCAAGTATGTTATAAGTTTACGCATGGTACAAGTTCATGTATGTTACAAATTCAAGTATGTTACGAATATGACTTTTGATTTCTGCTTATGATTTAAGTATAAAAAAAATATATGTATGATTTGATTCCGTTTATGATATGACATGATATGTACGGTTTGGTTTGGAAAACCTATTAATTCCTGGTATGGAGCAAAGTGCTATACGGAACTAAGTGCTGCAGTGCGAGTTACCTCTAGAATCTGTATGAGCCACCTCTTGAATCCATACATATGTGAAAATTATGAGGCTGAAAGCCATTCCATGAAAGTTATGAGGCTTATGGCCATCTATATAAGTTGTCATGAAATGAAACAAAGTGCTACACAAAACTAAGTGCTACAACGTGAGTCACCTCTAGAATCCGTGTGAGACACCTCTTGGGTTCATATATGCATGTTTCAAGGGCTTCATGCCATATGCTTCAAGGGCTTTTATGCCATATGTTTCAAGGGCTTTAATGCCACATGCTTCAAGGGCCTTGTGCCACCATGTTTATGTTGCAAGATTGAACCTAAGGCCGTTATGTACTTAGCACAGAATCAGACTAACTATGTGAACTTTACATCTTTATATGCATTGCTATGTGTTATGTTTCAAGTTAAGCATCATTTTATTTATGTATTACTATTCACTGAGCTCGGCTCACTCTCTGTTATGTCTATTTCTGTAGGTCACCAACCAGGTGGTCAGTCCTAGCCATGATGCCGCTTTCTTTTGTCAACCTTCGTGTGTCCAGGCACTATACACAGCCATTGATTTTGTTAAACTGATAAGATATTGGCTTGCTTTTTGAATGTCTATCTAAGATTGATGTATATAGCTTTCATGTTTTTGTATATGCCCAATGATAGGGCTGGGTCTGTATATGTGTATGTATGTAACCGATGTTCAGGTGTATGTTTTAGATTTTATTTGTCTGTTAAAAGTTTGTGATCCTGGCATGATAGTAGTAGCTCGATAGAGTTTGTTTCCATTGTCAAATTTTGATATTTAGTGCTTCCGTTCAGACCCCATATATATATATATATATATAACAGGTTAAGTGTCCGTTTCTGAAGTAGTCATGCCCAAACTTCTAGGGGCGGGTTTGGGGTATGACAATGGATGTGCTTGAGTATTCCCACAGACGGTGCCAATTGTGGAGAAGTGGTTTGGAAATACTCTTCTGATCCTGGAGAACGCTCGAGATCCTCTTCCGGTCACCTGAAAAGGAATATACACTCCAGTGGGGTGCCAGAATTAGCACTCCGACAGACAAGTCAATAACCACACTTAGGAATACTTTTATTCTAGGTTAAGCACTATACCTCTTTTTAGTCTGTTGTTCCTTTATTTATACTTGTGTCCTGGGCCTCATGGCCAGGCTCACTTGTCTTTCGTCGTCTTCGTATTTATTCGGCTCCATGGTTCAGTATCTGCTCGGCCCATCTATTATATTCGGTATCCTTATCGTGCCGAGTAGAGCCATGGCTCAGTATCTGTTCCAATTATTCGGCTCCCACAGATACAAAAACTTACAACTCATAACTAAACACACAACTCAAAAATCTATTAAAAGCTCATAATTTTTTTTTTTAAATTCTAAAAATATTTTTATACATAGCCTAAGAATTTTTTGATAAGCCATTTCTCACGTTAGTAACTTATTTAATTATTTGTTAATTTTACGATATTTTTACCATCTGAGGCCTGTTTGGTAACCATTTCGTTTTTAGTTTTCAATTTATATTTACCAAAATTTAAAAAATTATCATAAAAACTTGTTTGATAATTTTTTTTGGTTTATAAATGGTTGTCTCAGTATGTAAATTTGAGGAAAAAATATAAATTCAAAAAATGAGTTTACGTTGATTTTTAAACAGAAATTTAAAATTTTGACTAACAAATTTTTTTTCAAATAATTTTTTTTCCGATAAATTTTTTTTCAACTAATACTAACCGAGACCATGGGTTCATTTTTAGGTCATGTTTCGATAATCCGAATCGTTCAATGTGTAGAACTTATCGAGTACTATATCATTGTAAAAAATCACGTTGATCGGATATCGATAGCTATTTGATCAAATCAGAATTCTGTTAACTGTTTATTTTTTCACCGTTCATTTTTTTAAATACAAATTTGATCTGATCAAATAGCTATCAATATCCGATCAACGTGATGTTTTACATGGATATAGTACTCGACGAGTTTTACACATTGAACAGTTCGAATTATCGAAACGGAGCCCAAAAATGGGCCCATGGGTCGGACTGGACGGGCCCAGTCTTGATCTCAACATGAGATAAGCTGAACCAAAAAAAAAAAAATCGAAATTACACTATCTTTATTATAAAAAATTAAAAATTAGATTCATAATAATTATTATTGTCCTAACTATTGGTCTATTGTGCACTATTGTCTTATTACATTTCCCAGATGTGGGTATACTCTGTTTGGAAGATTTTGATGTGAAATAGAACTTACAGGTTCATAAGAATATTCATGAAATTAAATGGTCCATAAGTCATAGATATAAGATTTATTAGTAAATGTCCCAAAATTTTATACAAAATTATGTGACTATATTATAAGTCTATTGCTTAAAAAAAAATAAATCTACCAAAATAATTGTTAATTATGAAAATATTATTGCTACACCATTCTGATGATTTTATGTAAATTTTGTTTGTAAGAATAAATTTTTTCAATCTAAATATATAATTAATTATTTATCAACACCCATTACTTAAATAATATATATATATATATATTTTGGACATTAAACAATTGAATCATAGTTATTAGTCTTCATTTGGGAAGAGCTAAAATAGTCTAACTTTTTGGCTTTTTAGCTATTTTAGCCTTTTTTTTTTTTAGCCTCATTTGATTTTTATTTTTTGACTTTTTTGACTTTTGTGAGAGAAAAAGTGTAATGATTATACTTTGAATGTAACATTTTGTCTTATTGACTTATGTAGCCAATTTTGTCTTTTGTGCTTTTTTAGCCAAAAAGGCAAAACCAAACATAACTTTAAATTGAATAGATATTTTTTCATAAGTTCTGTTCTTTGTAATTGATGATGTGGCATTATTTTATTGGATGACCATATATCATAGTATTCAAGGCCCAGCTGTGAATAAGTCTCTCCATATAATTATTATTAGGAAAATGATATACAAATTTACTTTTTAGATACACTTTATGGATCCAATGATATATAAATGAGATGATTGGTGAATGATTAGAAAAGATATGAGAGAGAAATTTATCTTAGATATTTTGATACATTACCACATCATTAAGTTTGAAAAATAGGTTTAAGTTTTGGACTTGAATAGCACTACTCGTTATTATTTGGTTGCCAATGCTTCTAAATAGTATAGTAATACTACAAACCCATACTTAATTATCAAAAAATTATCTAAAATTATTATCTTGTAGTTCAGATTTATTTTATATAGACGTGACATTATACAAATTTAATTCTAACAGCACATTCTCATTTGGGATAAATTCATAATAGTTAATTGGGATTCATAGACTTGTTCATTCAAGTAAGTGATTGAATCATCAATCAGTTATGGAAATTGCTAATACTAACTACCTAATTAGTTAGGTACCCTTTTTATTTTTTTATTACTATTTTACCTTAACATAAACTTTCCATTTTGTCCTTATCCCTAACCTCCTCTCGACCCTAACCCTATTTCTAGCGCCTCCCACCAACCTATCACTAACTTTGGCTACTTTCCCAACTCCTACCCTTGCCTATTTGTAATTTTGGCATTCGCCATATAACTTTGTTAAGCATCATACAATGTATTCAAGTATTCTCTACAGGACTTTAGCTCACCCTCTGTGGAAACCAACTTTTAGGTGTTGATGGTATGCCTCCGTCAAGGACTTAGCTTGAGAGGATCATGGAACTGAAGGCGCGTTTTAGTTTTCTTTTATTGTAATATCTTTTGTATAAGCCTCGGAGTTTTTATCCATTTTGGGCTTGACCTACTTTTTTTGTAACTAAGCATTGTCTTGGAAATATATAGCCACTAAGGTATGAACTTCTCCGAAATTCTTCTCATTTCTTGTATATCACTTTGAGTCACATGTTACAGATTTAGAATTTAGGGTTTATGAATGTATAGTGCTTGTGGTACCTTTTGTAATGGTTATCAAATGAATTAATGAAAGAATGAAATATTATTAGTTTTCGCATGATTAGCGTATTGTATGAGATTATTTGTTGTTTATTTGAGGACGTTACAGAGTTGAGAGTTAGGAGAGATTGAGAATTTCAGAGAGAGAATTGTTTGTGAGAAATAAAATGGGAGAGAAGGGGATATTTATAAGAGTTTGGGAGGGAGGGGAGTCAATTTGTAAAACAAAAAAAGAAATTTGACTGTTAGAGTAAAACGGTCAAATGACAATTTGATAAAAAAAAAATTTTCTTAATTTGACCATTGCAAAGAGAGATGTTTGGGGGGTGCGGGTCAAGTTGGGCTACTCGTGGGGCACAAATATTTTGGGCCAAGTCACAGGTCAGGTTTCAAAATGACGGCCCAGGCCCAGGCCCAGGCTTAGGGTCCCGAACCTAACCGGGCTAAGCCCACACCTCGGGTCCCAGGTGGGATTTGGGCCGCCCACAGGTCTCAGGCCATTTTTACACTCCTAAATTAGACGTTAGACATTTTTCTATAGGCTGAAGCACTCAAAACTTTCTTCAAAAAATCTAGAGGTTGAAGTTGAACTTCAACTAAGTGATTTAATAAAAGAATTTGAATAAAAACAAAACTATATTGAAAGTAGGGTTAATTGGTGAATAGTTCACACTAATGGGATCACATGTTATTTGGTTCAAGATTTAATTTTTTTGGTGATAAGAATAGGTGCTGAAAAGTGGTCGGCATTAGAAAAGTTATCGTTGTTGGAAAAGTTACCAAAAAATTAGTCAGAAAAGTTGCTAAGAAGTCAAAAACGACTGTCGACGAGGGTGAGATGGTAACTCTAACATCTCAAGCCTCGATGATCAACTCCAAGCCTTCCAAACAAGCCTCTAACAAAGCCCAAAGATTTACTTAAACCTAGCCATGAAATGAGAAAAAGGAAAAGGGAAGGAGAATAAAAGAGAGAGTAGTAGTCTGTGAGACTCTCCCCTTTTCATATACATATAATAGATATAGGATTGGGATGTGCCTCACTCTCCCTCACTTGAGAGTACCAACAAGTACAAAGTGAGAGTGGTGTGGAAATGGGTAAGGGTACCAAAGTGCACCTCGATTCAAATATTTATCCTAATTCTTCCACTTTTCTATCTTATCATACATATTTTGGGATCCAAACACCAAATTAAATTGCATCATTCGTAATGAATTAGTTTGTTAAGTAAATATATCCTATCGTTCACACATGTGTCTACTAGGCTTGAAGAATTTGTCTTCTTATCCCGAAGCAGAATAGAAACGTTTCACAGAAATAGACACAGTTGAGCTACGAACTAAATTATTTCATTGGAGACAAATGATGAATTTAATCATACCAACACCATTATATTAGTACTAATTTAAGGTTCAAATTTATAGAACTTACTAGAGTAGGATGAAGAGGCTGAATAGGAAAATTTAGTAGTGATAAATTTATCACTGATAACATTTATTAATGTAACGCCTCAAAATAAATGTCATAAATCGACTCACAACAACATATACACAGTGACATAAACAAAATAGTAATCTTTCATTAATTAGAATTGATACACAAACAGTGACACATGCCTTAATTAGAATTGATACACAAACAGTGACACATGCCTCATACATTCACAAATGATTCATTATGAATCTACAGCACGTGTTACAAGTAGTAATAAGAAATGAAAGTTAAACAAATATTCATATGCTCTAAAGGCTTACATCTTTCCAAGGTTGTGCCTGGTTACAACAAAAGTGGATACAAATCCAATACATATAAAGCCCTTGGCTTAAATCAAACGATAACATAACAAACAAAAGAAGCTTTCAGCTCCGATTCCTCCCAAGCTATTATCTTAGCGGAGGCATGTTCCCAACACCTGAAAATGGTTTTCCCAAGTAGAGTGAGTTAAAACCCAGCAGAAACAATCCAACACAATTGTAGACACCCCATTTTTGACCGTCCTCAAGACTTGGACGTCACCATTGGAACACTTGGTGATTACCCTTGTTTGTGTTCGTCATGAGTTCCCGGAGGTCTCGGTTGCGCGCCTTGCCTCAGGATCTCTCGACTCGACCGTGTTGTGTCTGGTTTTGCACCAAACACTTGTGTTTTGCCTTGGAGGGGCAAGGAATGCCTTGTGAGGCATCCCCCCACATCACCGGCCATGGCTTGAGGCCACCGGCCAGTGATTTTATGCCATCGGCAATGTATACTGCCGGTCGACACTCTTTGTTGCCGGTCGGCCATTTATTTTGCCAAAATGGCAATTTTGAATGGCCGATCACTGTTCATCTACTTTTAGTAGATATTTTGTGCCAACTGTGATAGCTGGCACCCACTCTGTTTCCCTCCATACACGTGTATAGAGGGATTTCCCGGCCGACCGGCAACAAAGAGTGTTGCCGGTCGGCCATTTATCATAGTATGGCAAGAGAGGAAGCCTCTTCAACACTCTTTGTTGCCGGTCGGCCATTTATTTTGCCTATAAGAAGAGGCTTCCTCTCTTGGCATTAGGGTTACAAAATTTCAGAGGGAGTTCTAGATTAGGGTTAGGGTTGATATATATTTCCTATCTCTATATCTCTCTCTTATGTGTGTCTAGTGTGTGTTTGTCCATACTATTGCACACAAACACATAGTGTTACACCTTCTCTTGGTTGTTGAGGGACCAAAGGGTTGTTCTTGGTGTTCTTGACTGGATTTGAGCTCAAGGAGGCAACAAGATCATTATTTGTGAAGGAGGACTTCAAGGGTAAGAAACAAGCCCTTTTTACCCCATTTTTGCACACCACTTTTGCCTATCTTGCAACTGTTTTTTGGCTTTGCATATAATACATAAAAGTTCTATTTTTAAGGCCTCTAAATAGTTTGTTGAGAGTGTTTTAAGCTTTGGGGTTGTTTGACCCCTCTTAAGCCTTGTTTGGCCCTTGTTTTGTGCTATTTTGTGTGAGCTCCGGGACTTTGGTGTTTGGGCCTCCTCACCACTGAAATCTTGAGGTCCCAAGAAGGAGAGGGCCACCGCCTCTCCTTGTTGTCCTTGAAAAGGAGCATTTTTGCCTCTTGAGGGAGCACCTAGCTTAGGCTCTTGTTGACCATGCCTTAGCTGTTAGTTATGCTTATTTTTCCATGAAATAGCATTATTTTAAGTTGGTTTTGGTACACCATGCTTGCTTAGCATACATGCCTTGTAATGCCATTTTGTTGCCTTAACATGCCTTAGGTGGTAAACCATTGTTCTAGCATGCTTTAGGCCTAGCTTTGTGAAGCTTTCATGTTTATTTTGCCATGTTTAAGATCTGTCCTTGGCTGTTTTGGTCGACCATAGCTTGCATTGCATGCCCCCTTTGCATTTTGGGCTTGTTGGCCTTGAGTATATAAGTGCATAGCATGCCTTGTTGTATCATTTCAATGGTTTGGAACCTCTTAACATGTTATCTCAGTCCTTGTGACATGCTTATATGCTTGCATTTAATCCTCATTCAATGTGTTTAAAGGTTGTTACCTTATGCCCCTTGTTTAGGCCTCGGAGTATGCTTGCACTTTTAGACCACCTAGATGCCATCTAAGTGCACCCTTGGCTTTGTTTAAGTCTGCGTTTGACTTGTTTTGAGTCCCCTTAGCCTTGTGAGGTTTGGTGGACTTGACCTTGGTTTAAGCCTCCTTGGCTTGTCTTAAGCACTTGGGCCATTGTGGCATGTTTTGCTTGTCTTGTTTAAATTGATTTGGCATCATCTTGTAACATGATTTTGGAGCTTAATGCATGCTATATGTCCATGTTTGCATCCTCTTGAGTGTGCTTGAGAATTGCTCTTTAATGCTTGAAGTGTTGGAGATCATTCGCATGAATGTTTGTGTGCCTATTAGTCCTTCATTTTTGAGCAGCTTGGCCACTATTTTAGGCCTAGTAAGGGCTGCCTAAACCGTGCTTAAGTCCATCCTTTGCTTGTTTACATGCTTACCTTACATATTTGCTTGCATACTTGTATAAATGCATTGTATGCCCATGTTGCATGCTAGTTCACATGCCTAGGTTGCACTCCATCTAGCATGCATGCCTTGTTCCTTGATTTAATGATGGGAGTTGGGCCTTTGTCTGTTGGTTTGCATTGCATTTGAAATCAACATGCATAACTTGGTCTCTTGGGCCGTCATGCATTGAAATGCGCGATTGATGGTCCGAGAACCAAAGACCATGTCCCTTTGAGTCATAAACATGATAAGGGATATGGTCAGTGCATACATTGCTTGAATTGCATTACCATGCAAAGCCCTGTCCTCTGCTGCTGTCAAACAGATTCTGCAGGAACTTTTTGCCGATCGACTGCACAGAGTGCCGACCGGCAATCCATATGTGGCCGATGGATTCATTTTTGGCCGATCGACACCAAATCACTGCCGGTGGCCATTCTCCTCAGCCCGTGGCATTCCCCAACATCCAGTGAGCACATCCTGAGACTTTGGCAGTCTTCAGAGAAGTAGAGCAGGAAAAACAGAGGCAGCTTGTGCATGGCAGTGGACTTCCGAGCAAGACCCGAGCACGCGTGCATTGAGCCCTCTTCCCGAGGCCCTTTTTCTTGCTTTCTTAAATTAATTAATTTGTTTAATTAATTTAGTTGGTCTGTAATAATTAATTAGCTAGGATAGTTAATTCATTATCCGAATTGTATTATTCTTTTGGTCCCTCCGAGCGAGGGCGAATTTGTAATAAGTGTGGATGAGTGTGTGCATGTCTTCCAACCCCCACTTCTTTCTCCCTTTTACTTACCTGCTTTGATGGTTAGTAATAGGTCATGTTTAATTTAGCATACCTCATCATGTTTGCAGCTTGCATGATTAGCATTGCATATTTGTCATGATAGTTCCATAACATTTGCCATGACTTGAATAATTGGCATCATGTTGCATTTGAACCATGTTTGCATAACATGCATTGCATGAGCACTAGGTGAGCTTTTATGCTTTAGCATGCCGCATGCGTGTGAGTGTTGCTATGATAGCATGATTACCATGAGGCTAGCTGCTTAGGTGATATAACTGCTTGAATGCCTGTGGGTGAAGGTTGGATTGTCTGAGTTGGAATAGCTCATTGAAATCCATGTTTTAGCCTACTTATGAGTAGCAAATTCTAAAACATTTTTCCAAAACAAACGGATTTGCAATGCTTATTCCCAAATTAGGCAATCTAGTCTATACTTTTGTGCTGTGCGCATAACATAGTAATTCTAGGCTAATAATCGGGATAAAAACACATAGCGTTTTCAAAAACGGATATCACGATTAGTAGAGGCCGATCTTCAGATTGGGCGAGAGGGGGTGCTCATAGCTGACCTTCCCCAATCGTACCCTAGCTCCCGAGCCGAGGCAACTTTGGTGATGACGGACACGTGGCCTTTGGCACCGAGTCAGGGTTTCCTAAATTCCCCCTTTAAAAAAATATTTAGGTGGCGACTCTGTATCTGGCAAAGCAGTCCATGTTTGGCACTTCTTTCAAAAATCTATTTTCTCAAACCGATTTGCCGAATTTGGACTCTTTGGTTCAGATTAAGAACCGTGACACAAATCGAGTCCGAACTGTAGCAGGGTCCCTCGCGGACGTGTTACAGTTTCTAGCGACTCTGCTGGGGATTTTAGAGAGCTTGACTCGAACTCATGATATCCTGTTTTGATTTCATTTATGTGTCTCTTTGCATTGCATGTGCATTGGTGCGCCTAGGACAATGTGTTTGCCATCTGTCATTCCTGAACGGTTTGTCGGAGGCTTGAGTTTGTCAAAGCATGCCATAAGGCTGACCGGTTGTGGGCTCTGACAGTATGGGAACACAAACCCTGGTTTTTACCAGGGTACCCTTTTCGACCATTCGACCTTGTGCATATCGAAATCCATAGTGACCATTCCAAATTAGGACAGGTTGCTTACCCGATATTAGGTTGTTTGAAAACTGCCGCGTGCATAGTGAAACCCTAGCTCCTGACAAAATAAGACAGGGAAACCCTACCCCTCCATAGGGGTGTTTTGGCTCTCACTTATCTGCTATGCGCTTTAGAGTGTATCTCTACAGGAACGTACATATCAGTTTGCAAGTTTGAGTATCAGGCCCGAGGGCACCAGTATTAGTGTTGTAGAGAAATCAGTTATCTGCGGGTATCAAGTTCAGTTTTGGGAACAGTGATTCTGGGGAATAGTGATCAGTAGTAGAGTGCAGTTGTTCGGCTACACCTGTGATTGATCTGTTTGGGCTGAAATGCTGTTTGTTTTTCCTTTCAGTTCAGAGTGTTCAGAGAATTGATACAGAATAGCTAGTGTTTCCCCTTGCTGAGGCAGGACTTATGATGACGCAAAATTCAGAAGAGATTGTGGTTATGATAGCTACGCTAGATCAAGGGATCACCCTGCGGGATGAAACCAACGTTGATGAATCGCATCCGCCTAGGTCACCTGTCGCGCACCCGGTCTGGACCCCCCAGTTATATCAGGCTCGCGAGCCCACTACATTCGAGCTGATGGAAATGATTGGTGACCTCCAGAGATCCGTGGCCGATTTGGCCTATGGAATGTCGGCTTCACCGCCAGCGGCACCGTATGCCAGGAATTTCATACCACAAGAGCCCCCGCTACTGGGGCGGATTGTGATAGAGCTCAGCCAACCAGAGGTTGCTTCCAGCTACAGCAACGACGTGTCAGCAACAACCGGGCTTCTCTCTGATGTAGCAACCCAAACCCTTGATCTGGCCGAGGCCAGAGGCAAGAACAAAATGAAGGCAGATGCCAATCCCATTGAACAACTGTTGCGGGCAGTCGAGGCTTTGAAAGCCGGAGGGATGAACAAGCAACAGATATCCGCAGTTATGGCAAAAACTGTGAAGGATGCTTTCCCCACTCCACCTGAGGGTAGTTCAAGTCAGTCAGAAAATCGGGATAGGCCCCGTCATGCCAGAACAGTTCCTCCTATTCCCGACCCTGCACCTGGGAAAGATCATAAAACCAAGGTAGTGCCTGCCGACCCTTTTGCTAGTGCGTCTAGTAAGAATACTCAGACTTCAACATTGATTGCTAACGAGTTCTTTGTTTTGGCACGGAGTACGATGTAAGTATTTATGCTTTAGCATCCTTGCATGCGTGTGAGTGTTGCCATGATAGCATGATTACCATGAGGCTAGCTGCTTATGTGATATAACTCCCAATTGACTAGGGCTGGTCTGGTATATGTGTATGTATGTAAAGATGTTCAGGTGTATGTTTTAGATTTTATTTGTCTGTTAAAATTGTGTCCTGGATGATAGTAGTTAGCTCGATTAGAGTTTTGTTTTCCCCATTGTCAAATTGATATTTAGTTGCTTCCGTTCAGACCCCATATATATAATATATACTTAACAGGTTAAGTGTTCCGTTTCTGAAGTAGTTTCATGCCAAACTTCTAAGGGGCGGCGTTTGGGGTGATGACAATGATGGCTTTGAAGTATTCCCACAGACGGTGCCAATGTGACAGAGCAAGTGGTTGGAAAAATACTTCTTCTGATCCTGAGAGGAAAAAACGCTCAGAGATCCTCTTCCGGTCACCTGAAAAGGAATTCATACACATCCAGTTTGGAAATCGAAACGAAGAACTCGTAGTGCCAGATATAGCACTCGAAACAAGGTGTCAAAACCACACTTAGGAATACTTGTTATTTCTAGATAAGCAACTATACCTCTTTTTAGTCTGTTTGTTGTTCCTATTTATTTACTGTGTCCTGGCTACATGGCCAGGCTCACTTGTCTTTCGTCGTCTTCGTATTTATCGCATCCATGTTTCAAGTATCTGTCGGCCAATCTATTAATATTCGGTTCATATCGTGCGAAGTTAGAGCCATGGCTCAGTAATCTGGTCCAATTATCCGGCTCCCACAGATACAAAAACTTAAAAACTCATAACTAAACAGCACAACTCAAATCTATTTAAAAGCTCATAATTTTTTTTTTTAAAGTCTAAAAATTATTTTTATTATATATATATATATATAAACCAATTGCAATCCAAAAAAAAAAAAAAAAAAAAAAAAAAAAAAAAAAAAAAAAAAACGGACACAAATCTGCATGTCCCACACGGGCCGCAGGTGACCAGCGCCTACGAGTCCGGTTAAGCGCAAATTTTACAAAAAAAAAAAAAAAAAAAAATACCTACCGCACTCCTAACAACACAAGTTGTTCTTTTTATTGTGGAAATAAAATTTGAAAGATGTATCCAAAAAACATTTTGGACATTTAGAATATGAGAGTAGAATTATAGTTGGGTGAAAATTTATCCAAACCACTTGCCTTTAACTTCTCTTATTTGACAGTTTTTACTCTTTTGTTTCTGTTTTCATTGGTCAAGCTGTATTTTTCTCCCTTAGTTACATTTCTAGACGTAAAAAAAAAAAAAAAAAAAAAAAAAGGGATTCCAAGCTGGTCTCATAATTGAGATCAAGACTGGACTCGTCCAGTTCAGACCATGGGTTTCATTTTATTTCATGTTTCGATAATCCGAAATCGTTCAATGAGCTAGAACTTATCGAGTCTATAATAACATGTAAAAATATCCTGTTGATCGGATATTCGCATAGCTATTTGGATTCAAATCAGAATTCTGTTAACATGTTTATTTTTCACCGTTTCATTTTTTTAAATACAATTTTGATCGATTCAATAAGCTATCAATATCCGATTCAACGTGATGTTTTACATGGATATAGTTACTCGACGAGTTTTACACATTTGGAACAGTTCGAATTATCCGAAACGGGAGCCAAAAATGGGCCCATGGGTCGGGACTGGACGGGGCCCAGTCTTGATCTTCACATGAGATAGCTGAACCAAAAAAAAAAAAATCGAAAATTACCACTATCTTTTATTATAAAAAATTAAAAAATAGATTCATAATAATATTATTTGTCCATAACTATTGGTCTATTGTGCCTATTGTCTTTATTACATTTCCAGATTGGTATACTCTGTTGGAAAGATTTTGATGTGGAAAAGAACTTACAGGTTTCAAAGATATCATTGAAATTTAATGGTCCATAAAGTCATAGATATTAAGATTATTAGTAAATGTCCCAAAATTTTATTCAAAATTATAAGATTGGTGACTATATTATATAAGTCTATTGCTTTAAAAAAAAATAAATCTACCCAAAAATTAATTGTAATTATGGAAAATAATTATTTGCTACACCATTCTTGGATGATTTTATGGTAAATTTTGGTTGTAAGGAATTAAATTTTTTCCAATCTAAATATATAATTAATATTTATCAAGACCCATACTAAAAATTAATATTAATATATATATATATTTTGGACATTAAACAATTGGAATTCATTTATTATTAGTTTCTTTCATGGGAAAGAGCCTAAAATAGTCTAACTTTTTAGCTTTTTAGCTATTTTAGCCTTTTTTTTTTAGCCTCATTTGATTTTTTATTTTTGACTTTTTTGGACTTTTGTGAGAGAAAAAGTCTGTTAATGATTTATACTTTGAATGTAACATTTTATCTTATTGACTTATGTAGCCAATTTCGTCTTTGTGCTTTTTAAGCCAAAAAGGCAAACACCAAACATAACTTTAAATTGAATAGAGTATTTTTTCATAAGTTCTGTTTTCTTTGTAATTGATGATGTGGCGATATATTTTATTGGATGACCATTATATTCATAGTATTCAGGGCCCAGCCTGTGAATAAGTCTCTCGCATATAATTATTATTAGGAAAATGATATTACAAATTTACTTTTTAGATACACTTTAATTGGATCCAATGATATATAAATAGATGCATGCGTGAATGATTAGAAAAGAATATGAGAGAGAAATTTATCTTAGAATTTTTGATTACTTATTTAACCCACATCATTAAAGTTTGAAACATAGTTAAGTTTCTGACTTGAATAGCACTACTCGTTATTTATTTGGTTGCCAATGCTTTCTAAATAGTACAGTAATACTACCAAACCCATAACTTAAATTTATCAAAAAATTATCTAAAATTATTATCTTGTTAGTTCAGATTTTATTTTTTATATTAGACGTGACCATGTATACAAATTTAATTTCTTAACCGCACATTTCTGTCATTTGGGAAAAATTTCATTCATAGTTTAATTGGGATTCATAGGACTTTGTTCAATTCAAGTAAGTGGATGAATCATCATCAGTATTGGAAAATTGCTTAATACTAACTACCTAATAGCTTAGTACCCTTTTTATTTTTTTTTATTTTACTATTTTACCTTTAACATAAACTTTACCCATTTGTCCTATCCCCTAACTCCTCTTCGACCCCTAACCCTAATTTCTAGCGCCACCCACCAACCTATCCACTAACTTTGGCTACTTTCCCAACTCTACCCTTGCCTATTTTTGTAATTTTGGCATTCGCCCATATAAACTTGTTAAGCATCATAACAATTGTTATTCAAGTATTCCTCTACAGGACTTTAGCTCAACCTGCATGTCGGAACAACTTTTAGGTGTGATGGTCATGCCTTCCGTTCAAGGACTTAGCTTGAGAGGATCATGGAACTGATAGCGCGTTTTAGTTTTCTTTATTGTGCTAATATCTTGTTAAGCCTCGTGAGTTTTATCCATTTGGGGCTTGACCTACTTTTTTTGTAAACTTTAAGCATTTGTCTTGGAAATATAAGCCACTAAAGGGTTATGAACTTTTCTCCGAAATCTCTTTCATTTCTTGTATATCACTTTGAGTACACATGTTTACAGATTTAAGATTTAGGGTTATGAATGTATAGTGCTTGTTGGTACCTTTGTAATGTGTTATCAAATGAATTATTGAAAGAATGAAATATTATTAGTTTTCGCATAATTAGCGTTATGTATGAGATTATTTGTTGTTTATTTGAAGGAACGTACAGAGTTGAGA
Organism: Camellia sinensis; assembly: GCF_004153795.1. Lineage (NCBI taxonomy): Eukaryota > Viridiplantae > Streptophyta > Magnoliopsida > Ericales > Theaceae > Camellia > Camellia sinensis. The sequence continues at coordinate 1,856,748 of NW_021024962.1, forward strand.
GTTTAAGAGAGATGAGAATTTCAGAGAGAGAATTGTTTGTGAGGAAATAAAATGGGAGAGAAGGGGATATTTATAAGAGTTTGGGAGGGAAGGGGAGTTCAATTTGTAAAAACAAAAAAAGAAATTTGATCCGTTGAGAGTAAAACGGTCAAAGGACAATTGATAAAAAAAAAAAAAAATTTCTTAATTTGACCATTTGCAAAAGAGAGATGTTTAGGGGTTGCGAGTTCAAGTTGGGCTACCCGTGGGGCCACAAATTTTTTGGGGCCAAGTCACAGGTCAGGTTTCAAAAAAATGACGTGCCCAGGCCCAGGCCCAGGCTTAGGGTCCGAACCTAACGCGGGCTTAAGCCCACACCTCGCGGTCACAAAGTGGGATTTGGCGCCCACAGGTCTCAGGCCATTTTACCACTCCTAAATTAGACGTCTAGACATTTTTCTATAGGCTGAAAACACTCAAAACTTTCTTCAAAAAAATCTAGAGGTTGAAACTTGAACTTCAACTAATGATTTATAAAAGAATTTGAATAAAAACAAAAACTATATTGAAGATAGGGTTTAATTGAGTGAATAGTTCGACACTAATGGAATCACATGTTATTTGGTTCAAGATTTAATTTTTTTGGTATAAGAATAGTGCTGAAAACGTTGGTCGGCATAGAAAAGTATCGTTGTTTGAAAAAGTTACCAACAAAAAATTAGTCAGAAAAAGTTGCTTAAGAAGTCAAAAACGAACTGTCGGACGGAGGGTTGAGATGGTAACTCTAAATCTCAAGCCTCGATTTGATCAACTCCAACCTTCCAAAACAAGCCTCTAACAAAGCCCAAGATTTACTTAACCTAGCCATGAAATGAGAAAAAAAGAAAAGGGAAGGAGAATAAAAGAGAGAGTAGTAGTCTGTGGACTCTCCCTGTTCATATACATATAATTTAGATTATAGGGCATTGGGATGTGCCTCCACTCTCCCTCAACCTTCGAGCAAGTACCAACAAGTACCAAAGTGAGAGATGGTGCTTGGAAATGGTAAAGGGTACCAAAGTGCACCTTTGATTTCCAAATATTTATTCCTAATTCTTCCACTTTTCTACTCTTATCATACATATTTTGGGATCCAAAAACACCAAATTAAATGCATCACTGCGATAATGATATTAGTCTGTTAAGTAAATATATCTATCGTTTCACACATGTGTCTACTAGGCTTTGGAAGAATTGTTTTCTTATCCGTAAGCCAGAAATAGAAACGTTTCACAAGAATTAGACACCATGTGAGCTACGAAACTAAATTATTTCATTGGAGACAAATGATGAATCTTATCCATACCAACACCATTATATTAGTACTTAATTAAGGTTTTCAAATTTATAGAACTTACTAGGTAGGATGAGAGGCTGAATAGGAAAATTTAGTAGTTGATAAATTTATCACTGATAACACTTTATTAATGTAACGCCTTTCAAAATTAAAGTCATAAATCGACTCACAACAACATATACCAACAGTGAGTGACATAAACAAAATAGTAATCTTTCATTAATTTAGAATTGATTACACAAACAGGGAACACATGCCCTTAATTAGAATTGATACACAAAACAGTGACACATGCCTCATACATTCACAAATTGATTCATTTATGAATCTACAGCATGTGTTACAAGTAGTAAAAGAAATAAAGTTAAACAAAAATATTCATATGCTCTAAAGGCTTACATCTTCCAAGGTTTTGCCTGTTACAACAAAAGTGGATACAAATCCAATGGCATTATTAAAAGCCCTTGGCTTAAATTCAAAACGATAACTAACAAACAAAAGAAGCTTTCAGCTCGAATTCCTTTCCCAAGCTATTATCTTAGCGGAGGGCCATTGGGTTCCCCCCCAAACACCTGAAAAATTGGTCTTTCCCAAGTAAGAGTGCAGTTAAACCCAGCAGAAACCATCCAACACAATTGTAGACACCCCTTTATTGACCGTCCTCAAGAACTTGACCGTCACCATTGGAACACTTTGGGCATTTACCCTTGTTTGTGCTTCGTCATGCAGTTCCCGGAGGTCTCGGCTTGCGCGCCTTGCCTCAGGCATCTCTCGACTCGCCGTGTTGTTGTCTGTTTTGCACCAATAACACTTGTGTTTTGCCTTGGAGGGGCAAAGGAATGCCTTGTAGGGCTCCCCCCACATCCACCGGCCATGGGCTTGAGGCCACGGCCAGTTGATTTTATGCCATCGGCAACTGTATACTGTGCCGGTCGACACTCTTTGTGCCGGTCGGCCATTTATTTTGCCAAAAATGGCAATTTTGAATGGTCCGATCACTGTTCATCTACTTTTAGTATATATTGTGTTGCCAACTGGTGATAGCTGCAACCCACTCTGTTTCCCTTCATACACGTGTATTAGAGGATTTCCCGGCACCGACCGGCAACAAAGAGTGTATGCCCGGTCGGCCATTATTCATAGTATGGCAGAGAGAAGCCTCTTCAAACACTCTTTGTGCCGGACGGCCATTTATTTCCTATAGAGACGGCTTCTCTCTTGGCATTAGGGTTACAAAATTTCAGAGGGAGTTCTAGATTAGGTTAGGGTTTGATATATAATTTTTCTATCTCTATATCTCTCTCTTATGTGCTGTCTAGTGTGTGTTTGTCCATTACATTGCACACCAAAACACATAGTGTTACACCTTCTCTTGGTGTTGCAGGACCAAAGGCCGAGTTGTTCTTGGTGTTCTTGACTGGAATTTGAGCTCAAGGAGGATCAGATTCCATGGCAAACAAGATCATTATTGTGAAAGGGCAGGACTTCAAGGGTTAAGAAAACAAGCCCTTTTTACCCCATTTTGCACACCACTTTTGGCCTATTCTTGCAACGTTTTTTGGCTTTGCATATAATACATAAAGTTCTATTTTTAAGCGCCTCTAAATGTTTGTTGAGAGTGTTTTAAGCTTTGGGTTGTTTTGACCCCTCTTAAGCCTTTGTGGTCCCTTTTTTGTTGCTATTGGGAGCTCGGGACTTTGGTGTTTGGGGCTCCACCACACTGAAATTTGAGGTCCAAGAAGTTAGAGGGCCACCGCCTCTCCTTGTTTCCTTGAAAAGGAGCTTTTTGCCTCTTGAGGAGCACCTAGCTTACGGCTCTTTGTTGGACCATGCCTTAGCTGTTTAGTTATGCTTATTTTCCATGAAACTAAGCATTATTGAAGTTGTTGGTTTACACCATGCTTGCTTAGCATACATGCCTTGTAATGCCTTTTTTGTGCCTTAACATTGCCTTTTTAGGTGGTAAAACCATTGTTCTAGCATGCTTTAGGCCTAGCTTTGTGAAAGCTTTTCATGTTTATTTTGCCCATGTTAAGATTCTGTCCCTTGGCTGTTTTTTGGTCGACCATAGCTTGCCATTGCATGCCCCCTTTTGCATTTTGGGCTTGTTGGCCTTGAGTATATAAGGCCATAGCATGCCCTTTGTTTATCATTTCAATTGGTTTTGGAACCTCTTAAACATGTTATCCAGTCCTTGTGACATGCTATATGCTTGCATTTAATCCTCATTCAATGTGTTTAAGGTTGTTACCTTATGCCCCTTGTTTAGGCCTCCGGAGGATATGCTTGCACTTTTAGACACCTAATTTTGCATCTTAAGGTGCACCCTGGCCTTTGTTTAAGTCTGCGTTTGACTTGTTATTGAGTCCCCTTAGCTTGTGAGGATTTTGGTGGACTTGACCTTGGTTTAAGGCCTCCTTGGCTTGTCTTAAGCACTTGGGGCCATTGTGCATGTTTTTGCTTTTGTTTCTTGCTTTAAATTGATTTCGGCATCATCTTGTAACATGTTTTGGAGCTTAATGGCATGCTATATGTCCATGGTTTGCATCCTCTTGAGGTGCTTGAGAATTGCTTCTTTTAATGCCTTGAATGTTGGAGATCATTCGCGATGAATGTTTGTGGCCTATTAGTCCTTCCCATTTATTGCAGCAGCCTGGCCACTATTTTAGGGCCTAGTAAGGGCTGCCTAAACCGTGCTTTTAAGGTCCATCCTTGGCTTTGTTACATGCTTACCTTACATATTTGCTTGCAACTTGTATAAATGCATTGTATGCCCATTTGTTGCATGCTAAGTTCCACATTGCTAGGTTGCACTTCCATCTAGGCAATGCCATGCCTTGTTTCCTTGATTTAAATGATGGGGAGTTGGGCCTTTGTCTGTTGGTTTGCATTGCATTTGAAATCAACATGCATAACCTTGTCTTTGGCCGTTCATGCATTGAAATGCGCGATTGATGTCAGAACCAAAGACCATGTCCCTTTGAGTTCAATTAAACATGACTAAGCGGGATCATGGTCAGTGCATTACATTGCTTGAATTGCATTACCATGCAAAAAGGACCCTGTCCCTCTGCTGCCCTGTCAAACAGATTCTGCAGGAACTTTTTGCCGATCCGGACTGCACAGAGTGCCGACCGGCAATCCATATGTGGCCGATGGATTTCATTTTGGCCGATCGACACCAAATCACTGCCGGATGGTGGCCATTCTCCTTCAGCCCGTGGCATTCCCCAACATTCCAGTGGCACATCCTGAGACTTTGGCAGTCTTCAGGAGAAGTAGAGCAGGAAAAACAGAGGCAGCTTGTGCATGGCAGTGGACTTCCGAGCAAAGACCCGAGCACGGTGCATTGAAGCCCTCTTCCCGAGGCCCTTTTTCTTGCTTTCTTAAATTTAATTAAATTTGTTTAATTATTTTAGTTGGTCGTAATAATTAAATACTGTAGATAGTTAATTCATTATTCGGAATTGTATTATCTTTTGGTTCCCTTCCGAGCGATGGCCGAATTTGTAATAATGTGGGTGAGTGTGTGCATGTCTTCAAACCCCCCCACTTCTTTCTCCCTTTTACTTAACCTTACTTGATGGTTAGTTAATAGGTCATGTTTAATTTAGCATACCTTATGCTATGCATGCGGCATCATTCATCATGTATTGCATGCACCGGGCTCGGCCCATCATTCTAACTGCATTAGTATTTCAAATCTAACTTGATACATGCTACTTGGCATTTTCAACATATCATTCATAACTAAGTCAGCCTACTCTAGTGACATTCCGTATGCGTTTGCAGTAGCATTTAAACATTGGACTTGGATCATGCATTGATTGCTAACGAGTTCTTTTGTTTTGAGCACGGTAGTAAGATGTAAGTTATTTATGCTTTTAGCATCCTTGCATGCGTGTGAGTTTGCCATGATAGCGATGATTACCATGAGGCTTAGCTGCTTAGGTGATATAACTGCTTGAATTGCCGTGGCGTTGAAGGTCTGGATGTGTCTGGAGTTGGAAATAGCCTCATTGAAATCCATGTTTTAAGCCTACTTAATGAGCTAGCAAATTCTAAAACATTTTTTCCCAAAACAAAAACGGGATTTGCAATGCTATCCCAAATTAGGCAATCTAGTCTATACTTTTGTGCTGTGCGATAACATAGTAATTCTAGGGCTAATAAATCGGGATTAAAACACACATTAGCGTTTTCCAAAAAAACGGATATCACGATTAGTAGAGGGCCGATCTTCAGATGGGCGATGGAGGGGGTGCCATAGACTGACCTTCCCCAATCGTAACCTAGCTCCCGAGCCGAGAACTTTTGGTGATTGACGGACACGTGGCCTTTGGCACCGAAGTCAGGGTTTCCTAAATTCCCCCTTTAAAAAAATATTTAGGTGGCCGACTCTGTATCTGGCAAAGCAGTCCATGTTTGGGGGGGGGCCACCCTTTTTTCTTTTTTTTTTTCCCAAAAAAAAAAAATTTTTTTTCTATTTTTCTCAAACCGAATTGCCGAAATTTGACTCTTTGGTTCAGATAAGAACCGTGACACAAATCGAGTCCGAACTGTAGCAGGCGGTCCCTCGCGGACGTGTACAGTTTCTAGCCGACTCTTGCTTGGGGATTTTAGAGAAGCTGTGGACTCGAACTCATGATATCCTGGTTTTGATTTCATTTATGTTCTCTTTCCATTGCATGTGCATTGGTGCGGCCTTAGGACAATGTGTTTGCCTATCTGTCATTCTGGAACGGTTTTGTTCGGAGGGCTTGAAGTTTGTCAAAGCATTGCCATAAGGCACTGACCGCGTTGTGGGCTCTGACAGTATGGCGAACACAAACTCCTGGTTTTTACCAGGGGTTACCCTTTTCGCGACCATTCGACCTGTGCATATCGACAATCCATAGTGACCATTCCAAATTAGGACAGTTGCATACGATATTAGGTTGTTTTGAAAACTGCCGGCGTGCATAGTGAAACCCTAAGCTCCTGACAAAATAACTACAGGAAACCATCCCCCCAAGGGGTTTTGGCTCTCCAGCTTATCTGCTATGCGCTTTAGAGTGTATCTCTACTAGGAACGTACATATCAGTTTGCAAGTTTGAGTATCAGGGCCCGAGCGGCACCAGTAGTTAGTGTTGTAGAGAAATCACGTTATCTGCGGGTATCAAGTTCAGTTTTGGGAACAGTGAATTCTGGGGAATAGTGATCAGTAGTAGAGTGCAGTTTTCCGTACAACCCTGTGATTGATTCTGTTTGGGCTGAAATGCTGTTTGTTTTTCTTTCAGTTCAGAGTGTTCAGAGAATTGATACAGAATAGCTAGTGTTTCCCCTTGTGAGGCAGACTGTGTAAGTGACGCAAAATTCAGAAGAGATTGTGGTTATGATAGCTACGCTAGCATCAAGCGGACACCCTGCGGGATGAAACCAACGTTGATAAATCGCATCCGGCCTAGGCACCTGTCTGCGCACCGGGTCTGGACCCCCCAGTATATCAGGCTCGCGAGACCCACTACATCGAGCTGATGGAAATGATTGTGACCTCCAGAGCATCCGTGCCCAGTCCATGGAAATGTCGCTCACCGCCACGGCACCGTGTGTATGCCAGGATTTCAGTACCACAAGAGCCCCGCCCTACTTGGGCGGATTTGTGATAGAGCTCAGCCAAACCAGAGGTTGCTTCCAGCTTACAAGCGCACGACGTGTCAAAGCAACAAACCGGGCTTTCTCTCTGATGTATGCAACCACAAACCCTTGATCTGGCGAGGCCAGAGGCAAGAAACAAAATGAAGGCAGATGCCAATCCCATTTGAACAACTGTTTGCGGGCAGTCGAGGCTTTTTGAAAGCCGGAGGGTATGAACAAGCAACAGATATTCCCGCAGTTAGGCAAAAACTGTGAAGGCATGCTTTCCCCACCCACCTGAGGGTAGTTCAAGTCAGTCAGAAAATCCGGGATAGGCTCGTCATGCCAGAACAGTTCCTCCTATTCCCGACCACCTGCACCTGGGAAAGATCATAAAACCAAGTAGTGCCTGCCGACCCCTTTTGCTAGTTGGCGTCTAAGTAAGATATACTCAGACTTCCAAGAGTACCTGCCCCGAGGCGGGCGCAGGATCTTTCATGCTCTCTACAGGCCTCTGTCTAAGGCACTTCAGATTCTTTGCCCGAAAGGCGGGCACCTCAAACCCTGAACCTCGCCCTCCCAAGAATCTCCCTTCTCACACATGATTGCTGCTTTGTACTAACGCATACCACCAAACAGACGCGTCACGCCACCGATAACTTTGTTTTCCACCTTCTGCCATGAAGTGCAGGATATGATCGATAATGAGGTCATTCTGTCCCACCTACCTCAGTTGAAGTCTGATTACCACCGAGCTATTGGACTTTGAGATACTACGAGTATGTGATCAGGGGTTGGACCCACCCTATTGGGCGGGGTTGGCGCTCGGTTGTATTTCAGATGTTGGCGTCTTAGGCACGCACTTTTTGCAGCATTTATAAATGCAGTTTTGGTAGCTTCTGGCTTGGGGTTTTGAGTAGTTTCTCTGTTTTGTTTTTGAGTCTGCCTCTTTGCTTTGAGTCAAGGTCTTTTTGTTTTTGGGTCTGCCTTGTAGGACCGAGGGCAGTCCCGTTGTTATCGGATTGTCCGAGTGATTCCGGGGTTGTTGCCTCAAACACCGTTTTTTGATTTACCCTTTAATTGAACTATTCTTTTGGAGTCTGTATCTCTGCTATGGAGCCAGTTACATCCGAGAACCTGAATGAAACAGCTGCCGAGCTATCATGTTCCGAGCTTATTGTTTGCTTAATGGGCATAGATTGTGCCAGAGGTTATCTTGAATAGAACGGCCCTAGCATTCTACTGTCTCTGTGCCTTGAGAATTATGATGACACATAAGTAATTCTTTCCAAAACTTTTTTACGACATTGTGATTAAACAGAAAAGGGAGGATTACACATCCGAGATTTGGCAAAAATTTGATCAAAATTGAAAGGAGAAAGAGAGCATGCTAAGCCTGTAATAAAATGAAACCCATGCTTCGTAGCGTGAGTACTGAGAAGGACCCTGGCTTGATCCAGAGTGGTTCCAACACTATCTTCGCACAAGCGATTTGGTCGCTGTTTTAAAAACTTTCAAAACAAATATTTTTGCCGCGGCCCGTGAAGACCTGTGTGGACCGCCTCTTTGAGATTGTGCAGCCTAGGATCCGCTCTCACCTCAAAATTCGACTGTTTGTTTTGAACCTCGAACTCATTCCGGAACATTCAACGCGTCAACCGTCAGAGGAGGCCGTGTGGCCAGTTTTTGAAGCAGCCCCTCGAACAAGAGGCACCAACAGTCGACATCAAAAAGATTAGAATCTTCACCAGAAAGAGTCCGTGGAGCAGCCCCATGATGGATTCTTCTGCCAAATCATTGCAACAGGCCATTCTTCCTAGATTACAGGAAGGCTTCAACTCCCAAAAACCATTTGGCATGAACTTGTTACACTTTACCCTTTTGAGAGGCTCGCTGGCCGAAACCCGAAGGCGACCCCAGGGCAAAAGTTTATAGACAAGAGAAGAAAAAATTACAAAAAAATGCAAAAAAAAGAGGAGGAAATGAAATAAAAAAAAAAAAAGAAAGAAAAAGAGAATGAAAAAGATACAAAAAATGCAAAAAAAATAGGAGAAATGAAATCAAAAAAAGAAGAAAAAAAAGAAAATGCAAAAGAAGTCGCAAGGT